>CM035133.1:111419206-111739206 GCA_020205605.1 Panax ginseng
GCATTTGCAGCTTCTAAACTTTTTTTTTTTTGGTATTTTGAGCCTAAATATTATGTTTGTGAGTAGGGGTGTAAATGAACTAAGTGGAGTTGAGTATAGAGTTATATAGATTTGGTTTACCAAATTTATCGAGTATAAAAAAAGATTTGATTGAGGTTCGTTTAGCTATCAAGTCAAGCACGATCTCAAATTTAGTCTGAACAGTTTGAACTTTTTGAGCGAATATGATCCGAATATCAATAGAAAATTACAATTTGAAGAGGTTCGAATAATTTATTGAACTTTAAAATTTGCTAATATTTGAATCATTTATATTTTGAGTCGAGTTCGAATCAATTCTTTAGTCGAGCGAATACAAATCGAGTCCGAACTGTTTGATTCATTTTACATCCAACTTAGGGAAGGTTAGTACAATGCATTTTGTATGGATGTGTAGCAGAAAATTTAGAGCCAAGTTCAGATCAAGTTTGTTCATTGCAGATTTAACTGATATATTGGTTTGCTATTTGCACATGGATTTAATAAAGAAGAAAATTAATGAGTGTCTGTATTTCGGCCATCAATTTTGTGGAATAGATATTACAAATGATGCTGTTATTATATGCAAAATTTATGTATGATTTATGGAAAGTGGAGAGCAGAGCATAGTTGGGAGATACATGCATTAAAGCTTTAGGTAGCATGGTTGAAAACTGTTTGTACAGTAAAGTCTATTATTCTTTCAAGTTGTATGATCATAGGTCTTGTGAAAAATTTATACTAAATTCATTGATCCAAGTTGAATTAAATTTATATCAGTAATAAAATATTTTTTTGTCGTTTGCCAAAAAAAAGTTATTTATAGATAAATAAAAATTTTAAATACGTTTGAAAGTACAAAAGCACTAAACACTACACAATGTATATATCACCAAATATAACATATTAATCTTTGTCCAATAAATTGGTAACATCAAAAATAGTTGCAAACTTTTAAGTCCTTTTTGTTTTTGGAGAATAAATTACTCCCTACGTTCTTTTTTTTTTTGATTGATGTTTCAAGAGAAAATACAAAAATTAATAAAATATAATTAGTGCTTTATCTGATTGATTAAAATAAATAAATAAAATCTCAATATTATCCTTTAAAATTTATTGAAATAGATAAAAGATAAACAAATTAATATTTAATGTAGGGATAATATAATAAACTAAGTCATTAATGTTCTCTTAAAATTTAAAAATGACAAATAAGAAAGAATAAATTATATTTCCTAAAAAGACAAATAAAAAAAGAACAAAAGGAGTACATGTGCCTATAAGACAAAAATTAAAGATGATGAATTGAGCTTAGTTGCCAATTTGCCACTTAAGTCCTGCTTTAAAATTTCATGAGTTAATTAGGGCAAGGCATGTTGTAGTCATTGAAGCACATGTTAATTTGGTACATATATAGGTCAAAAGTAGGGTAATACATATTTCAAAGAAGAGAAGAACATAAAATGTGAAATAATAGAGATACATGAAAAATGCATGAAATGAGTTCAACTCAAGGTTCCTTTAGCTGTCCCAATTAGTTTAATATATCTTTCTTAATTTCTACCCAAAAATAATAATAATAATAATAATAATAATAATAATAATAATAATAATAATAATAATCACTTATTCTAGAAAAGAAGGGAGAGTTTACTTTTAAAAGAAAATCCATTTGTTGTCTAACCATGGATAAGTACTATATATGGTCAATCACCTGTTAGCAGCAATGTAGATAAGAAAAGTAATATAAGCAAAATTGGAGTAATAATTAAGAGAAATGTTATTATCGGCTAACTAGTTATTAATAATTGTCAAAGTGGTGCACCGTGATATTTTTTTAATATTCTTAATATATTGGAGTAGCATTTTATTTTTAGCAATAACATTAAAGTTGAAATAATTACAATAAATTTCAAAATGGTGTGCCACAATGATTCTTGATTTTGTAGATAACATACCTCTCTTAAAAATAAATGGAGTCGTGGATGATATTTTTGTAAATAAAAAGAAAATAAGTGAAATCGCACTCTTTTAATATTATCTTGTTTAAAAAAATCTCCAAAACGACACAGTTTTAATAAAAGTATGTTATTTAAGAGGTATGTTATTTAAGAAGTACTCCCTCCGTTCCTTAATATAGGTCGTTTTAGAGAAATATTTTTGTTCCTTAATATAAGTCGTTTGAGAAATTCAAGTAAACATTAATTGCTTAGTTTTTAATATTACCCCAAGTATTAAATGTAACTTTGGTTCTCTCACTATTTTTTATCCAATAAATAACAAACTCTTCTTCCAATACAAGGGCAATATAGACAATTGATATTATAGTTAATGTTATATAATTATTACCTTATACTTGTCTTGTGACTCTAAAAGCGACTTTATACTAAAAAACGGATGGAGTATGTTTTAGATCCATCTTTTATATATATATATATATATATATATATATATATATATATATATATATATATATAGATCAAATCGTCTAAAAGATTGAACTATATTAAAACTATAATATATTACAAAAGATGAAATGATTACAATAAACAAACTCAAATAGTAATTATTTCAAATAAAATAATAGATGATCAAAAAAAGAAAAAAGACCAATTGTAACAAAAATGCTAGTGTACACCAAATAAACTTTTGAAATACAGTTGTATCTCTAAAATAATAATAAAATATACAAATTCGAACAATTCTTCAGCACGGGCGACGGAAGAACAAACCGTCATGATAGCGTCACATTCAAATCTAAATAATCTATCTTCAATAATTAATGCACCGAAAAAAGTTTCATAAATAAAAAAAATCTACCAAACCCATAAAATGTTTATTGTTCTTATCTAACTATAGTTTCGAATGTGAAGCCATTGGAACTTAAATTGACCATAGATTTCTTTCTTTCTTTTTTTTGACGTTTTGAACTTATTAACTTAGCCCAAAGCTACTTACTAATAGGATAAACAAGAATATTTCTTGAGGTAATCAAAACATGTACAGTTTAGAACAAAGGAATTTCAGAACTAGTAGTATTCCCTCTATCCCAAAATAATAGATGTTTTGGAATATATTTTTTTCTCAAAATATCTAACGTTTTATAATTTTAAGAATATTTTGGCATTTGTTTTCTCTCTCTACCCTTCCTTCTCTACCACTATTATCAGAGAGAAGGCTGAAGAGATGAAGAAGACGCAATATTAATTAAGGATAAAATAGTAAAATTATAATTATTTTTAATTTTTGTGAAACTCTCTAGAACGTCTATTATTTTGGGGTGGAGGGAGTAATTAATAAAGATTTCCATTCCCAAATCATGCATGCCAGGAGAACTTTGTCAATTGACAATTAAGTATATCTTACTTTGTGTGCGAGGATAGTTATTAACTTGAGTTTTGGACCAAAACAGAAAAGAATATTCAAAGTTTCTTAATATAGGTCGTTTTAAGGTCATGTACAAGTATTAAGGTAATGATTGTATAACATTAATTATAATATCAATTATCTATATTATCCTTGTATTGAAATAAGAGATTGTTATTTATTGGACAAAAAATAGTGAGAGAACCAAAGTTACATTTAATACTTAGGGTAATATTGGAAATTAAGCAATTAATGCTTACTTGAAATTCTAAAACGACTTATATTAAGGAACAAAACTATTTATCTAAAACGACTTATATTAAAGAACGGAGGGAGTACTAGGATACAAAAGAAAAGAATTAAAACATTTATGCTTTTTTTTCATGTTGCTATATAAAGTTAAAAGGCAAGAAAATAAAAATTTTATATTTAAAAATACAGATAAAAAGGTACGAACTTAATAAAATAAAATAAATATTAAAAAAATTAAAATATATAATTTATTTAAAAAAATAAAAATAAACAAAGTACTACTTTCCTAGAAAAATCATCATTTTGACTGCAATTGATGGTAGAATAATTTAATGTTACCAAGAGTGCACGAGTGTGCCTCTGGGTGTGAGCCATTTTTGAGGTCTCCAAGACTAATTGTGTTTTGATAGTTTCAAGCACTTGTGCCTCCCAATTTGGAAATCCAAGAAATACCAAAGCAAAATCAGTCTGTCTCTAGTTTTGTATTCTAGTACTAGTTCAAAAAGTTCATATATATTCCACACTATGAGCTTAATTGCACTTTAATCACCTAAATTTACAACTAAAATGCACTTTAATCCCTAGAGCAAATCAAATATGTATGTCCTTTGGCTGAATTAGTTTTTGTTCGAGTAGGTTTATGTACACAAACTATGAATAAACAATTGTGCACAAATAAAGTGAAAAGATTATAAATATGTGAGTCTTAACATTTAAATTAATAATAAAATTATTAACTAATTACATCATTTTTGTACTCTTCAATACACGAACCAATAATGTTTGTGATAATAAATATTTGTGCATATAAAATCACTCTTTTTTATTATGGTTGTAGCTAATGGCTCCACCACTCATTAATTAATAGCAACCTATTTCAAGCCAAATTCAATTTAAGTAGGACAAAAGACCTGATTTTCATAAATTACAAGATTAAGAAGTAAAGCATTAATTTTTATCTTTCGAAACATACCAAAATGCATTTTCAATGATACAACTGAGCAGAAAGGATAATTAGGTCCACATAATACATACTAGCACCTGATTGTACACGCGTAATATGTACTATAAATTATGTGAAATAAAATAAAAAATTTATAAAATTTAAAGGATTAAATTAAAAGATATACAAAAATGTTAACATAAAAAGGACAAGTAATATAAGTAAAATTATAGGGAGTAAAAACAAATAGTATGACACAAATACACCAACCACGTCAGCAGCATTGAGCCATTTTATTAATAGAGATACTGATAGTATTAAATTTCTAACTCCTAGCACACAGACAAATCAAAATTAAAAGAAAAACTTTATTTTAATATGAAATTTAGTAATAAAGCTTTCAATGTCCAACTATTTTTTTCAAAAAAGAATTACTGATTTGTATAAGTTCAATTTTGGAACATTTTTCCCCCTAAATTTCCAATGTTGCTGGGCTAATTTGAGACATAATAGACCTATCATATAAAGTAATCAGTCATATAAACACCATCACATTAAAAGTTATTGCGACCATGGTTTTAAAAATCGGATCGGACTGTTGGTTCGATTGATAAAAATTGGAATCGGTTGGCACTCCGGTCTGATTTAAACAAAAAAATTAATTTTGGTCAAAATTCAGTGGACTTACTAGTCGGACCTGTTGTTCAATCGGTAAAACAAGTTATTGACCAAGTGACCCTATTTTTTTGTACCAATTTTTTTTAATATTAAAATTAATCACTTTTAATAATATTATAACTCAAACTTTATTATGTTTTAGTTCATAAAAAATGATATTTTTTAAAATTTTATTAATTACTAATAATATATATTTTTATATATTAATGATGTCACTGGTCAATAACAGTTTGACTATGACCCATCCACCCGATACCTTTTCTGATTCGATGACCGGTACAAATCTAAGAACCTTGATTATGAGTAGTCATATTCAAAGATTATCTATGTATTTATCATTATTTACATAATGTGTTATTATATTAATAAAAATTATAATATTTTGTCGTAAAATATACTCCTTCCGTTCTTAAAAGATTGTCGTTTTAGAAAGTAATTTGTGTTCCTAAAAGATTGACGTTTTGAGTTTATCAATACAAAATAACTATTTTTTTTTACTACTCTACCCTTAATTAAAACTTTTTCCTATTTATTTTGATTACTCCGTTGAGTATAGCATTGGAATACAAAGTAGAATTAATTAAATGGTATACTCTTTTTTAGAATCTACATAATTAATAATTAGTTGAGATAATTATAATAAGGGTAGTATAGTATTTTTTTTATAAATATTAATTAATTGAATGGTATACTCCTTTTTATAAATATTTTTTATAAATCTTTTATATATTATAAAAATATTTTCTTTATTTGAAGATGAATCAAAAGTTAAAGAAAAATAAAATACCAGTGATGTTAATTAAAGCACTGGCACTTTTAACTCTGAGAAGAGCCGTAAGAATACCAATAATTTAGCATGATTAAAAGTCTGCTGTTGACAAATCAATTCTGATGTCATGCAGCTTTATGAGCATTAGATGCTCTCTGGCCTGGGCTGCATGAAAGTGATGGTGGCATCTCTCTCTCACTCTGAAGTCAGGTGACAAGAGCTCATGATTACATCCATATCAGCAAATTCGAATACATAATTAGTCCCTAATTCCTTATGACTTGTATCTTCTTTCAGTGATTCAATTTGACACTTCGTATAACAGGCATTGAATATTGAATATAGGGGGCAAGGATTGGTAATATGTAATTGTTACGGAAAAAAATGAATATAACTATATCTATTGTTTAATATAAAAATTAACGGTCGAAAATAAAATATTTTAGGTCTGCTACTATTAATAATAAACGATGAGTTATGTCTGATATTAATTGAAGACGATGGAACTATTTTCAGCATTATTCGCTATTATTAATAGCGAACGTAAATTAATCTCGACCGTTGGTTTCTATATTAAACGATAGATATAGTATGTCTATTTTTATCCATAATAAATACATGTTATGGATCATTTTTATATATATTATTGTCAAATTTTGTTATTTCAAATAATGTTTTAAATGAATGATATTATTGTAATGAATGATTATATATTTTATTGTTGACTATGTTTTAATTTAATACCACATTTTGACCAAATAAATAAATAAATTGATAGTGGTGTATACATTTCTTTTCTAGCTAGAAGTGCATGGAGCAGCTCTACAATGCCAATGGCCACAACTTTTCTTTTACACTACATACAAAAATAAAAAATTATATAGTATAAGCAAATATTTATAACTTTATTATACCCTCTTCATTATTTAGAATGTTTCAAATTAAATTAGAGATATATTTTTAATTTTAGACTATAAAATGACGTAAAATTACTAACATGCACCCATTACTTATATTCTAAATAGATTGAACAATATATATATATATATATATATATATATATATATATATATATATATATATATATATATTTTAACTTAGTAGTAAGGATATGTTTAGAAAAATAACATTTTTCTTAAAATTGTCATTTTAGAAATATATTTTTAGTTTTAAATGAAGAGAGTAAAACTTAAGTTCATATTTACTAATCCAAAGTAGCTAGGTACCAGGTTTCTTAAGAAGAAAATGCTATATTATGAATATTCTTTTATTTCTATTAACATCAAGATTTATTCACGCGTCTCAACTATTAAAAGCGCGTCTAATCTTACACAGAAACGTACGAAGTCACAAGAAAAAGCTTGATGGCTTGGGACTGTCGAGAGATAGCTCCGGTATGAGAATAAGTACAGGCTAAACAAGTTTTAACAATGGAGGTATTTACTACTGAAAAATAATAATGAATTGCCTGAGAAACAAAATATATAGCCTTGTATTTATAGTGATCATCCCTCCTCTACATGCTCTTCCCCGTATAGAAATAGAATTTCTCATTAGAACAGATTTCTTAATGGGATTGAAGTGAATCTCTTTAAAGGAAGAAGTCTGATTCTATCCTGACACTTTCTTTAAAAGTTAGAAATCAAATATAATTAAGATTCTTGGTTTTCTTAAAGATCTCAAAGTGCCCAAATATGTTCCTATGTGAAACTTTCTCCACGTGTATCATGGCCCACCAAAATATCTGAGCCAAAATAATTGTACCCTAACAAATTCAATGAATTTAATTCTCATCCAAACCCTGAGGGAGCCCACTAATGGCTATAATGTACCAACACTACTCTCATTTGAGTTATTGCAACAAAAAGAACTAATGAATATGGTCCTAACCCACATTAACTTGGGCCATTATTTGCTTATGAAGGCTCATCAATTAAGTTCATTTGCTGTTCATGATATGCATAAGGGAAATGATATTTATATATGTAATTTTGATTTTTTCACATGTGTTCTTCTCAAATAAAGATGAGATCCACCCTACTTTATTATGAGAAAAGACCATGTAAAAATATCAAAATTACATGTGAAAATAGTACTCTCTTGTGCATAATAAAGTTGAAGTTGGACCTAAATTAGAGTATTATTAGGGGGTATGTAAATGTTTCGAGTTTTAACTTGAAACTAGACCTCGAATTTGAAAAATTAAAAGAATTGGGTTGAGTTTTTAATTAGCTTGTTTTTAAAAACGAGTTCTTACGTGATACTTAAACATCTGGAAGCCTTTGAGAAGTCACATCAGCCGCTCGTACAGATCATATGACAATGCAATCGTCCTATGATGGGACAACTTTGCACACCTCACATGAGTTAATCCATAACTGCTCCTCGATGGGGCAGGATCGAATGGACCTCTCGAGGTTGCCCCACAAAAAGAATGCAAGCACTACTATGAAGAAATTAGACATACATTTTACACTTAAAAATTGATGTTATATCTCTCTCCTCAATGACTAACTACCACATTTGAGGCGTCTTGGGCCCAATGTCGTTACCCACCGTGAAGATGTTCGTGTAGATCCGAAAGAGTCGACTGCGATGTTTTCACCCTCGAAACGATCATCGAACCGAAAAATATTCGGAGTGAATGGATCATTAGTTCAACAAATGGTCCAACCATTATTGAACCGGTAATATCATAATTATATAATAAATAAATATATAAAAATTATTTTAAATTTTATATAGAAAAAAGTAAATAAATAACGCTTAAAAAACGTTGTAATTAGACCCCAGAAACGTCGTGGTTAGCTGTATCATCTATTATTAGATACATTTACACAACGCTTTTAAAACGTTGTAGTTTGACACGTTACACAACGTTTTTTTCCTAAAAAAATATTGTCTATTTGTTTTCCATAAGGTATTAGATGCGTGAAAACGTTATAGATATTAGATAGTATGATTCTAATTATTCCATTTCAGGACTCTTCAATGCAAGCATTTCATTGCTTCAGAAGGAATACCACAAAACAGATGCCAAACAATTTTGATATCATTTCAGGGTAACAAAGTCATTCCCTTACAATATGGATGTAAATTAAATTTGTCTTCAACAATACTTGCATTACAATTTCTAAATTATAGATGAAAATAACATGATGATTGATGTCTCAAACTAAGAAATTTGATGGATGAACTACTACTCTGTTGTCAAAACAGCTCCACATAAAACTCACTTTTTCTTCTCAGCACCACCGCTAGCTCTGTTTAACAATCAGTCTGGAATATAAATACAGCTGGTGCAACATATTCTCAAAACTTGACATAACTTCTGCCTCTACAAAGTACAAAAAACTAAATCTGCATTTAGCCTAGCAAGCTACAATGTCTTTTCTTCCACATTTTTTGCTCTCAAGCCTTGTGATCGTTGCTGACGTTACACTATCGCCATGAACCACAATAAATCCCTTGCTCGCGAGTGTATCAAGAGCATTTCGAAGCTGACAAAAGGGTGAATTTATCAGGATAATAACAAAACCCACACAGAGAGGAGTACATGTTTCTTTGTCTAAAATAATATACATTTTTAGTCTCCATGCCTAATGAGGTAACCATAGACAAAATTCTGACAAGAAATGTTATTCTATTATGCAATGGTGCAACAAGTACTCTTTCCCACTGATTCTGCACATTAATATATAGAAGATCACTTTTCCAAGTACAAAAGACTTGAGGATGTGAAGAATGTTAAAACTAGAGAATGAAAACTCAAAACTAAAAGTTCTCAATCACCTGGGGAGTGATCTGTGCCGGACTGTTGCATTGCAACTTCAAGAAGTCGGAAAGCCTCTATTACATCTCGTTTCTCAACCTGAACGTATAATCTTTAATAGTTTTAGCCATTGAAACTGGAGGTAGATGAAAGCGCCACAGCTTCTTATTCTTCTTTTTATTTTGTCCGAGTTCTGGACTTTGCTGTCAAGAGCAAAGAATCCATCACTTAATTATGACCCCTGAAATTCATAATTGTAAGAGTATTAGATATAACATTCAGGAAGGTTTGAATTTTGAATTATCAAAGTCAAAAATTGAGAATACACATAAGAAAAGGGGTATAAGAACGAACTATAGCACAGGTTCATCAATCCAAATGAGTCAAGTGGGCTGTTACCACTACACATTATTAAAAATGAAACTATAGACAAAAAACTCACTTATTCACAGATGCCTATTTAATTAGTGGCAAGTCCTGGCTCCCAGACATCGGTATGTCGTTCACAGTTGTTCTATGACCTCTACAAGCCAATGTCAAACCAATGTACCTCATGATGGTCGTTTCATATATGCTTGCAAGACCTCAATGGTATTCGGTGAATGCCTTGCTGTAGATGAAAATTTAACTAGGATTCACTATCAAATTAATTCTCATAAACAAAGATGTAAAAATATCATCCAACAAGATATTTATTTCACACCATGGCTAAGAATAAGTCATATAATACTTAGCTTCGTATATTGGAGTTATGAATGTTACATGAACTTGGAGAGATCACCTTAAAATGCACTCCAAGTTGTAATGAGAAAAAACTCCTGAAACCCAACCACGAAATTCAGTATATGTCAGCATCATTTGGCCAACATAGGTTCAGTAATTAAAGTATACTAGTGGAAATATTATGTCAAAGCTAAAACTAAATGGAATTGGACAAATTTAATCAGGCTGCAAAATTAGTGAAAGTCAAAAAATGAAACATAGTTAGGAGACAAAAGTATTGCAAGAGGGTCTTATTGGAAAATATAGCAATTAACAAGACGAATAATACAGTAAATTGGAATAACTTCGTTGAAAAACTGAGGCGTAGCGTAGCTACTGTCCTAAAAAGTGATTTCGCTTCAATTTGATAATAATCACAAGACAAATGGGTCACTTGGGTGGTCACTCTCCAGGATTCAACGGCGAAGTCTCCGATCGTGTGTACTCACGAAAGGAGGCTTTGGACTTGTCTATATGTGAATTTCCCAATTAACATAGTATAAGAGCTAAATATATCGAGAAGAATAGGATACACAGAGATAATATAGAGAAGAAGAACGTTGAAATAACGTTGGAGATTTTAATGGTTTAATGAAACGCTTGGGAGTTACAACAAGAGATAAATAAGGTTTATGTTGGGAAAAATAATGCCAATAATAGCTCATAGGACTTGTCTATATGTGAATTGCCCAATTAACAGAGTATAAGAGCTGAATATATCGAGAAGAATAGGATACACAGAGATAATATAGAGAAGAAGAACGTTGAAATAACGTTGGAGATTTTAATGGTTTAATGAAACGCTTGGGAGTTACAACAAGAGATAAATAAGGTTTATGTTGGAAAAAATAATGCCAATAATAGCTCATAAATAAGGTTTATGTTGGGAAAAATAAGCAAAACAGTGATCACCCGGATCGGCACCCCCCTGTGCGGGCGTATCGCGCGCACACACGCACTAAGGTTTTCTGACCGAAAGTCCAAGAACCAAGCTTGGCCTAGCCCAATTCCTTAGACATCCTCATGTGCGTGAGCCCATCCCTATTTTCTCAACCATGTTACTAAGCTCATAGCAAAAAGTACTAATATACACTATGAGTGTTCCCAAAATAGCCGATGTGGGACTTTGATAAAACCATAATTTTGAAGCATAACCAACAATCCCCCACATGATCCAAAATTATCAAAGATAGAAAAATTAAAAGAAGTGAGAAGGGCAATGGATTTTAGATACATAACGTCGATACCTTGTGGGTTCGAATCGACACTTAGTGGAACAAGCTCATGATTGTAGATTATAGGTGAACTACATTCTTGAACCCATTATCTATGATACAAATAATTAAACTTGCACACATATCTAAAAATCCTGAATCCACACAAGTCCGCGATTGGGCGCGTTTAAGGTCATACGCCATATCCCAGATTTTCATAAAGGCTCTAGAGAGTTTGCCAAAGACTCTCATAGGAAGCGGCCTATACTTCCACCTTTATATAGGTGAACCCATAAAGTGTAAACTGACATACACCACCCTTTAGGGCTATGAGTTTCATTAAGTATCTAAATGACTCATCCCATCACAATTTGTCAGTAAGCACCACATACACACAAAAGGGATATAAATAATTGTAGTGCTATAATTAAGTAATTACGTGATTTGTTGTTACCTATTGAACCCAATTCATGGGATCTCCAATCACATGGGTTGGGTTTCCATCGCGTATTACTTAATCAAGATGTTGGCAATAGTCCCCATCCCTCTGGATGCTTCTTGGACACTCTTTTTAATCAATTCCTTTGTAAGCCTTTTCAGACCTCACAAATTCTATGGAAATAATACCGTTTACTGATCAGTCCTCATTCAATATTATGTCTCAAGCAAATATGTCTCTGTTTCTCATTATACACATGGTTCATTGCTTGTCCAATAACAGCTTGAGAATCACAATGCAGAGATATAGAATGAATTGGTTTAGGCCACAACTGTATATCTACCAATAAATTCCTCAGCCACTCTGCTTCTGTACCTGTCAATTCTAATGCAATAAATTCAGATTTCATAGTAGATTTAACAGTATAGTTTGTTTAGCAGATCTCCAAGAGACAACTCATCCACTTAAAGTAAACACATATCCAATAGTGGAGCTTGTTTCATCATTAGCAGATACCCAATTAGCATCACAATATCCTTAAAAAATATTAGGATGATCAGAAAAATGTACACTTACATTAACTATTCTTTTTAAAAACCTCATTAGACGTGACAAAGCATTTCAATGATCTTGTGAAGAATTATGCGTATATCTGCTAAGTCTACTAATGACATATTCATTATCAGGTTGAGTACAATTCATTAAGTACATTACACTATCAATGTTTCTGGCATATTCAGTTTGTGCAATACCATTCCATTTTATTTTTCTTTAAATGCACACACTAGAGTCACAATATGTTCCTAATGGCTCTTCATTAAAGAAATTAAATTTCTTAAGAATTCCACATAATGAGTTTAAGATAAAAACAAACCATTTGCATTTTTATTAATTCTCATGCCAAGAATCAAGTTTATTTTTCATGTCAAATTTAGAGAATAAAAATGTTTAATAGTTTTCACAACTTTCTCATCAGTACCAAATATCAGCAAATCATCCACATTTAAATAAATAATCACATCACAATTTTCATGCTTTGTATCTCATGCATATATCACATTTCTCATGCTTCACATCTCATGTATAATTCGCATTTTATACATTCTTCATCTTTCTCATATTGTACATTTATACATGCTCCATAATGCTTATACTTTGCATTTCTTAAATTATATAGTTCACATAGAACAATAAACTTAAATTATCAACAGACTATTAACAGTTATTATCACATTGTTGCACGAAGTGCACATTATAATTCACAAGAATTTCACATAATGCTGAACATTAACACATAACAACAAGTACTGAAAAAACTTGCTTTAAAATTATCAATAGACCAGTCAGCTTTTAACTTCTTTTTAAACACCCAATAGATTTACATCTTTTAGGCAAAATAACTAGCTCTCATGTATCACTCATAATGGATTCTAGTTCACTATTAATGACATCTTTTCAAAAGATTGCAACAAATGATTTCATTGCTTCTTCATAAGTTTTAAGGTCATCTTCAGTTATCAAAAGTCTAAATGCAACACTGTTTGAAACATATCCAGTAAAAATACAAATCATAGTTTTATGTCCAATTTTATTTTTTATTTATTTTTTAAATTCTGGTATAGCTACTTTAGCTAGATACCTCCACATTTTAAGATACCCCAAGTTAGGTGCATGTTCCTTCCATAATTGACATGATAAAGAGTATCCTTTTATGTGGAACTCTATTAAAAAATTGATTATTTAGAAAGGCAAGCTTCTCCCCACATATTAGAAGCTAATTAACATGACATTTATCATATCTTTAAGTGTTCAATCTATTTTTTCTTTCTAACTAATTTTCAACCTCAGTTTTAATTAATAAACATTTCTTCTGCTTCATCTTTTAAAGGCAATGAGATAGATTTGAGTATATCTAGAATTATCATCATTGTTCACCATCTTTGCCACATGAACCAAATTAATATAAAATAATAGAACATAAAAACAGAAGAAAGACTTCGTCAAGCTTATGAAACAAAATCCATATAAATGTTCAATTATTTACCATTAATCTTTCAACTCATAAGACGTGAATTTAGAAAATAATTCAATTAAATTACTAAAACCTAAATCACCCCACTAGGAACAAGGATACAAGTGTTATTACAACATGCTAATTTAATTCCAAGCACCAACAATTAATATTTCAACAATATTAACAAAGGAATTAAATAACAAACAATATTACTCAATTAATATTCCAAGTATGCTATAAACACATTAAAATACTTCCATAAAATTTACAACAGTATCTTATCATCACCAAAGATTACTGTAATTTTCTAGAATTTTTCTGAAGATCATGCAAATTATCACAATTAATTAACTATTGCATAATTAAATTAGAGATTAACTAAAATTATCCAAATATATTAATTTCCTAAAACTTCAATGAAAATATTAATTTTATGCCAATAATTAATATCTGCTAAATTTTAGAATTTAATAATCACAACTCTGATTCAATTCTCTCTCTAATTCTCACCTTCCACCATTACTAATTCCGATACTATATCAATCCAATGCAAGTATGAGCGTATAAATAAAAGCCAAATCTGTGACTCGTCAATCATTGAATATAATAACATTTAGGTTGTGCAATGGTCAGGATTCAGGACACGAGCTCTTCATATATATGTTTATAAATATATGTAAACAAGCAATTAAATAATCTAGCAGAGCTGTGTAAATTCCAACTTTGTGCATAATGATCAAAGTAATTCCAACTTTGGTCATGACTAGATCATTATCAGAATTACACAGCTCATGGTATTTAAATATTTCTCTGTTTTTTTTTATTCTTTAAGCTTTATTAACTAGCAGGCTTCATATATTAACTTCTTACAAGATAATATTAAGAGAAAGCCTTTCCTGCAATTTTCAATTCATCAACCACAAAAAGGAGATTCTTCACTTTATAAAAATAGAAACAGATTCTTAGGTGATTATTACCAAAATAACATTCACGCCAGCCAATCAGCCATTAACATGTTATTATCCATGTTATTTTCATCTATATATAAGAAACAACATTAGCGGAACATCCTAACATTCTAAATTCATAGTTTCTAACTAAAACATGTATTCTTGTAAATAGATAAAATCACTTTTTAGATTGTTAGAAAATATAGCAATTAACAAGAAGAATAATATAGTAAATTGGAATAACTTAGCTGAAAAACCGAGGCGTAGCATAGCTATTGTCCTAAAAAGTGATTTTGCCCCCACTGATAATAATCACAGTACAAATGGGCTGCCGACGGTCACTCTCCAAGATTCAACAGCGAAGTCTCCAATCGTGTGTACTCACGGAAGGAGGCTTTGGACTTATCTATGTGGATTGCCCAATTAACAAAGTATAAGAGCTGAATTTATCAAGAAGAATAGGATACACAAAGATAATATAGAGAAGAAGAACGTTGAAATAACGTTGGAGATTTTAATGGTTTAATGAAACGCTTGGGAGTTACAACAAGAGATAAATAAGGTTTATGTTGGGAAAAATAATGCCAATAAAAGCTCATAACTGCTCATAACATTCCAAATTCATAGTTTCTAACTAAAACAACATGTATTCTTGTTAATAGATAAAATCACTTTTTAGATTGTTGGAAAATATAGCAATTAACAAGACGGACAATAAAGTAAATTGGAATAACTTAGCTGAAAAACCGAGGCGTAGCGTAGCTACTGTCCTAAAAAGTGATTTTGCCTCCACTGATAATAATCACAGTATAAATGGGCTGCCGGCGGTCACTCTCCAGGATTCAACGGCGAAGTCTCCGATCGTGTGTACTCACGGAAGGAGGCTTTGGACTTGTCTATGTGGATTACCCAATTAACAGAGTATAAGAGCTGAATATATCGAGAAGAATAGGATACACAAAGATAATATAGAGAAGAAGAACGTTGAAATAACGTTGGAAATTTTAATGGTTTAATGAAACGCTTGGGAGTTACAACAAGAGAAAAATAAGGTTTATGTTGGAAAAAATAATGCCAATAAAAGCTCATAATTGCTCATAACATTCCAAATTCATAGTTTCTAACTAAAACAACATGTATTCTTGTAAATAGATAAAATCACTTTTTAGATTGTTGGAAAATATAGCAATTAACAAGACGAATAATACAGTAAATTGGAATAACTTAGCTGAAAAACCGAGGCGAGGCGTAGCGTAGCTACTGTCCTAAAAAGTGATTGTGCCCCCATTGATAATAATCACAGTACAAATGGGTTGCCGGCGGTCACCCTCCAGGATTCAACGGCGAAGTCACCGATCGTGTGTACTGACGGAAGGAGGCTTTGGACTTGTCTATGTGGATTGCCCAATTAACAGAGTATAAGAGCTGAATATATTGAGAAGAATACGATACACAGAGATAATATAGAGAAGAAAACGTTGAAATAACAATGGAGATTTTAATGGTTTAATGAAACGCTTGGGAGTTATAACAAGAGATAAATAAGGTTTATGTTGGGAAAAATAATGCGAATAAAAGCTCATAACTGCTCATAACATTCCAAATTCATAGTTTCTAACTAAAACAACATGTATTCTTGTTAATAGATAAAATCACTTTTTAGATTGTTGAAAAATATAGCAATTAACAAGACGAATAATACAGTAAATTGGAATAACTTAGCTGAAAAACCGAGGCGTAGCGTAGCTACTGTCCTAAAAAGTGATTTCACCCCCACTGATAATAATCACAGTTCAAATGGGTCATGCTGCCATCACTCTCCGTGATTCAATCTATGAAGTCTCCGATCGTGTGTACTCACGGAAGGAGGCTTTGGACTTGTCTATGTGGATTGCCCAATTAACAGAGTATAAGAGCTGAATATATCGAGAAGAATATGATACACAGAGATAATATAGAGAAGAAGAACGTTGAAATAACGTTGGAGATTTTAATGGTTTAATGAAACTCTTGGGAGTTACAACAAGAGATAAATAAGGTTTATGTTGGGAAAAATAATGCCAATAAAAGCTCATAACTGCTCATAACATTCCAAATTCATAGTTTCTAACTAAAACAACATGTATTCTTGTTAATATATAAAATCACTTTTTAGCTGAAAAACCGAGGCGTAGCGTAGCTACTGTCCTAAAAAGTGATTTTACCCCCACTTATAATAATCACAGTACAAATGGGTTGCTGGCGGTCACTCTTCAGGATTCAACGGCGAAGTCTCCGATCGTGTGTACTCAAGGAAGGAGGCTTTGAACTTGTCAATGTGGATTGCACAATTAACAGAGTATAAGAGCTGAATATATCGAGAAGAATAGGATACACAAAGATAATATAAAGAAGAAGAACGTTGAAATAACGTTGGAGATTTTAATGGTATAATGAAACTCTTGGGAGTTACAACAAGAGATAAATAAGGTTTATGTTGGGAAAAATAATGCCAATAAAAGCTCATAACTGCTCATAACATTCCAAATTCATAGTTTCTAACTAAAACAACATGTATTCTTGTTAATAGATAAAATCACTTTTTAGATTATTGGAAAATATAGCAATTAACAAGATGAATAATACAGTAAATTAGAATAACTTAGCTGAAAAATTGAGGCGTAGCGTAGCTACTGTCCTAAAAAGTGATTTCGCCCCCACTGATAATAATCATAGTACAAATGGGTCATTTAATGATCACTCTCCGATTCAATGACAATGAAGTTTCCGATCGTGTGTACTCACGGAAGGAGGCTTTGGACTTGTCTATGTGGATTACCCAATTAATAGAGTATAAGAGCTGGATATATCGAGAAGAATAGGATACACAGAGATAATATAGAGAAGAAGAACGTTGAAATAACGTTGGAGATTTTAATGGTTTAATGAAACGCTTGGGAGTTACAACAAGAGATAAATAAGGTTTATGTTGGGAAAAATAATGCCAATAAAAGCTCATAACTGCTCATAACATTCCAAATTCATAGTTTCTAACTAAAACATGTATTCTTGTTAATAGATAAAATCACTTTTTAGATTGTTGGAAAATATAGCAATTAACAAGACGAATAATACAGTAAATTGGAATAACTTAGCTGAAAAACCGAGGCGTAGCGTAGCTACTGTCCTAAAAAGTGATTTCACCCCCACTGATAATAATCACAGCACAAATTGGCTGCCGGCGGTCACTCTCCAGGATTCAACGGCGAAGTCTCCGATCGTGTGTACTCACGGAAGGAGGCTTTGGACTTGTCTATGTGGATTGCCCAATTAACAGAGTATAAGAGCTGAATTTATCAAGAAGAATAGGATACACAAAGATAATATAGAGAAGAAGAACGTTGAAATAACGTTGGAGATTTTAATGGTTTAATGAAACACTTGGGAGTTACAACAAGAGATAAATAAGCTTTATGTTGGGAAAAATAATGCCAATAAAAGCTCATAACTGCTAGGGTATTAAAAGAAATAATAATTAGGGATTTAAGCAAAATAGTGGGCTACCTGGTACCCCCCCTGTGCGGGCGTATCGCGCGCACACACACTAAGGTTTTTTGATCGAAAGTCCAAGAACCAAGCTTGACCTAGCCCAATTCTTTAACCATCCTCATGTGCGCGAGCCCATCCCTATTTCCTCAACCATGTTACTAAGCTCATAGAAAAAAGTACTAATATATACTACGAGTGTTCCCAAAATAGCCGATGTGGGACTTTGATAAAACCATAATTTTAAAGCATAACCAACATGTCTAAGTATGCGATCAACATTGAACTATTATATCCATTATTAAATAGAAGTGAAGTGGTACAAATAATGACATACTCCATCCCCTTCCTTTACATGTGTCATACTGTCATGGCCAATAGGGAAAACAAGTTAAGAAATAAAATGCTGACCAATTTTTCCCATGTATGTCTTTCCTCGATAAATTTCATTTTCCAAAGCATTGGTTTCCAAATTAGGTGTGACACCGTGTGGGTGTCAAAATATATCTTTTTCTCATTCCATTAATGGTACTATATGAAAAAGTATATTGGTTTATAATAAGACAAACATTTTGAATCCCACAACATAATTTGTGTCACATAAAATGGGATTGAGGGATTTAATATTACTACCTCTTGCTACTGCCTGAGAAATTTCTTCTTCTTGCAATGATTCCTGCCTTTGCTATTGATACGGTTTGTTTTTCCATCACCAAAAAAATTAAAGCCCGACTTTTAGAAGCAGTTTAGATTAGACTGTCATGATACATTGATGTAGAGACTGTTGAATCGTCACATAAATCCGCATTCTTAAGGACATTGATATTATTTATCCCTAATTTAGGCATACTGTGACACCTCCAAATCCGGGTACTTCATTCTCTCAGGATTTGATGTTCACTATTCAAAACAATCACCTCTAACTACCTATAAATAAGAATATAAATGAAACTTATAACTTAAATAGAAATTTTCACATTAAAGGGTTACAACATCATAACTAAATCCTAGGTTGTCTAACCTTAAATACATCAAATGCGAAAACATAACATAATTAAATAAGTCTTATACATAAACATTTGCAAATAAAAATTAACAAGTCTTCATCACTTGTTTATCTTGTCTTTGCCCTTACTAGTGGACAACTCGTCAATTCTTTCAACCTTAGCTGCAATGTTATTATGCAAGAGTGAGCAAATAATTGTCCACAAGTATAACAATAACAATAGTAATAATCATAAGAGTAATCAATGAATTCTGAATGACAGAAAATTCGACTTTTGAATCAAGAATAGATTACAAGACCAAAAGTACATCTGAGGGTCGCAAGACCATGAACTATATCCCAGGTTAACAAGTATCTCTACTGTAACCTTTAACAGTCAAATAGACTATATGTACCATCTTTCTCGTACTCCGGGGGATCAGCCCTTCGTACCATGTATTGTGCACAAACATCTTAACATTATCGCGTAATATAATCCCCTATACTAGGGTTGTTCATCTCAATTTTGACATAAGAGTCCGTACCAAAGGAAGTTTGGTTTGGATTAGCTTCAATAACAGTTTTAGAATTTAGAATGCTCATCGGCTATGGACTAGTCGATTCAATAAGGGTTCACTAGACATATAAGAGTTTATACAATAATATGATTGCACAACAATATTAATCCAAAGGTTGAATCTCAACAATATAGAATTGAATAGACATTGTATAACCAAAGTATTATTTCAAAAGAGTTAGAACATCTTATTTGGAATCATGAACTTGAACAATTTAGGCTTTGAATAATTAGGAACAAGAGTTAGGAACTTGTTCAATAAAAGATTATAGATAAACACTTGCATAAGCATAATCAAGATAGGATAAGGAACTTGCTCAATATAATAATAGAGTTAAAGAATTTGCTCAAATAATGATTTGAGTTCAGAAACTTGACTCGTGCGTAAGCTAAATACTCACAACTTACGTTCTCCAAATATCCCACACATATTATTTTTAATCACAACACCAATTAGCCACCTTAATCATTAATCTAATAAGTTTAATTCTTACTTTAGTTAAACTTGTTAACTTAGTTTAAGTCTTGCTCGTTACCATCAATCATATATTACACGACTGACATCTCAAATATTAAGTTCAAAAACATTACATCCTCTCATGAACATTAAGTTTTAGCACTTATACAACTTGTCAAATGATCATGTATATTCACCACATGTAAGTTAACAATCTGATATAACATCTTATTACATGTCCAACATATTATCATGTTCATTAGACTAAGTTACATTAGCATGCTATGGACTAAAAATAAAGAAAACCAAAACAGCACCAAGCATGCATATACTGATTACAACAACAAAACAACAACAACAAAACAACAACAACCAAATTTAGACCCTTAAATTCCATGTTCTTGCTTAAAACTCAATTTTTTTGAAATTTTTAGCGAATTCAATCACCATGACTTCGTTTCTTTTCGTATTTGAATGTATCAACAATAACAACTATCAATTAACAGATTACATCATGATTCCAGCATCAATTTTAACTCTAAAATCAGCTTTTTTGTTCATATTATTACAAAACTCAAACTTCTTTTGTAAAACATGATTTCATGAATCAAAACATACCAAAATCATTTTTAGATGATAACTAACAGATTATAACATCTAATAACACATATACCAACTACATCTCATCAATCTAAACAACAAAATCAAGTTTTCTATATATGAAAACTCAGGAACACAAACTAAAGCTTGAAAGTAAGAATTTACCATTGATTTCTTGTTAAGATTAAGCAAAGATGATGTAGAATAACTTTGATTCCTCCTTCTTAGATTTCCAGACTTTCCTCTCAATTTTCACACACTCTCAATTCTCTCTGTTCTTTGAATTCTCAGACTTAGCAAATGAGACATATGAAAATATTACATATAATATAACTGATATAAACATGGGTATCAGTTAAGCGCATTATGGCTTCAACTGCTCCCATGTTCTTAAGGCCATGTTTGGTTAAGTCTTTAAAAACTCTTTTTATTTTTTTTTTATTTTCTTATTATATGGTACAAAATGTCACACTTTAATTCATCAAATTCTAATATTTAAATTCAATTAAACTAAAGTTAATATTAACTCATTAAACCACTTTACCACATAATTATATCTCTTATTTATTAATTATAACTTTCTTTAGCAAATTATTAAATCTCCAATTAATTATTAAATTTTATTGGAACAATATTATAATTATTTAACAACTCATTTAATTTAATTATCCCAATTAAATGCAAACTTTGAACTATAAAATTATCCAACATTAATTTAATTAATATATTACATTTAATTAAATTAATCTACAACACTTCCATCAAATATTTATTTAACTCAATAATTAGAACAAAAAAATATTTATTTAATTTAATAAATATTTAAATTCGAATACAAAAATATTGTTCGTTACATTCTTCCCTCCTTCTATCCCCAGAATCACGACTCAATTAATTCGTTTTGTTACATTCTTTCCCCTTACAAAGATTATGTCCTCAGAATCGCTACACACAGATTAAGCAAATAACTGAGGATAATTTTTCATCATCTGATCTTCGAGTTCCCAAGTAGCTTCTTCAGCGTTGTGGTTCCTCCAGATTACTTTAACGGTATTACTTTATTTTTGAGCACTTATTCTTTTCTGTCAACTATTTGAACTGGAACTTCTTCGTAAGATAAATCTTTCTCAAATTGAAGATGTTCATATTCTATAACATGTTTGTATTCGGGTTTGTACGATCGTAACATCGAAACATCGAAACATGAAAAATGTTATGGATATGTTCTAACGCTGGAGGTAAGGCTACTTCATAAGCCACCGCGCCTACCCTTCTCAAAACTTTAAAGGGTCCAATGAATCTCGGGCTCAGTTTCCCCTTCTTTTCAAGTCAAATTTTTCCCTTCCAAGGAGACACTTTCAAGAAAACGAAACTGCCAGATTCAAATAGTCGATTCTGTCGGTGTTGATCAACATATTTCTTCTGTCTATCCTGAGCAGCTATCAATCTTGTCCTAATCAGTTTGACGATTTCGACAGTCTGTTGTACCAATTCTGGTCCTAATAACTATAGTTCACCAAATTCATCCCAACATAATGGAGTTATGCATTTTTTGTCGTATAACGCTTCGTAAGGTAGTATGCCAATACTTGAGTGGTAAATGTTATTGTAAGCGAATTCCACCAACGGTAGATGATCATCCCAATTCCCTTTGAAATTCATGATACAAGCTTTTAACATATTTTTCAATGTCTGAATTGTCCTCCCGCTCTAGCCATCTATTTGAGGATGGTATGACGTGATCATTCTCATTTGTGTTCCCATGCAATCTTGTAGTCACTTCCAAAAGTTCGATGTGAAACGTTGATCTCGATCAGAGACTATAAACACTAGAACACCGTGCCTTGAAACAATTTCCTTCACATACAATTTTGCCAACTGATCAAAATTAAATCTAATCTTGATCGACAAGAAATGGGCTGATTTTTTTAGTCGATCCACAATCACCCAAATCGCATCATAATCTTTCTGAGTCGTTGGAAGACTACCACGAAATCCATTGTGATATGCTCCCATTTCCATTCTGGTATTTTCAACGGTTGTAACAATTCACTCGGCCTCTGATGTTCTGCTTTAACCTTCTGACATGTCAAACACTTTGCCATACAATCAGCAACGTCCCTTTTCATATTCGGCCACCAGAAATGTTATCGTAGATCTTGGTACATTTTTGTACTCCCCGGGTGAATCGAATACCTTGAACTATGAGCCTCGCTCAAAATTTCCTCCTTTACCTCTGATACTGGCGGAACCCAAATTTTTCTTTCGAATCTCAATAATCCTTCCGTATCAACTTTGAAGTTTAACTTTTCACCTTCAGACACTCCTCTCCTTATCTTCTGAAATTCCTCATCCTGACGTTGTTCTTCCTTAACTTTATGCACCAAAGTTGGTGTAATAACCTATATTTTTGAATATTAATAAAATAAGGATTTATTAAGATAAATTTTGTTATGATAAAGACTGTGATACTGAGTTTGTGGATATGTGCAGCATGATGTTTATGTGAATATGTGATGAATATATGAATGTATATTTATTACATGAAAATAAATTGCTAAAAACAATTTATAATTTCAAAAGGGAAACAACTAGTTGAGCGTATAAAAAGAAATTATTGTAGACACAAAATAAAGAATATTAAAATAATTTATGGAATTGGATTATTTTAATATAGGGAAGTTATGGCATTATATATATATTATTGAAATGAATAATATATATATATATATATATATATATATATATATATATATATATATATATATATATATATATAAAGAATGTACTTATAATATATTTTTTGTATAATATATTATATGTGACGCCCCAAAATAGGTATACATCACCCATTATGAGTCGCCAAATACATGGTACAGAATTCAAATACAATTTAATTATACAACTGTTGTGTAAAGTACGACAAAATATAGCTGAGAGTTTTAACACGAATATTGTCTTTTAGACAATATCCAAACTCAAATGGAGTCCTCATTACAATTACTATCACACTATTTTATAAAATAGTGAGGACTACTACAACCACAATCTCAGACCGTCACTCCATTCCCCAACTAGTCCCGGCTACGTTCTCATTTCTTGAAGAGAACAATAAAAGCAAAAGGGTGAGGTTAACTAGCCCAGTAAGAAATATTATAACTAAGATAATGCAGAATAAATTATCGTTAGCCTTCAACAGTGTTAAACTAATAAACAACAAGTTTAACTACAGCAGAACAAGCAATCCATTAGAAGAGTCAAGTAGAGCATGATATCTACTATCTTCTATGATTTGAAAAGTTTATCATCAATTTTATCGCTAAGAATCAGCTCAATAAATAATCCACATCACTGAATTATCGATGAACTACAGGCCAAGGATATTCATTAGTATCACGTCCACGAATTATCCATGCACTACGGGCCAAGGATATTCGTGTTATCACCAATGGTCATGATCATACCAACAACTGTCCATCAATGCACTATGGGCCAATGATGACTTTTACCACATCATTTATAACATTACATGTCATGATTATACCAAATAATCCCTGGTCATAATCATACCAATCAGCAGTCTATCTATGCGCTATGGGCCAAAGATGACTTTCATCACAATATAAATACGAGGATGATGACAATGATATAAGAATTCAAATAAATGAGAGCAAGGATGAATTTTAAAGATTTTATAATTTAATTTATTCAGAATTCAACAATGTCCAAATTGTCAACATTATACTGTTTTGTGGAGTAAAATTCAAGAATAATATTATATCAAAAATGATTTGAACAAAAAAATATTAATTTTTGTCATGAATAGTACCCCGAGTGAATAGTACCCCGTGAATAGTACTTCAGGAATAGTACACCGTGAATAGTAACCCGGCATGAAAAGACCAAATATTATCAAGAATGCTCAGAATAATATTTTCACGAAAAGATACTAGATGAAGTGCATATTTCAAGGATATTCTACTAATTTCGTGGAGTATAGAAGCAATACTTTAACAAAATGAGTGTAGAATTTGGAATCTGAAACGAAATAATATTACTTACATACTACATAATATGGAATAAAATATTATTTTTTACGAATATTAAAAAAAATAATATCTCTTACCTTAAAAAGGAGAGTATTCCAACTGGTATAGTGGGGATATTCTTGAAGAAAACTTGAACTGTTTTCTACACTCAAAACTTCCTTAAATTCTAAAAAAATACGCTCAATATTATAGAAGAAGAATTCTCTAATTTTGGTGTGATTTTCATTTCTAAACTAAGCATCCTATTTAAAGGAGAATGTAAGGATACTATTTAGAAACGGACGCACAATAAGGAATCACGGGTTTTCTGACGATTTGTTTTATTTTACTATGCAAACACTATGCAGCCACTATGTAAATACTATGCATAATAAAATATAATATATTCTATTTTTCATAAAAAACAAAACTTATAATATATATATATATATATATATATATATATATATATATATCCACCCTCCCTACCATGCCATCCCATTTCATTTCTTTCCCATGATTAAAATTCTTTTCATCCCACTCGTGGGCCCCCACCACTTATTAGATATATATATATATATATATATATATATATATATATATATATATATATCTTGAATAACTTTCTACCTATTATTTTGAAAATTGAGTAAGTGGGGGTCCAAATAATACGCCAAATTTATAACAAATACTTCAAAAAAATCTCCTCAATATTTTTAACAACATTTATTCATCAATAATATAACTTGCAATATTAACAACCAAATCATTCCTAGGAAAGAGGGGGCTTTTCGATAAGGATTTCTCCCTATTGGCGCGCAATTAGGTGACCAAAGCCCTTTCCTCGACAGAAATTTCTAGACATTGTCAATAATGCAAATAATAATATGAAAAACTTGTCATCTCAATTATTGATTTAATAATATAAAATATTATGCAGATGATACTGTGACAATAATAAAATCAATAATTAGATACTATGCAACAATTACTGTAGCAATAATTGAGTATAACTGAGTGACTTCTCACATAAGCATCAAATACCGTGTGTTACTATGCAACCACGCGTATTACTGTACTTTTATCATCGGGTATTTCAACAGTTAACAGTAAAACTTTCGTCGTTATTTTTATAAAAAGATATTTCTGTCATTTTCTAACTCCGATAATAATTTTTGTTGTGGGGTCCACCAATGATTGCGTCATCGTACAAATATTCCCTGTTAAAACGAATATTCCCCGGCTAACCAAATATTTTATTAAAACTTACTTACTTTGCAAAATTTATAAATATTACCCACAACTATAATATTATAACAAATCCACACCATAATTATTGAAAATGATATTTAGAGAAAAATTCATCTTTATTCATAAAAGTTGGGGTCTTACAACCTCCCCTTCTTATGAAATTTTGTCCTCAAAATTGGTGTACGTACCTGGTATGACGAAGAGGTGAGGATACCTTAATTTTATTTTAGATTCTAACTCCCAGGTCATTTCCTCAACATCGTGGTGTCTCCACAAAATTTTGACTTGAGGTATAACCTTGAAGCGTAGAATATGTTCCTTCTTATCCAAGATTTTAACAGGTACCTCTTCATACGTTAAATCTTCCACTATCTCATCTGTTTCTAACTCAATAATGTGGTTTGGGTCTTCCACATATTTACGTAACATAGATATGTGAAAAATGTTATGAACACGAGACATACTTGGCGGTAAGGCGAGTCTATAGGCCACCGTTCCTACTCGATCGAGGATTTTAAATGGGCCAATGAATCAAGGATTGAGCTTTCCTCTCTTTCTAAATCTCGTAAATCCTTTCCATGGAGCAACACGTAACAACATACGATCACCAACATTGAATTCCACGTCCCTTTCGATGAAGATTAGTATAACTCTTTTGTCGATCTTGTGAGATTTTTATACATTGTTGGATCATTTGAATCTTTTTTGTAGTCATGCGTACGAATTCTGGTTCCAACAATGTTACTTCACTCACCTCGTCCCAGTATACTGGAGAACGACACTTGCGTCCATACAACGCCTCGAATGGAGCCATGCCAATACTTGCTTGATAAATGTTATTATAGGTGAATTCTACTAATGGCAAGAACTTGTCCCAACTTCCTTTGAAGTCAAGGACACAAAGTCTTAATAGGTCTTCGAGAGTTTGAATAGTCTTCTCTGACTGCCCGTCCGTTTGAGGATGATATGCCGAACTAAATCGTAAATCCGTGCCCATAGCTTTTTGCAAACTAACCCAAAATCATGAAGTGAATCTTAGGTCTCGATCAGAAACTATGGATACTGGCATACCATACAGTCTTACAATCTCATTTATGTATATATGCTCTGCCTTGACACGTTGACAAGTTAAACACCTTGAGATAAACTCTGCTATTTCTCTCTTCATATTTCTCCACCAAAATGTATATCTAAGATCATGATACATTTTGTTACTCCCAGGATGGATTACAAACGGTGTGTTGTGCACCTCCATCATGATTTTATGCTTTAAATCAGGGTCGTTAGGAACACAAAGTCTGGAGTTGACTCGAAGTTTTCCTTCTTCATCAATTCTTTCTTCTGAAATAACACCTTATTGTACTTTCTTCCTCATATGCATTAGCTCAAAGTCCGAAGCTTGAGCAAATTTAACTTTATTGATTAAAGTCGGTTCTACTCGTATATTTGCCATCATCACGTGGGTCCCTGGAGTCTTTAACTCTATCTCCATCCTTTTCAAGTCATACAAAATAGGCATTTGCATTGACAATATTGCACTCGTACCCGCATATGATCTTCTACTCAACGTGTCAGCTACCACGTTCGCTTTTCCAGGATGGTATTGAATGGTATGATCATAATCTTTCAACAGCTCGAGCCAACGTTGTTGTCGCATGTTGAGTTCCTTTTGGGTGAAGAAATATTTGAGGCTTTTATGATCTGTATAGATCTCCACCTTCTCCCATACAGATAATGCCTCTAGATTTTAAGCGCAAAAATGACAGCTACCAACTCTAGATCAAGTAGGATAATTCCTCTCATATTCTTTGAGTTGTCGCGAGGCATAGGCTATGACTTTCCCATGTTGCGTGAGAACACATCCTAACCCTCTACCTAAAGCATCGCTGTAGATGACAAATCCCTCCAAACCAGATGGTATTATTAGAACAGGTGCTGAAATGAGTCTCCTCTTGAGTTCTTGAAAACTCTTCTCATATTCCTCGCTCCAACCGAATTTTATATCTTTTCGAGTCAGCTGAGTTAATGGAGTAGCGATTCGAGAAATCCTTCCACGAATCTCCGATAATAACCAGCTAAGCCCAAAAAGCTACGTACTTCGGTCACTGACTTAGGTTGCTCTCGGCTTTGTATTGCTTCAATCTTCGCTGGGTCAACAGATATTCTGTGATTTGATATCACGTGCCCAAGGAATGAAACTTCCTCAAGCCAGAACTCATATTTCTTCAACTTGGCATACAACTTGTTTTCACGAAGCTTTTAGAGTATCAGCCTCAAGTGTTGCTCATGATCTTCACGGCTTTTGGAGTATATGAGGATGTCATCAATAAAGATAACCACAAAATGATCCAAATATTCCTTGAATACTTGGTTCATCATGTCCATGAAGGCAGCATGAGCATTAGTCAATCCAAAAGATATGACTAGGAATTTTTAATGCTCATACCGAGTTCTGAAAGTAGTCTTTGGAATGTCATCAATTTTAATCTTTAATTGATGATATCCGGAACGAAGATCAATCTTTGAAAAGAATTTGGCACCTTGCAACTGGTCAAACAAGTCATCAATACGATGCAACAGATACCTATTTTTGATGGTGACATGATTCAACTCCCGGTAGTCAATACAAAGTCGCATACTGCCATCTTTCTTCTTTACGAATAGAAACGAGAGCGATTGAGGAAGCGTATTAGGGGCCGAATGAAATCGATGTCTAACAACTCCTTCAGTTGGGTTTTTAACTCCTGAAGTTTAATAGGAGCCATTCGATATGGGGCTTTGGAAATGGGTTTTGTACCGGGTTCAAGGTCGATACAAAATTCGATTTCACGCACGGGGGTAGGCTAGGAAGTTCTTCAGGGAATACGTCAGAAAATTTATTAACAATAGAAATATCATTCAAATCTGACGTATTTTTGTTTAAATTCGTGACATGGGGTAAGAAAGCTTGACATCCATTTTTTAATAAACGAATAGCTTTATGGCTTGATATGACAGTGATTAATTTTAGTGGTTTGGTTGCTTGAATTCGCATAAGAGGTTGGTTAGGAATATGAAAGCTAACAACCTTATGAAAATAATCAATTTTAGCATGATGAGTAGTTAACCAATCAATCCCTAAAATCACATCAAATGCAAGTATTTTCAAAGAGATAAGATCGACAGGAAACGTGAGGGTGCCAATTTTAATTAAACAAGATTTATAAACAGTGGATGTAATGAAGGTTTCTCCCAACGGAGTTTCAACAGATAAGTCAAAGTATAATTTCTCCAGAGTTAAATTTAAACGTTGAGCGCAAGTAGGAGAAATAAAAGAATGGGTAGAACTGGTATCAAATAAGGTATAGATTTCACAAGAGTTTATGATTAGCTTATTTGTGATAATCTCGTTCGGGTTCCTCACTTTTTGGGAGGTCACGACAAACGCTCTCCTTTGAACTACCGACTTTCACTTGTCTGGGACGGCATTTGGTGTCACCATCCCAACTGGACTTGGCTTCACTGCACAAAAAATTGAGCTAGGTGACCTCCTCTTCTGTAATTATAACACGCTTTGGATTGCATCATGTAGTTTGGACTGATGTGTCCATCCTCTCTACATTTAAAGCATACGATCGGTGGTCGTTCTCCTTCTTTAATAACGTGTGCTGGTGCTGACATCTTTTCATCATTGTTGAAACTCCTTTTCTTGAAATTTCCACTTTTATTATCTTGACAATGATTACCACCGAAGTGGTTACCATTTCTGGAATGTTGATTCTCTCCACGTTTGTTGTCACCGCTTCGATGATCCTTTACCTTGATATTATCGTTTTTTTGGTTCTTTCTCTCTTGGTTGGGTTGACTCATTATTGCGTTCTAATAACCAGAACCACATTATTAAATTAGAACCAGACGAGATAGAGGAAGATTTAACGTATGAAGAATTACCTGTTAAAATCTTGGATAAGAAGGATCATATTCTACGCTCCAAGGTTATACCTCAAGTCAAAGTTTTGTGGAGAAACCATGATGCGGAAGAAATGACCTGGGAGTTAGAATCTGAGATGAAGTCAAAATATCCTCACCTCTTCGATATATGAGGTACGTACCCTAATTTCGAGGACGAAATTTCATAAGAAGGAGAGGTTGTAAGACCCCAACTTTTATGAATAAAGATTAATTTCTCTCGAAATATATTTTTGAATATTATGGTGTGGATATAATATAATGTTATAGTTGTGGGTAATATTTACAAATTTTGCAAAGTAAGCAAGTGGTTATATAATATTCGATTGGTCGGGGAATATTCGTACGATGGCACAATCATTAGTGGACCCCACAACGGAAGTATTGTCGTAGCTAGAAAACGCATGTAATTATCTTTTATAAAAATAACAATGAAGTGTTACCGTTAAAACCGTTGAACTACCCTAGTAGTAAAAGTACGATGTACGCATGGTTGCATAGTAGCACACGATATTGGTTATTGATGCTTACGTGAGAAGTCACTCGGTTATACTCAATTATTACTACAATGATTCTTGCATCATATCTCTCATATTATTGATTCAATTATTGTCACAATATCATCTGCATAATATGTTATATTATTAAATCAATAATTGAGACGACAAAGTTATTTATATTATTAAATTGCAATATTTATAATGTTTAGAAGTTCTGTCAAGGAGAGGTTTGGTCATCTAATTGCGCGCCAATAAGGAGAAATCCTTATCGGAAAGTCCCCTCTTTCCTGGGAATGACCTGGTTGTTAAATATTGTGAGTTATAATATTAATGATGAATAAGTTCGAGTTGATTAAAGATGAAATTGATAGTTCCATTGTGTTGGAATTATTAGTGTTAGTGGAAATCGACATTTATTTTGATATTAATTGATGTCTGGAAGTTTTACTGACCAGTCGAGTAATTAATCGGATAAATGAGCAATTAATTGCTATTAATTCACATGATTATAACTATTTGTTCACATGTGTGTACTATTGATTCACATTCTTGTACTATTAGGGGAGTTGGTGCAAGATTGATAATACTTGCATGACTAAGTTAAAAATGGAGGTATAGATGGAGGTACTATACTGTAATTCGTATTTTCACATGATTATAACTATTGATTCACATGATTGAACTATTGATTCACATTATTTACTATTAGGGGAGGTGGTGAAAGTTTGATAATACTTGCAGGACTAAATTAAAAATGAAAAAAAGAGGAAGGTATTATATTGTAATATTTTGAGCTCCAAAATGTGCAATTATCGAAACTATATTTTTCTATAAATAGAAGCTCATTTTTCCTTCATTTCTCACCAATTCACTAAAGCTATAGAGCAATTATTATAGAGAGAAAGAAGAAGAGAAGTCTGCTACCTCACTATTCCAGTATCCAGTCTTCTTCTAAGTAAGGGGTATTATTCTTTTGTATTCATGAAGAGAGTTATTTTCTTTCAATACTCGTAAGGGTTGTTATTCCATTCTTTATTATTCTGTTGGAATAATCTATCTCTGCGGTCTATCGCATGCCTGGTGAATTCTGTTGTTATTCCATTCTTTATTATTCTGTTGGAACATCCTATTTGTGCGGATTACGCATGACCTGGTTCCATTCTTTATTATTCTGTTGGAACATCCTGTCTGTGCGGATTACGTATGACCTGGTTCCATTCTTTATTATTCTGTTGGAATATCTTGTCTGTGCGGATTACGCATGACCTAGTTCCATTCTTTATTATTCTGTTGGGAATAACTTTTGCGCATGCGGTCTATCACATGCACAGTGAATTCTTCCATTATTCCATTCTTTATTATTCATTGGAATAACTTTGTCTATGTGGATTATCGCATGCATGGTGAATGATCCTTTGTATTCATTCCTTATTAAATTGTGGAAATGATCTCGTCTCTACGTGGATTACTGCATGGCGGCAAAAAAATCCATTTGCGCTTTCATATATTCTATTATACTCGGTTGGTTAAAGTTTTGGCTTCTATACTCCATGAAATTAGTAGAATATCCCGAATATTTGCACTTCATCCAAATCTTTTCATGGAAATATTCTTACGAGCATTCTTGAATTTTACTCAAAGCAAAGATTATCATGTTTACAATTTGGACGTAATTGATTTCAGGATAAATTAACTTATAAATATTTAAAATTTATTCTTGAACTTGTTTTATGAATTATTATGTCATTGTCATCATCCTCATGCTTATATTGTGATGAAAGTCATCTTTGGCTTACGTGTATAAATGGACTTGGTATGATTATGACCAGGGATCATTTGGTATAATCATGACCTGTAATGTTATAAATGATGTGGTAAAAGTCCTCAGTGGCCTGTAGTGCATTGATGGACGCTTTTTGGTATGATTATGACCAGGATTATTCGGTATAGTCATGACCATTGATGATTTAATGAATATCCTTGGCCCGTAAAAGCGTGGATGACTCGATGATGTGATTTATTTATTGTCGAGTCTCAAATGATAAAAATTGATGAAAACATTTTAAATCATAGAAGATAGTAGATATCATGCTCTACTTGACTCTTCTAATGGATTGCTTATTCCGCTGCAGTTAAACTTGATGTCTATTGTATTTTATCAGTTTAACATTGTTGAAGGCTAATGATAATTTATCCTGCATTATCTTAGTCATAATATTTCTTACTGGCCTATTTGAGCTCATCCTTTTGCTTTCATTGTTCTCTTCAGGAAATGAGAATGTAGCCGGGACTAGTTGGGGAATGGAGTGATGGTCCGAGATGGTGTTATAGTAGTCCTCACTATTCTATAAAATAGTGTGACAATAAATGTAATGAGGACTCTATTTGAGAGTGGATATTGTCTAGAAGGCAATATTCCTGTTTAAACTCTCAGCTATGTTTTGTCGTATATTACACTATGTTTGTATAATTAAGTTTGTATTTGTATCCTGTACCATGTATTTGGTGACTTAAGATGGGTGATGTATACCTATGTTGGGGGCGTCACAAGGAGGGTCCCTCGGTCATCTTTAAAGACAACGGCTCTGGCAAGACAAGAGGATATGGCTCAGCTGTAAATGGTGCAATATCCTTCAGCAAAGTGGCCTATGTGGAAGGACTACAACACAATCTTCTAAGCATTAGCCAACTCTGCGACAAGGGTCATCAAGTAACATTCCTCAACAATCAATGTCAAGTCCGAGACCTGAAGACATCTACTGTAAAGTTAACCAGAACAAGAGAAGGAAATGTCTACACAGTAAACCTTGGACAACTAAGCTCAAACGAGACTATATGCTTTCTGGCTAAAGCATTTGAAGAAATGAGCTGGCTTTGGCATCAAAGATTATCTCATCTCAACTTCAAAAGCATGTCCAAATTAGCTTCAAAAGATCTAGTTGCAGGCTTACCCAAGTTCAACTTCGTTAAAGAAAGGTCGTGCAATGCCTGTCAACTTGGAAAGCAGACCAGAAGCTCATTCAAGAGCAAAACCGCCAACTCAATTGACAAGCCTCTGCAGTTGCTACACATAGATCTATTTGGGCCAATTCCAACGACGAGCCTTGGGGGAAAGAGATACTCTCTGGTCGTAGTCGACGACTACACCAGATTTATATGGGTGTTCTTTCTAACCTCAAAGGATGAAACAAGCTCTCAACTGATCAAGATGTTCAAGCTAGTGATGAACGAGAAAGGAGAGAAAATCAAGGCTATAAGGAGTGATCATGGCAGAGAATTCGACTTCTCGAAAATGGACCCGATTCTGCACGCATAAATGGCATTAGTCACAACTTCTCGTGTCCACGAACTCCCCAACAAAATGGAGTAGTGAGAAAAAGAATGAGACAATCGATAGAAGTTTGGAAGAACTCTACTAGCGGCAAAGAATTTCATCTGCTCAATACTTCTGAGTAGAAGCTATCAACATTGCATGCTACACTCAGAACAGATCGCTCATACACTCTACGATTAAGAAGACTCCTTATGAACTGGGGAAAGGAAGAAAGCCAAGTGTCAGCTACTTTTATGTTTTTGGCTGTGCATGCTACATTCTCAACAATGGAAAACAGTACTTGACAAAATTTCAACCAAAGTCAGACGAAGGAATCTTTCTTGGATATGCCACAGACAGTAAGGCTTATAGAGTGTTTAACAAGAAAACACTGAGTGTTGAAGTCTTGATTCACATCATCTTTGATGAGACAGACTTAGACAAAACTGTGCTTCAAGACACTACGACCAACAGTTCAGACACTATGAATGAGGTCGTCGAGCTCAACACTACGATCATAGTACCAGATAGTGAAATCGTTGAGCAAGGAAATGAGATCGTAGAGAGGCCTATGCCAGACAATAAACCTCCACACCAAGAAGAAGAAATAGATCTTGAAGATCTAAGACAAGAAGGCATAAGAACAGATGTACCAATAGGAAGCAAATGGGAAAGAGATCACACTTAAGATCTAATCATTGGAGATCTGAGTGCAAGAGTCAAAACAAGAGCTGCCACCCAAAATGAATGCTTTTATCTAAGCTTCCTGTCACAAATGGAACCTAAGAAGATAGAGGATACTATGGAAGACTCTAGCTGGATAGAGGCCATGCAGGAAGAACTTAATCAGTTCGAAAGAAGCAAAGTATGGAGATTGGTGCCAAGACATAAGAATCATCCTACCTAAGTTTATTAGACACATCAGTATAATAAACGATAATGTAGAAATGAGAACGCAGTCGGGACTCAAAGATTTAATCGTGATCGATGAGATTCTAACTCCCAGTTGTTTATAATATTCTCATAAACGAATTAAAGATATCAACAGTTATTAGGTGTGTATCGTGTATATCGTTTATATCACCTAAGAATATGACGCCCCCAAAATATGTATACATCACCTATTCTGAGTCACCAAATACATGGTACAGAATATAAATATAATCTTTAATATACAACAAGAGAGCTGTGAGTTTTAATACAAATATTGTCTTCTAGACAATATCCACTTTCAGAATAAGTCCTCATTACATTTATTATCACACTATTTAACGAATATAGTGAGGACTACTAATACTATCATCAGGCGACCGCCACTCTTTCTCAGATTAGTCCAGCCACGTTCTCATTTCACGAAGAGAACAGTGAAAGAAAGGGTGAGCTCAACTAGCCCAGTAAGAAATATTATGACTAAGATAATGCAGAATAAATTATCATTAGTCTTCAACAATGTTAAACTGATAAAATATAATAGACATTAAGTTTAACTGCAGCGGAACAAACAATCCATTAAAAGAGTCAAGTAGAGAATAAAATCTACTATCTTTTATGATTTAAAATGTTTTTCATCACTTTTATCGCTTGGACTCAGCTTAATAAATAAACCACATCATCCCTGCTCTACGGCCAAGGATATTCATTAGTATCACAACCATAAATTATCCATGCACTACGGGCCAAGGATATTGGTGTATTAATCAATGGTCATGATCATGCCAACAACTGTCCATCAATGCACTACGGGCCAATGAGGACTTTTACCACATCAATTGTAACATTACGGTCATTATTATACCGAATAATCCCTGGTCATAATCATACCAAGTCCATCTATGCACTACAGGCCACACATGACTTTCAACATAATATAAACATGAGGATGATGACAATGATATAAGAATTCAATAAAACAAGTTCAAGAATTAATTTATCCAGGAACCAATAACGTCCAAATTGTCAACATGATATTGCTTTGTGGAGTAAAATTTAAGAATGCTCAGAAGAATATTTCCATGAAAAAGATCTTTGGATGAAGCGCAAATATCAAGGATATTTCACTAATTTCATGGAGTATAAAAGTCAAAACTTTAACCAATCGAGTATAATAAAAATGGAATAACAAAATGAAATCACCAATAGCATTCCATCATATAACATTATTCCAACACAGAATGGGATATTCCAAAAGGTATTTCATAAATCATTTTATCAGACAATATATGTTAAAAAAATACCCTGTAAATAAAATAAATATTCTATAATGTTTATTTTACTATGCATAACAATAACTTTATAAATTTAATACATATTTATAAATGTCTCATTTATCATTACACACACACACTAACCAGTCCTTTCCTAAAAGAGGGATTTCCAATGCAAAGGATTTCTCCCTATCAAGAATTATTGTATATGTGACCAAACCTTCCTTCATTACACTATTAATAATTACAATCTTCTCCTTTATCCACACCATCTGTATTCTAATTCTGAGTCCAATTTCATCACTCCTTTTCTCAACACGTTGATTCACATGATCTCCAACTCCTCGATAATGTGTTGTTGGAGATCATGTGTGTTACGTGTTGCTCCATGGAAAGGAGTTACTAGATTTTGAAAGAGAGGAAAGCTCAATCTCGATTCATCGGCCCATTTTTAATCTGATCGAGTAGGACCGTAGCCTATAGACTCACTTTATCGCCAAGTATGTCTCGTGTTCATAACGCTTTTCATATATCCATGTTACGTAAATATGTGAAAGACCCAACCACATTATTGAAAGTTAGAACCGACAAAATAGCGAAGATTTAATGTATGAAGAGGTTCATGTTCAAATCTTGGATAAGAAGGAACATATTCTACGCCCCAAGGTTATACCTCAAGTCAAAGTTTTATGGAGGAACCACGATGTTGAAGAAATGACCGGGAGTTAGAATCAAATGAAATCAAGGTATCCTTACCTCTTCGACATACCAGTAATGCACTTCTAATTTTGAGGGCAAAATTTCATAAGAAGGGAGATCAGAAGACCCTCAACTTTTTATGAATAAAGATGAATTTTCTATAATTATCATTTTAAATATTATGGAATGAATTTGATATAATGTTATAGTTATGGGTAATATTTAGAAATTTTGTAAAGTATGCAAGTTGTTTATAATATTCGATTGGCTCTGGGAATATTCGCTTTAACAGGAATATTCGTATTACTAAGACAATCATCGGTGGATCCCACAACGGAATTATTGTTTGATCGAGAAAACGACAAAAATATTTTATGAAAATAATCGCTGAAGTTTTATCGTTAATCGCTGAAACACCCTATGTTAAAAGTACAAGAATATGCGTGGTGCATAAGAGCACACTCAGATTGATTATTAATGCTTACGGAGAAGTCACCGCTTTTGTTCAATTATTGCTTCAAAGAATTGTCGATAAGATCTCACGTTATTTAATTCAATTATTGTCAATATTTTATATATTATCAAATCAATAATTGAGATAACAAAGTTGTTAATATTATTATTTGCATTATTAACGATGTCAATATTTCCCGAGAACGAATTCGGTCGATTAATAAAGGTGAATTATGATAATGATGATGAAGTTTTGTTTTATTAGTATTATTAATGTAATAAAACAAAAAACTTTTTATATAAAAATGTAATACTTTTATAAAGTTATTCATTTTATTAGGCTAATAGTAAAATTTTTTATATAAAATGTAATACTTTTATAAAGTTATCTGCTTTATTAGACAATAATTAGAATATATTATATTTTATTATGCATAGTGTTTGCAGATAAAGGCTCAAGATAGTAAAATCTTTTATATAAAATAGAATACTTTTATAAAGTTATTCATTTTATTAGATTATAAATAGAATATATTATATTTTATTGTAAACCAACTGACCGTCTGCTTAAAAGTAAATCAATTTGGACCGCTCATGGATTGTTACTATTCACCCATTCTTCTATAAATAGAAGCTCATTCCTTTATTATTTCTTACTTAATTCACCAAAACTCTAGAGAGAAAACCGAGAGAGAATTCTTCTTCTATAATCTTGAGTGTATTTCTTTAGCGCTTAAGAAAGCTTTGAGCGTAGTGCAAGTTTCTTCAAGTATATCCCCGCCTCTACCGCTTGAGTACTTTCTTCTTTATAAGGTAGGTATTTTTTTTTCATATTCATGAAAAGAACTTTTGTTATTCTAGTCTTTATTATTCTCGTTGAATAACTCAGATACGCTGCCACCCTATACTTGGTGAAATTCTTCCGTTATTCCATTATTTATTATTCTCATTGAATAACTCGCTTACTGCCAAGTACCGCATACATGGTGAAATTTTGTTGTTATTCCATTCTTTATTATTTTGTTGGAATATCCAATTGCATATGCTTTTATGCCGACCGGGTTCTCATTTTTATTATTCTTTTGGAATATCCTCGTCAGGCGCTTTTATGCCTTAATTCGGTTCCGTTATTTATTATTTTGTTGAATAACTCCGCCTATGCGGTACCGCATGCATGGTGATTTCGTTGTTATTCTATTTTTATTATTCTCGTTGAATATCCCGCTTGCATGCGATTACGCCCGACCGGGTTTCGTTATTTATTATTCTATTGAATAACCTCGTCTATGCGGTACCGCATGCATGGTGATTTCTTTTGTTATTCCATTCTTTATTATACTCAGTTGGTTAAATTTTTGACTTTTATACTCCATGAAATTAGTGGAATATCTTTGATATTTGTGCCTCATCTAGTATCTTTTCATGAAAATATTCTTCTGAGTATTCTTGAGTTTTACCCCACAAAGAAATATCATGTTGATAATTTGGACGTTATTGGTTCCTGGATAAATTATTTCTTGAACTTGTTTTTATTGAATTCTTATATCATTGTCATCATCCTCATGTTTATATTATGTTAAAAGTCATCTGTGGCCTGTAGTGCATAGATGGACTTGGTGTGATTATGACCAGGGATTATTCGGTATAATCATGACCGTAATGTTACAAATGATGTGTTAAAAGTCCTCATTGGCCAGTAGTGCATTGATGGACAGTTGTTGGCATGATCATGACCATTGATGAATACACGAATATCCTTGGCCCGTAGTGCATTGATAATTTATGGTTGTGATACTAATGAATATCCTCGCCGTAGAAGCGTGGATGATGTGGTTTATTTATTGTCGAGTTCCAAATGATAAAAGTGATGAAAAACCTTTAAATCATAAAAGATAGTAGATTTTATTCTCTACTTGACTCTTTTAATGGATTGCTTGTTCTGCTCCAGCTTAAACTTGATGTCTATTATATTTTATCGCTTTAATATTGTTGAAGACTAATGATAATTTGTTTTGCATTATCTTAGTCATAATATTTCTTCTTCGGGCTAGTTGAGCTCACCTTTCTTTCACCGTTTCTTCAGAAATGAGAACGTGAATGGGACTAGTCTGGGGAATGGAGTGATCGGTCCGTATGATAGTATTAGTAGTCCCTCACTATTCTGCATAAATAGTGTGATAATAAATGTAATGAGGACTTATTCGAGAGTGGATATTGTCTAGAAGATAATATTTGTATTAAAACTCATGACTCTCTTTGTTGTATATTAAAGATTGTATTTGTATTCTCATACCATGTATTTGGCGACTCGTAATAGGTGATGTATACCTATTTTGGGGGCGCCACAAATGGTATCAAAGCTTAGGATATGATCCTCGGTTTGAGATGTGAGATAAGAACTAGAGGGGAGAGACGGAAATTCCTTCGCTAGTATGACCTACCTAAGTTTATTTGGTATTTAATTGGTCGGTTAGAATATAGGAATAATATGTGATATGTTAATTAACCCTTGTTTTGTGGCAGTGTTTGAAAATGGCATCCGAGAATGTTGAGAACTTCATCGTAGCACAGAGACCGCTGAGTCTCCACGCATCAATAATCGTGATAATGTGCATCAGGAAGGCGACAATCCTCAGGCAAACAACAACACTGACCAGATGATGAACGATGTAATGTTCAGAGGCTTTATACAATTCATGCAACATCAGGCAAGAACGATTCCTGTCCAAAATACAGGTGGAAACACAGGCAACTCTCGGACGGTCACCGCTAAGCATTTCAAGGAACTGGGACCACTAGAGTTTTTTGGAGAGCCAAAACCACTTAAGGCGGAGACGTGGATAAAGCAGATATGCAAGATATTTGATGTCTTGGGATGCTCCGAGGAGCAAAAGGTTCCCTTTGCCACCTTCATGTTGCGTGCAGAGGCAGATTACTAGTGAGAATCTGTGACGCCCCCGAAACCGGGTCCTCTAACCCCGGTCCTGTCATCACGATAAACTACAAACATCCACCTCTAAACAACATACGATAACTAAAATGCGGAATATAATAAACGTACATCGTTCATTCAAAAGGTGTTACTAGTCCCAAGATACGATAACCTTAATATCATCATACAAATATACCCTAAAATAAATATTAGGGTTCACATTACATAATCGTAATTTAAACTAAGCATAAGATAAATTCTGCTTCTCGAAATAATCCTACGTCTTCCCTTTACCCCGTCCCTTTCCCCGAGGTCTCTAGCTTTAGCTGTAATATAATTCATGATATAGCAAGGATGAGCAACAAGTTTGCTCAACAAGTTTAAGTACAACGATAAGGATATATCATGATGAATGGAAAAATGTCTGGAAAAGGGTTCAACAGTATAATATCTGAATGATTCAACAATATGAATATCATAAGCAAAGATAATGATTGCTTTTAGAATAACTGCTAGTTAAATAGACTTTGAACTATATCACTCCAATGGAATCAATAGCTAATTGACCCTTTGGTTATCGGTTACGTATCAAGTACTTGAGGGATCAAATTTCACGCATTTCTCTATGTATATGCATAAAATTTAAATCTGTTCATTGTATCTTTATTAGATACCTGCAATCCCCTCTCATAGAAAGAGGTGTTCTTTTAGTCTAAGAATCCTTACCATCAATTGACTTGGATAGCTTTTAAAACTTCACACATTTGTCTGACCGAACAAAGGTTCAGACTCTATTACTTACAACACAATAAATTTGGATACTTGCTCAATATAATATAGAGTAAGTTTAGGGAACTTGCTTAACAAAAGTTGGGTTCAAAGAACTTGCTTAACAAAAGTAGGGTTCAAGGAACTTGCTTACGGTATGCATCGAATAAAGTAATGCAAGGATTTAGGATACTTGCTCACTAATAAATGGAGTATGTTTAGGGAACTTGGCTGTTTGCTCAACTACAGTATAATACTAGCTTTAACTAACTTGCATTGAAATGACCTAACATTAACAAGTCAGTCTTTCAATTAGTATGTGTAAACTAATACGAGTCTACACTTAAAAGAATTCAGTCATCACATGACATGCTTCTCAACACATTATATGACCTATTGGCCACACATTACAAAGTAAAGTAATCATATAAGCATGCCTTAACTTTAAGAACCAAAAATAGCTCATCTTGGCAAGATTGCAGGATGGCACAAGAATGCGCTACCGTCTCAGCTTAGGACTGCAGAACATGCCTGGCTCCTCGCTGCACTGTGATTGAGCTTCGCCTCCCGACTTCAAAGACAACTCTAACACACTAATCACACATACATTTTAACATACATACATGCTAGAGTTTCACATATAACACATGATTCTACTTGGGTTCATTACCACAAGTTTAGCTTACACATTATGTGTCATTAAAACATAAAGGTCATGTAATCATCATGCTTTGTAACTTGGTTATACACTACTTAGTAGTCATGCTTATATATAGACAACACATGTATACCTTACTCACATAGATCATATGCTAGAAATTTCCCTTTCATTATGACTATGTGTGCATAAGTGAAAACCATATCTTAACCAAACGATGTTCATGTCAATTTGTCTATAGGCATAATGAGTCCTAATACACATGCTTGGATGGTCATATCATATTATGCTCATTACTTGATGACATTAGCTTCCTCATTCTATTTTTCTTTGAATTTTACACTAAGTCAACTTAGCATATACAAGGCATCTTAACATGTAATTCTCATGCATTTACAACATATATTAAGGCCACATGCATGTTCAAATAGTCAAGTCTTATAAGATAAAGGTCTTGGTCAAGTTCTCTTTGAAAAGCCTTAAGTTTCTTAACTTTGAAATAGACAAATCTTTCAATCATGTATGCTAGTGTGTTTAAACACTTTAGTCCTACATTTCATGTCAATATAAACCATATTATCATGTTCATAAAGTCAAGATGCTAACATGATGCGTTCGTGACAAAGTCCACTTTTGAAATCACAAACCTCTTTTCAAGACCACAAGTGTTGTGTTAATCATTGCTATACTTGTTCATACTACATGTATGTGCCTACGTGTGCATGTTAAAACAGTTTACAAGATTGCTCTACCATGTACTTAACAAGTTAGCATGAAACTGATCAAAGCAGAAAACATCGTCAGTGTAGATCAAGCAATTTGGCCACACCCTAGTATAATTAGGGCAACAAATGCGCCATGCCCGAGAAAAAATTTGTTCGGTTCGTGTTAGCTGCTACCGCACCCTAGTACAAATAGGGCACACCGTATCATGCGTCGTGCATCGTAGACAAGAAGGTTTGCTCTGTTCGGCAGAGTGACTACCAACATGGTTTCCAACAATTCAAGCATGCTCCAAATAATTATTAAAGTGTTCATACATGAAGACATATATCATAAACATATCATGGCATGATAATTCAGATTAATTGACATAGAATTTCAAGTAATTTCCAATAATCAAACAAAACCCATTTGAAGAATATAATTAGAACTTATACCTCTTCAAGCTTGAATTGGCTTCCTTATACACTAAGTATGCTCCCAAACTTTCTCAGCAACTTAGAACTCTCAATATCAAACTTAAACAAGCAACCAAACTAAATTTGGAGCTAGTATTTATAGAAGAAGCATGGACTAGACATTCATATTACACAAGATTGAAGCTCATGGTGTAATGGAAGGAAACAAAGGATAATCAAGAGTGGTTTAACAACTCTCTACCAACCACATAGCTAGCAAATGATCACCTAAGATTAGCCATTTGAAAAAAATATGTAAACTAGCTCAAGACACTGTTCATGTACTTGGTGACAATCAATTTGGGACAAGGAAATAATTCTCAGCATACTTGATTAACTAAGGCTTGGTTTGGGCACTATAATTCCCATAATGCAACATAAATGTGTTACTACTACTACACAATTTATTTATTATAACATAGGTTATAAAGATTTAAAGAGCATACAATGTACCTCCTAATTACAATGTATCAAGAAGTGCACATACATATAACAATATTATTATGCAACTCACATGAATGCAAATAATTCATTACTATATAGTCTATATATAGACATATTAATGTGCCACCTTGTACTATATAAAATATATAGTTAACTACCATATAATAAAGGTTTAATATATTGCACAAATTAATCAAGTGACATATAATCATTTTACAAATTATTAATCTCTTACACATTAATTATTATTTATTCATAATAATTATCAAATAACACATTATCAATTAATCACTCATAATTGCAATTAATCAATATAAATAATCTCTTGCTACTATATTCAAGTAAATTGAATATTTAATTATTAATAATCTTATCAATTCCTTGATATCAAACTCTTAGGGTTAGTCCACTAATTTAAATAAACTATTAGTGACTCCCTTTAATCAATTTATACATTCTTATAACCACATAAGGTTTAAATTATCACACAAAACTAACTCGTTAAAATTAAATCACATATTTAATTAATAAGGAGTTTTAAATTCGTGGAGGTTACAGAATCTGTAAAACGTACTCAACCTGCCGCACTGAAGATGACTTGGGAGAAGTTCTAAGAATTGTTCAACGACAAGTACTTTCTCGAAAGTATTCGTCACATGAAAGAGGTAGAGTTCATATTCGTCACATGTTAAGGATATGAGATTTAGAAACGATAATCTCATATTCTTAGGTAGTATTTTATAAAGTTATTATACAACAACAGTTTATGATGGGAGAGCTAAACTTCTTCCTTGGACTGCAAGTAAAGCAAACTGATGAAGGAATCTTCATAAACCAAGCCAAGTACATTAAAGACTTACTTAAGAAGTATGGCATGGAATCAACCTCACCCATGAAAACTCCAATTGCTCCTGCTACCAAACTTGACAAAGATGAAAAAGGTAAAAGTATTGATATAACTCAATACAGAGGTATGATAGGCTCTCTTTTATATCTAATCGCCAAGAGACCGGATATAATGTTTGCAACATGCATCTGTATAGATTTTAGGCTAATCCTAAAGAATCTCATTTAAATGTCAGAAGAGGATTTTCGTGTATCTTAAGGGTACACCTCACTTGGGGCTTTGGTATCCCAAGGAGTCCTCATTTGAACTAACAGATACATTGATCTGCCGATTTTGCAGTCGCAAAATAAATAGAAAGAGTACTAGTGGCACTCGTTAATTGCTAGAAATGACTTGTGTCCCGGTTTAGCAAGAAACAAAATTCAAAATTCTACTTCAACTATAGAAGTTTAATATACATACATTGTCACCGGCAAATTCCGTGCCCAAATCCTATGGATGAAAAATCAGCTAGCAGATTATGGGTTTGAATTCAAATCCATACTTATTCACTGTGATAACACAAGTGCAATTGCAATAACTCATAATCCTGTCATGCATTCTAGGACTAAGCATATAGAAATAAGGTAACACTTTATTAGGGATCATGTGCAAAATGGAACTATATCTTTGCAATATATCCCTACTGAAAACCAACTTGCTGATGTCTTTACAAAACTTCTAGATGAATCCAGATTTAACAAGTTAATAAGTGAGCTAGGAATGCTTAACTTACAACCATGAAAAATATGCGCTAGTTTGTACTAACTATACAGATTTAAAGGCTATGTTCGAAATCATAGACATGATCAAAGGAAGTCCATGATCGTAGAGATGAAGTGTCTTAAAAGATAACGATCGCAGTGTAGACTCAACGATCGCGGTGCAGACTCAACGATAGCATAATTCCATCAACAAAACAAAGGAGCATCATGTGATGACGAAAGTTCAACAAAACAAAGCAATCTCTCTGATAAGCGCCTCAGGGACAAACCCAACCCTTGATTCATTCAATGAGGTTGGCCCTTCCTGAGTTACCTTAAACCAAGAAGAATGCTAAGTTAAAAGTTCATCACAAGGACTCGGTCAGACTCGACGATTGCAGTCCAGACTCGATGATCACAGTTCAGACTCGACGATTGCAGCTCAGATTCGACAAACGTAGAACAGACTCAACAATTCCAAGGATCATCTCAACGATCGTAGTCCTTCTGAAGAATATATTAGCTCAGAAGGAGTTAAGGGAAATTCATTATAATCCTCTTCAGTCAGATTCATAGAGCCAAGCAAAATTTGACACCTGTCCCACTAAGCAAAATGGAGAGAGGGAAGTTACTTGTACCATTTGAAGGTGCCTTTTTGAAATCAGAAGTTCAAAAGCTTATCTCTCTCCTTATCTCTGCAAGAAGAAACCCTAAACTATTAAGAAAGCTCAATCAACCATACACTCTGCAAAGAAATCAATGGCAACCTCCAACATCATCTCTGGCTACAGACTCTGTTTTAATGAGTTCAAAACTGCTGAACCCAAATTTAACAAAACTCTATCATTAATAAAGAAGGCTGGTCTCGAAGAAGCTCTGGGTATGGCCACATAGCTCTACCCTAAGCTAGTGAAAGAATTCTACAGGAATAGTGTGTTCGAAAATGACGTCATCACCACTAAAGTCAGGGATGTGGAAATCAAGCTGAAGGCTGAGGATATCAACCTAGCCCTAGGTTTCAAATCTGAAGGGCACTCGTTCATAGATGGCATAGATTTCCATGAGGGACTTAACAAGATGCATCACAAGAAATCCCCCTCTGTCAAAGGATACAAGAAGAAGGAGTTTCCTCAAAGGTACGGATTTTTAGCTGACATTGTCAGAAGATGCATATGCTGCAAAAGCTCAGGCCACGATTCTGTAAATGAGGTACAACTCAAACTCATGACTGCTATAAGTTATGGAATACAACTTAACTATGGAGCTCTACTACTTGAATGGATTGGAAAATGGATTCTCAGGTCGAAGAAATCAAAAAGCACTGGGAAGATGCTCTACGGGTGATTCATCAGCATTATTCTATAGTCCGCCTTGGGCGATAAAATTGAGGATGATGAAGGTGAACAAATAAATCCGAACATAAGAATGACCCAACAATTATTTGAGAACTGGATAAGGAATCCAGCTAAAAACGTGCGAATGATGTCTGAGTCCAGTGGTAGGGATCGATGCAAAGGAATCGAGATTCTGTGGAATATGTCACCGTCGGGGAGACCAAGAAGAAGAAGAAACTAACAAGGAAGAATCCACTGCCCTGATCAAAAGAAAGCTAAAGGCTAGAATGGTAGAAAACCCCCAGGGATCCACAACTGATAAACCTGTAGAGTCCTCTGACATTAAGACTCTAAGGATCCTGAGAAGGAAGCAACAGCAGGCTGAGGCAAAAGAAGACAGAGCTACCATATCACAGCTGTTGAAAAAGAATAAAATTAGCCACAAATCCAAGAGGCCATATGTCTCTTCGATCGTAGAGTCTTTACCGATCGTAGAGACCAGACTGAACACCGATGCTGCTGCATCAGATGTTCTAGCTAATCAACAGGACAAAGCTGAAGCTCAAGAAAATCCTGAGGATGTGACTTAGCCTAGAAAAAAAAGAAGAAAACTGGTTAAGAAGTATATCCTTGTTAATGAAGTACTCAAAAAGGAAGACAAAGAGCTGGCTGCTGAAAAGGAACTGTCCAAAGAAAGCCAAAAGGACAGAGCTCAAGCTGAGGGGGAGACACCTGAAGTTCTACTCATAGAGAATACGCCAGCTAAGAGGGAGATGCCTGAAGCTCTCATCCTAGAAAATGCTCCAGCTTAGGGGTAGCTACTAATCGTGCAGGAGGATGATCATGCTGAGGGGGAGGCTCATGACATCCCCATGATAGAAGAAGAAGTTCTTGCAAAAAATGAGGGAGAACCAGTGCAAGAACATCATGAGGCCATTGATATAATGGAATCTTCAAACAAAAACAGAAAAGAGGATGAAGATGATGAGGTCGAGATCATAGCTGTGGGCATTAATGGGTACAGAAAAGTTAACTATGAGCAACTATTTTTTTATCTACCCATGATGCCTTTCCATCAAGCTCAAATTCTAAACTCCTGGAATCACATGTTTTAGAGCTTCAAAGAATATCTAGCCATCTCTATGCTAGCTCATGGATTCCCAGGAAGTTTCAATTTTGCTAAGAAGTTACTCACAAATAACTCCTCTTCAAAGAATGAACATGAGGTACTGTCTATCCCAACCCTCTTCAGAGTTAATCACTTTCCATCATCCTCATTCAGTCAATTTTATTAATTCCCACGATGGTTGGAAGTAATTCTACATCCACTAAATCAATTCTCAGTTGTAGAATCCCAAAATTCTGTAACTGATGAACCAAATTTGACCAACTTTATACTGCTCCCACCTCCTATCACCTCTACGATTCTGCACTCTAACCCCAAAGATAGAGTCCCAAGTCCAACTCGTAGAGCCACCTACTACACACACCCAAACACAGGCCCTCCATCCGATATTCCTCCTCATCCAAAGAATTGATACTTCAACCTTGATCTTGCCCTCTACTCATTGCAAGATCAATTCAAGAGCACACCCCTCCTTCACAAATTCCCCATCTCAATGAACTTACATCGAGTCGCCACCAAAGTCGATTTGTCGCCCATGTCCAAGAAAATGATCAAGGAACTCGATGAGAGTCTTGAAGAACACACTGAACTCATTCAGCTGAGATTAACTATAATGATCAATGCTGCAAATAATCTCCCAAGCTCCCTAAGCTCCACGCTCACTAAAAAACTTAAAGAGCTCATCAAGGAAATGATTTAGAGCATAAAGGACAGGGATGACATTCATTTTCTAGCAGCCAAAAGACACAAAGATGTTGTTCTTGTTTTGCAGTCCACTCAGGAAGCTCAGAATAAACTGATGATGGAGAACTTCCTCAATCTACAAACTGCCGTAAAAGAGTTCCAAAAATTTTACGTCAGCCAAGGACAACAGACTGACAACATACTGGCCGTTCTTCAACAACGGGAAGCTCGATCTAATGCGCTAATTCAAGAAAATTGAGAGGATATTGTTCAAACTCAAAGTCAACTCAACGAGCTTGTCCAAGGAGTAACTCGCCTTTCAGAGGACACTCGAACCCTTGATGCTGACATAAAGGGGGAGAATAAAGAGAAAGGAGTTCAAGGCGGGAAAGGAGTTCAAGGCAAGGGCAGAGGTCAATCCCAAATTCAATCTTCAAGGAATCCTCCTGCAAAGCAATTCCACCAATAGACTCCACAATTCAGCCATCAGACTCAACGATCTGATCAACAGGAAGTGTTAATGGCTCAACCATTAAGGAGTCAAAGGCCTTCTCCCAGCTCTCCTGAGGTGACAACAATAGGTCTAAGAATGCCAATAGGAGATCCCACATTCATGAATATGCATGATCACAATCCAAGACTAAGCCCAAGTTAACTGGAAGATCTAGCTAGGAGAGATGAAGCAAGCAGAAAAAGGAGAGCTGAGGAATATGCAAATCCTCCGAGAAGCAAAAGGCCAAAGAAACAGAGATAAGTTGAATTTTAATTCTTATTGATGTAGTCAAACTTAAATGTAATATCTATCTTCATACATCAATAAATTCATGCTTATTCTCTAAAATTTTCAGCTGCTCACTGAAATATTAAGTCATATTTACTTTACTGCAACTGCATATAGAATTTGATAATCATGGCAACAAATATCCTTAGTTATGTCAACATCAAATAGGGGGAGATTGTTGGAAGAATGAATATTTTGATTTGATGTTTAAAGTAAATGCTCATGATTATACGTAAAGTCCTTCAAGGAATATATGTACAAGGACTTAGTGATAGATCAAAATTGTTAGGTTGATCTTAGCTTTTAATGTTCATCATTCTATAAACGAATGTATAGATAAAGAGATCAAAGATGTTAAGTTGATCTATGATTTGAAAGAAATAGATAGGCCTTGAAAAGAATCGCAGTCTATCAAGCTGTTCAACAGAATACAGAAGCTAAGGCAGGATCGTAGAGCTTAGAAGATCGTAGTGTATCTGCCTTGAAGGGCCTCTCTAGAAATCGTAGAGTGGTCCAGACATTTTTTGAAGCTAACTCAGAGATCGTAGTGTACTTTCTAAAATGTAGAGCCTGCAAGACGAGCAAGTGATGATCGTAGTGTGTAAAGATCGTAGTGTGCAAATCCTTGAGAGAGATCGTAGTGTTCTTTTCAGGCCAAGCACCAATGTGATAAGACACCATGATATGGATCGTAGAGTATAATCTGTCTTGTGTCAGAAGCATCGAGCCCTACTTTTGTTTAAAGACAAATTCCAACAAAAGTGGAATGGGTTTAAAACATTGAAGTCCTCTCCAGTCCCAACGGTACAAAAGATATCCTTAGTATTCAACAAAAGGAACGTATTCAACAAGCTAAGGAAAGGACCATAGGACAGAGGAAAAATACCTTTTCAGGTGTTAAGTGAGAAAGCAGTCTGCCGTGTCAGTGGGCCAGAATACAATTCAGAAGGTGTGCAGAAAAGTCTCTATCAAAGTTCAGAAATGTCAAACACATTTAATGCTTCAACAAATGGCTTCAACGGATAGATTTCAAGGATCACATATATGCAGAACATATGCAGATGAGAAATCTAAGCAAGCATTGAACAAAAACGCACAAGAACACTCAACGCTCAACTTTATGATATGAGAAAAAGAGGAAGCTTGCTCAGCTACTCAGTTCTTTCGAACAAGTTCTTAACTGCAACTAAGTAGCATCAATCACGAACTCAATAACTACCAACCAACTGGAGTAAGAGTTCCAAGTTAGAAGGACTTGAAGAGTTCTAAGTGAACTGGGAAGAACCAAGTCTGCTGGACTTGAAGAGTTCAAGAGTGAACTAAGAAGTGCCTAGACTGCTGGTCTAGAAGGAATCTGTGAGATTCAGAAAGTGTAACAGACATCCTTAGTGGATTTCCTACTCGAGGAGTAGAAGAGTGGATTAGGAGCTTTAAGTGCTCTGAACCACTTAAATCTGCCGTGTCTATTATATTTCTGCTATAACTTCTATAACTGCCATAACTGCCTCACTCTCATTAATTAAAGATATTTAAAAGGAGATTAAACAAATACTCATTCCGCTGTGTTTTAATCACGATCAAAACTAACTAGTTAAAACGAAAAAGTTTTTAAATATCTATTCAACCCCCCCTTCTAGATAACTATTGTGCCTTTGGGAACTAACACATTTTAACCCCAACAGTAAACTTCAACCTCAGAGATAACCCCGAAGCACTCAGTTCCAACCCCAGAGACAACCTTGGGAGGTCAGGCACACCTAAGAGACAACCCTGAGGACCTTCAACACTTACAGCAACCCAATCTCAGAGATAACCCTGAGCAACGACTGCTACATTAGCCCAAACTGGAGATAACCTAGGTGAGGGGAAAAATCATCATTTTGCCACCTCGATCCCACATTCGCGCCATCTCAACAATATTTCAACATACATACTACACAGGAGTATCCTACAAGAACCATAGCTCAAATCCCGAGCGACTACTACACAAGAGAACACACCGAATAGAATTTGAAGACCTGAAGATATGGGCATTGACCCATCTTCCTGACTTCGTACAACCTCTAATCCCATGTCATTGTGTAGCTCTCGACAGCAACATTCCAAAAAGGTATTACACACCTCAATCGGATGCCCGGATTGAAAGTTATGAAGGTTCAAGCAGACAACGCGTTGCATGCGTCCATGTACTTTGAGATGGTGGGGCCCACGGAGCCTGGGGCACCCCGGGCAGCCGCAGGTACATCTGCGGATATCGCAGGTACACCTGCGGTTCCCCCCTCTATAAATAGAGGGCTTGGCGTGGCCATTTTGAGAAGAGAAAAGGCGAGGAAGCCCTGTCCATTTTTCTCTTTACACACTATAAACTGAGTTTTTTCTCATTTTAAACACTTGTGAGCTTATACTTTGCTGTATTTTACCAGTGGAAACCGAGTGTTCATTCAATTAAAGCCATTTAAAGTCTTCTTGGCACCCCACTGTAAGACTTTTTACATTTCTTAAAGCCTTTCTCCACTTTCTGCACACACAGTTATTCACGTTGAGAGTCGTGTTGTGTGCGTATGCCCGGACTTTGGTCCATAGTATATATATATAAACTGTTATCGAACTTTGTTTGATGAGCCTGAATTTATATCCGGAGCGTTTAATGCTTATATATATATAAATACTTATATATATATTATTACCATTAAACTCTGTTTGATTGAGCCTAGATATAATATTCGGTGCGTTTACTGCTTATATATATATATTATTACCATCAAACTCTGTTTGATTGAGCCTGGATATAATATCTAGTGCGTTTACTGCTTATATATATATATATTTACATTTCTGTCAGGCCTGGAGTTTACTTCGTGGCCTTTTACTACTTTATTTACATTCAGTCCCACCTGGAGTTTACTTCTTGGCGGTTGATCATCTCTCTATATATTTATTTATCGCTTTTATATATTTACATTCAGTTCCTCTTGGGTTTTACTTAATTTGTTGCTTAAAATCATTTTATTGTATAACTTTTTATGCATTTTGTGCCTTATTTTGTAGTTTCAGTACTGGGAACTCTCTTGGTGTTATTGGAGCTAAGTTGTGCTCATGGGTATGATGGATTGATAATGGATAGTAAAATGGAGCTGAGCATATTTCTAGATGATGGAATAAAGATATGGAGTGAATTACCTTGAGCTTCTGAGATGTTAGAAGATCGGCAAAGAAGATATGTCGTGGTCAATCGGTGCATCTAGCGCCAATGCATACCTTTATTTATTTATGACATGGCGCAATTTACACCATACATCTTGCCCAGATCCAAAGATGGTAGCAAATTTCGCCTCTTCTACATAGCTTATCATGGCGCAGAATAAGGCTTAGTCATGTTTCTTCACGACTTTGATTTAAGTTGTCCAATATAATTTTTGCTGGGAGAAAGGGCTTACGGCTGAGACTCCTATATAATTAGACTTATTATCAGTATGTAAGATATACCACCCCTTGGGGGATCACTTAGTTACGGTTATTGTCTTTTTTTAATTTGAATAAGTAGAATAGATTAGATTATAGTAGTGATCTCTAGATTTGATTAGATCTAAAGATTTGAAGCAATTGGGTGGCATTGGAGATTCAATTTAGATCTAAAGATTTGAAGCAATTGGGTGGCATTGGAGATTCAATCTTGGAGTAGGAGAACAGATTTGCACTTCAATTCTTTACTCTTAACCTCTCTTTGATTCCTATTTGTAATCTTATGATGTTTATTTAATATGTGGATGGTAGATTTGATTCAGCTATGATTTAAATTCTATTCTGAGATTGCAATGGATTCTATGGATTAGTTTATTTTGATATATTTCATTGTTAGCCTTATTGATTGCTATGGGATTGTCTATTTAGATTCATGCTATTTGCTTAGTTGATTGGCCATCAATTACTGTGATAATCCATATGGACTTGAGAGACAAAATATGAGTTTGGATCTGATCTTAATAGCTTTTGATTATATATTCTACATTGTGATGGGATGTATGATTTGTGCTTAGGATAGACATATACTGAAGTACCATTCGTACTCAATTGAGAACTTGGGCTTAAACCTTAATTATTTGTAAATCACATAGACATATAGTGGTTTAGGTAATGTGGGTGTTCATGTGTATTCTATCAACTATGGATAATATATGATATGGGTATAGTACATTGAGAGATGGCTATACTTTACTTTCGTGTTCTTGACTAACAATCCGGTACAATTAGTTTGGCTTAACAGGGAGTGTGTTGATTTAAATGAGTCAATAGATGAAATTGTGATCTCAGGTCTTCATTATCTAGTCTTATTCTAGGGATAGGTAGGTTTATTTAATTTAGTAGTTAACATTTATAGATAGCAAATCATTCGTTTAAATAAGATTGAAATGGTTACGTGTTAGTGCTTGGTGAACTTTATTAGTTAATTCTCCGTGGGAACGATACTGTACTTACTCTTTATCACTTGTTGACTGTGTATACTTGCACACATATATTGATCGGGAAAACGACCAACAACGATTGATCGTCTCTATATATATATTTACAGCTTTTATATATTTACATTTCCAATCCCTATGAAGTTTACTCTGTGGTGGTTGATTGTTCATATATATATATTTACAGCTTTTATATATATTTAACTGCTTACAACTTTCATACAAACTGCAACACCATGTGATCCTAGGAATAATGTGATCACAAATTCAGTCTTCTGAATCTAGATTCAGTTCCCGTGATAGACATTTTCAGCGGTAACCAGCTTGTAAATTATTCACGGTGTTTGAATTTCCTTAGATGGCTCTCATTCCCACAAGGAGTTTGACACTGCTATACATCTTATTTTCTCGAAGATGCCTCGCTGAAAGTAGTATGCATACAAGCCAATCATGTTTCATGATAAAGCATATACTTTGTAACAATCTTATTCATTTATTAATAAAAAGTATTAATTTATTAAAGGCTTTTGATTATCTACATGATGCTGTTTTATAATATGTGATAAACCCATAGTTTTAAGCAATGCTTTTAGAATAATGATGATGATCATTCTAATGAGATCTAAATTCTTAGAAAGCTTAAAACTAAAATAGTTCCCAATCGTTGGATTACTAAATTGGGGATTAGTGAATCCGGATAGATTGGTACATACGTTGCTTGCTCATTGGATGAGGATGATTGATCTCATGATCATTTGTGTGGAGACACTAAAGCATGTATGTAGGTGTTTATTAGAGAATAAGTTCACCTTGACGTGGCTCGCTAAGGAATACCTAATGGAGTTTTACTTGCTCATCAATAAGAATTCTCAGTAGTGATAGTAGTACAAGTGATCCTTGGACTTGAGATCATCATAGTATCTTGTGTATGATGAGTTATACTTTGACTTATTCTTTAAGACCCTTAGGGTATATCAAAGGGTATGCTTGGGTATAATAAGTTATATATGGAGATAATGTATGATCAATAAAGAATCTACCACTTCTAGTAAAAGAAGAAAAAATGTCCTATGTGATTCGATAAATGACAACCCAAAGAGTCCTCGGCGTTAAGCGAGAATGAAATTAGAAAGGAGTTTCTAATTTGCATTATTTGAGTTGTACATTTAAGAATCGAAATACATATAATTAAATAAAATAAGACTTGACAAGAATTCCATGTCTTATATTTAATTGGGACAATCGTATGGTGGAAGGATTGAATTGTATGCAGTAACTATTTACTCAAAGGTTCTTTTATAATTAATGTTGAAATCTATATTATCTCGGAAAGTCGCTTTGATCGCTAGGGGCTTATCCTTATTGTAGAATAAATATTATTTATTTAAATAAATTAATAATTTAATTTATTTATTTAAATAAGATTAGAATTTTTCTAATTGATTTATTCACAACCGGTTTTAATATGGAGAACCTAAAGGATAGAATAAATTAAATAGCTTAATATTTATTATTTAATATTTTAGAAATATTAAATATATATAAATTAATAAGAGGAGTCTTATTAATATTATTACAATTATTATTATTTAATTCTTAAAGGAGTTTGGGAATTAATTAATAAAAGTACTCTCAAATATCCTAATAGGATTAGGAGGAAAATTAATTAAAAGAGTTTAATTAATTATCCCTAATAAGATTAGGGAGCTTAATTAATTTAAAGAATTTAATTAATTAAATAAAACTCAATTCCTTAATTGTTAAGGAGGGTTGCCTACATCTATAAATAAGAGGAGTCTTATTATGGGTGAGGTGGTTGACACTTTCACAAATACGTGAATACGTAATTCCAATAGTTGGAGAGTACACCCCCTTTTCCTATAGAGATACAAAAACTAGGGTTTGTGCCAAATACCCATCTTCTTGAATCATTCTTCTTCCTTGGTGGATCACCTCTAGAGGCCAAACACTTGGGTGGCTAACGTTGATCAAAAGAATGAACCAAACCCGATGGATTCAAGTTGAACGCGAAAAGGATTGGAGGTGAACTTGTACCTGAGGAAGCTCGAAACTTCAAGGGTATGATTTTATTCTTTGTCTTTTCGTTTAATTAATAATTGTGCATAAAGGGTGATCCGGATATATGATTTATAAAATTTTAAACCGATTTTTACATCGCTTAAAACTTATTTTGTGCAATTTGATCAAGTTCATAAATATTACAAACCTAACAAAGGGTATCGAGCCAAACCTTTATGCTAATTATTAATTGTTTTAATTTAATATGTATATTGATATGTGTTTAGAACAATTTAATTGGGCATAATTTTATTATATAAAATTTATTATTAAAAAAAAAATCGGTACTGTAATTCTGATTCATGTGATTCGCGTCTACCGAATTTCATTATATAATATATCTGATATGTATATTAACGAAAAGTAGTACTGCAACTTGATTTTGTATCCTGGAAGCTTTTATACTATATATATATATATATATTATATGATTATATAATTACTATATATATATATATATATATATATTATTCTTATCTATTTTAATCTTAAAATAAAATGTTTATTTTAATTTTAAAATTGGATTTCATGATAACTAATTAGAGTTCGAATTGGATTTCATGATAATTAATTGGAGTTGAAATTGGATTACATGTTTCCTTAAATAAAGGAGTTTATTTAGATATGAAATAAGATTTCATGTTATTCAAAATAAAGGAGTTTATTTGTGAATAGGAAAGTGAATCCATGTTTCTTTAAATAAAGGAGTTTATTTAGATATGGAATGAGATTTCATATTATTCAAAATAAAAGAGTTTATTTGTGAATAGGAAAGAGAATTCGTGTTTCCTTTAATAAAAAGTTTTTTTTTTACTTGGAATTGGATTCCATAATTAATTAAAATAAAGGAGTTTATTTTGATTAAAGATTTTGATTAAAATAAAATAGTTTATTTTATTCAAAATTGGATTAATTAAAATAAAAGAGTTTTATTTTGATTTAAATTTGGATTAAAATAAAGGAGTTTATTTTGATTCAAAATTAGATTTTATGTTAACAAAATTTGCCCATTAAATGATATCAATATATATATATATATTGAATGTTTATTATTCATGAGATGAATGTTATTTATTGATGCATATGGTGATGTGTATGATAATAAATGAGATTGATTATGGACAATTGACCAATGTGATTGGATTTTATTTTAGTTGGATGCATGAATGTAAGGGTTTTATTAAATGGGGTCTGCGTACCTCGTCTTCTCTAATTTATCTTAATGTAAATTCTATCTCCCTCATATGCACTTTCCCTTGACTGCTGATCAAGGTTTCTATTTATTTTAAATAGTTTTGTAATAGGAATAGTTAGAATTAACTTTGAAAAATTGGAGATCAAGGAACAAGGAGCGCTTGAAGACCCGTTTGTAATGGAGCCCATGTTTAAATGTAATAGTTATATTTAAATATTAATTCTTGCACCCCTAGGGTTTGACCTTTTGGTTCACTTGATGGGTCTAGTGAACCAAACTAGAATAAAAGTCCATAATCAATCCGGTAGAATATAGTATTCTATATGTGCATGCTTATACTATATATATATATATATATATATATATATATATATATATATATATATATATATATATATATATATTATAAACATGCTTCAGATGTTAATTAATATAACGCGCGATATATATATATATATATATATATGTGCATAAATAAGCTAAACAAGATGAGACAAATTAATAACAAACCCCTCAAATTTTTTATATTAAGTCCTAAGCGTTCAAAGATATTTGGAATATCGAACGTCACCTTCTAGCATGATAAAATTAATAGAGTATTAAATATTTAATATGAGTTTGTTGTGTCACCACAAGGCAAGTATTAAGTATTTACGATGTTAATTTATCACATTTGATGCTTATAAAGAAAATTGAACAATATTGTTTTGTTGTGTCACCATAAGGACAATATTTTTTTTTGAATATATAGAGTGCTAGGTTGGACTTAACTTGGATCATTTTAGTTCGGATGTGCACACACTTGACCATTACGATCTAAGAGGCAAAATACAAGGAGTTGCATAGTTGATGTAATTGACAAGAGTTGTCTACCTATTTATTTATATATAGTTTGTTGTGTCACCACAAGACTATATACATTTGAAATGGGATCCTTATTCTCACTAGCAAATCTTTAATTAGATTTTGTCGAACTATATAAGTGAGGGTAATATAGTTTGAAGAAAATAGTGGAAGATACCAATTTAAAACAAGACCTAGTTTATTTTGGTAATTAATAAAAGAATGTATGCTAAAATGTTGTTAATTACAAATTCATTTACAGAAGTTTACAATGTCTAATATTACTATCACTGCGTAGCATATTAGATGCTAAATTAACCAGACCAAATTAAATGGATTGGTTAAGGAATTTGAGAATAGTTCTCATGACTAAAAAGCTATCTTATGTCCTTAATACGCCTATCCCTGTAATGGTTGCAGACAATGCCTCTGAGGAAGAGATTGCTACTTTTAGAAAGTGACAAGATGATGCACAGTTGGCTCAATGCATCATGCTCGCATCCATGAGTAACGAGCTTCAAACGGATGAAACTATGGATGCTCTTACTATATTCCTGCACATCAAGTAGTTGATGGTGAGGAAAGTAGGACTAATAGATATCAAATATCTAAGGAGCTCTTCCGATCTAGAATGACCGATGACACTACAGTATAGATAAAAGTCCTTAACATGATCAATTTGATTGAATAATTAGGACAACGGGTTTTGTCATGAATGGAGAGTTGAGCCAAGATTTGATCTTTCACTCACTCCCGGACTCCTTTCACAATTGTTGTGAATTTTTCATATGAACAAGCTAGATATCAGCCTCGCTGATTTGCTTAACATGTTGAAAAATGTTGAGAGTCACTTTCCAACCAAGAAAGACCAAGTCTTACTGGTAGGGGTCAAAGGATCTTCTAAAAAGAAGAATGATTCTAAGAAAGTAAATAGAAAGGGCAAAAACAAAGGATAATAAGAACAAAACTGATAAGGATAACAAAGGAGTTTCCTTCCACTGCAATAAGCCAGGACACTGGAAAAGAAACTGCGAGAAGCATCTTGCAGAGCTAACCAGAAGAAGCTTAGTGAAGTTTCGGTTACAAATACAATTTTGTTCATGATTTAAAATAAATTTTTCTTTAAGTCAAGGTTCTACTTGGGTATTGGATACCGACTTTAGTTATCATAAATATAGATTTATGAAGGGACCAAGCAGAAGTAGAAAGCTAAACAAATATAAGTAATCCTATGTGTGGGAAATGAAGCAAATGTTGCTACATTAGCCATATGAACTTATTATTTATCATTACCTATGGGCAAGTTTATTAAGTCAATAAGTTGTTATTGTATTCCAGTTCTTGTTAGAAATTATTTTCATTTTGTTGTTGGACAATAAAATTTGGTATTATATTTAAGAATAATTGTTGTTCTATTTATAATAATAATGTTTTGTATAGAACTGGAATATTACTTAATGGATTTTGTATACTTGACTTACGTGAAAATTATTTTGCAAATTGAACAAACTAGTATAAGAAAAGGAGATGATCATTCAAAGAGTTGAATGTATGTATTTGCTGAAATACAAGTGTGAATTATTTGAAAGGTTCAAAGAATTCAGAAGTGAAACAAATTGGAAAAGTATTAAGATTCTTTGATTAGATCAAGGAATAAATACTTGTGCAATAAGTTTCTAAATTATCTCAAATGGTTTTCTCATAATGGACGCCTCCTGATATGCAATAATTGATTAATGTATCTAAAAGGAAAAATCGTACCTTGTTGGACATGGTGTGGTCCATAATGATTTTACTGAAATTCTAGTATCCTTCTGGGGTAATGTCCTAGAAATGGCTGCATATCTACGAAAAAGGTCACCTCAAAATCCGGCCCCAAGACTCCATAAAAATTATGGACAGGGAGGATTCCTAATCTTAAGTATGTTAAGATATGGGGTTGTCCAACTTATTTGAAAAGGTTTCAAAGGATAAGCTTGGGACAAAATTTGACAAGTACATATTTGTGGGACATCCTAAAGTAAGTTTAGGGTATATGTTCTATAATCCTACTTAGCGAAAGGTGTTTGTTGCGAAACACGCTACCTTTTAAGATAAAGGTGTTTATCATTAAAGGGGCTAGTGGGAGGATAATACAACCTTGAAGAGTTCAAGAACCACAAATCACTATAAGTTAAATAAGAGGAACCTGTAGATAGATCTATTGTACCACAACCGAATCATAAATCTGGAATTGTACCGAAGATACCTAGGAGGTATGGATTCATCATAGATGATGATGATGAGGTACACATCATAGAAGATGATGATCCAGTTATATACGATGAGGTAAGAGTTGTAGACACTCAGAGAAATTGATTGATGCAATCTTCTCAAAAATAGAGCATTCATTTTGATGAAACAATCAAAAGAGTTTGATTTTATCAAAAAATAAGAATGAACCTAATGTGTACAAAAGGGTCAGTGGGAGCGTTGTGATATTCCTAGTATTATATGTTGATATACTACGGATAAAGAATAACATACCAATGCTACAATCAGTAAAGATAAAGTTGTCTAAACATTCCTCCATGAATGATTTGGGAAGAGTATCGTAATTGGGGCTACAAATCTATATAGATAGATTTAAATGGATGCTTAGCTTAACCCAAGGAACATATATTCATTTGATGCTAAATTCGTTTAGCATGGCAAACTCCAAGAGATGTCTCATGTTGATGAGCCATGGAGTGTATCTCTCTTAATAGTCCCCATAGACTCCTGAAAAGAGAGATCGCATGAGTTACTGTCATGTATGCAATGAAATGTACGAGACCTGATGTTGATTAGTCATATTCTGGAGAAGTTCACTATGAGTTAGTGAAAAACATCTTAAAGTACTTAACCGACACTAAGGATGTGATCATATTCATGGTGGGTCTGAATTTAAACTAGAGGGCTTATCAGATAGACCAAGACGACAGAAAATCCACTTTAAGGTAAATCGTTACCTTGAACCGTGGTGCAGTGAATTGGAAAGGTACCAAACAGCAAAGAGTTGCTGGTTTAGTGATAAAGACAAAGTATATAGCTATAAATGAAGCTGCAAGTTAATTATTTGGATTAAAAGATCATTACAGAACTAGGAATAGTTCTTAAATCTCATCTTAGATCTAAACATGTGTTGTGGCACTTTCATTTGATTATATGAATCATTGAAAGATGAGAAATCACTATAGAGATAGTGGACTCTCAAGAACAACATTACATATCCATTTCCTGAAGCTTATCCCACAGCAGGATAATCGTCACTTAGAGAAGAAGGGTATGAGATACCATGGCGATTGACTTTAGTGCAAGTGGGAGATTGAAAGTAGTATGCATACAAGCCAATCATGTTTGATGATAAAGCATATACTTTGTAACAATCTTATTCATTTATTAATAAAAAGTATTAATTTATTAAAGGCTTTTAATTATCTACATGATGCTATTTTATAATATGTGATAAACCCATAGTTTTAAGCAATGCTTTTAGAATAATGATGGTGATCATTCTAATGAGATCTAAATTCTTAGAAAGCTTAAAACTAAAATAGTTCCCAATCGTTGGATTACTAAATTGGGGATTAGTGAATCCGGATAGATTGGTACATACGTTGCTTGCTCATTGGATGAGGATGATTGATCTCATGATCATTTGTGTGGAGACACTAAAGAAAGTATGTAAGTGCTTATTAGAGAATAAGTTCACTGAACGTGGCTCGCTAAGGAATACCTAATGGAGTTTTACTTGCTGTCAATAGGAATTCTCAGAAGTGATAGTAGTCTGAAGTGATCCTTGGACTTGAGATCATCATAGTATCTTGTGTATGATGAGTTATACTTTGACTTATTCCTTAAGACCCTTAGGGTATATCAAAGGGTATGCTTGGGTATAATAAGTTGTATATGGAGATAATGTATGATCAATAAAGAATCTACCACTTCTAGTAAAAGAAGAGAATGTCCTATGTGATTCGATAAATGACAACCCAAAGAGTCCTTGGCTTAGCGCGAATGAAATTAGAAAGGAGTTTCTAATTTGCATTATTTGGAGTTGTGCATTTAAGAATCGAAATACATATAATTAAATAAAATAAGACTTGACAATGAATTCCATGTCTTATATTTAATTGGGACAATCGTATGGTGGAAGGATTGAATTGTACGGTAACTATTTACTCAAAGGTTCTTTTATGATTAATGTTGAAATCTATATTATCTGGAAAGTCGTTGATCGCTAGGGAGGCTTATCCTTATTGTAGAATAAATATTATTTATTTAAATAAATTAATAATTTAATTTATTTATTTAAATAAGATTAGAATTGTTCTAATTGATTTATTCACAACCGGTTTAATATGGAGAACCTAAAGGGTCACACCATAAAAGGAAGAATAATTATTTAAGAAGTTAATGGCATAATCGTAATAATATGTTAAGTGTATTTAATTTAATCTATGGTGATAGAATAAATTAAATAGCTTAATATTTATTATTTAATATTTTGGAAATATTAAATATATAAATTAATAAGAGGAGTCTTATTAATATTATTATAATTATTATTATTTAATTCCTAAAGGAGTTTGAGAATTAATTAATAAAAGTACTCACAAATATCCTAATAGAATTAGGAGGAAAATTAATTAAAAGAGTTTAATTAATTATCCCTAATAAGATTAGGGAGCTTAATTAATTAAATAAAACCCAATTCCTTAATTGTTAAGGAGGGTTGCCTACATCTATAAATAAGAGGAGTCTTATTATGGGTGAGGTGGTTGACACTTTTACAAATACGTGAATACGTAATTCCAATAGTTGGAGAGTACGCCCCCTTTTCCTATAGAGATACAAAAACTAGGGTTTGTGCCAAATACCCATCTTCTTGAATCATTCTTCTTCCTTGGTGGATCACCTCTAGAGGCCAAACACTTGGGTGGCTAACGTTGATCAAAGGAATGAACCAAACCCGATGGATTCAAGTTGAACGCGAAAAGGATTGGAGGTGAACTTGTACCTAAGGAAGCTAGAATCTTCAAGGGTATGATTTTATTCTTTGTCTTTTCGTTTAATTAATAATTGTGCATAAAGGGTGATCCGGGTATATGATTTGTAAAATTTTAAACTCTGATTTTTACACGTTTCCGCTTATTTTGTGCAATTTGATTGTGTTCATGAATATTACAAACCTAACACTCGCATCTCAAAAATAAAAGCAATCAAGCTGAATACATATAATAAAATGGAAGTATGAAATGCCTTAATTACTATTGAGCATAAGGGTTTGAAAAACCTCTTTTACAAAACATCATTGCTATATCTTGTTAAAACTGAACTTTTATACAAAATTAAAACCCTTTGTATATAGGTGCAAACGATGCATAACACTACTTTCACATAATTGCACATTAACCCCCCCACACACACGTTCATATAACAGTTTAATTGAAAAGTGGCGGTCACCGTGGTAACACTATGACGCCCCCAAATCCGTGTAATCATCGATTACAGAACTTGGTGCTCACGATACAACATACACCATCAACTAACTAAGTAAACCTTAACACTAAGGAATAATAATATTAACTATTACATAATTATTCAAAATAAAATCCCAAGTCTTTACAACCTTAAAACATACTTTGAACTTAGTCTCAAATATTTATCGCTACAATACACATATCGCTTGAAATAATTATTTTATTACATATCCATTAGCATCACTTCATCTTGGACTTTCCTTGTCCTTGCCTCAACCTCACCTTCTCATCCTTAATCGAAAGGTTTAAACAAGAATGAGCACAAATTGCCCAAAGAAGTATCTTCGGTATAAATGGGAAATATACATCGGGATAAAGGCATTTGAATTACTAGATCTCAATAGTTGAAAGATTATCAAGTGTTAAAGAAGAACATCAAGAATAAGAATTTAAGAATTTTCAATATCATATTAAGGGTGTAGATCGTAAAAGCGATCTCTGCAAATACGCCAGTGATCGACCCATTGTACCCTACGTTGTGCACATGTATTAAGTTTAAAATGCATAAGCATAAATGGGACTATTTGCCCGACATCTGCTTTTCTCGCTCATTCGGTTTGTTCATCTTAGTAATCATGCGAGACCTCACCAAGGCAACTTGGATTGGTAAACATTCAATAGCTTCAAAGATGTGTTTTAAATCATTTTCATCAATAATAACTAGCTTTAACCAAAGGCTAGGAACATACATAGTAAAGCAGCCTCTATGATGACATGAAACTTAAAAGCATAGCAGTTTAGAATAATAACCAATAACCATTGAAAAGCTTGCAAGATAATTAGAGTTTGTATGACTTTTCAACGAAGAAACTTGCACGAATAAATAACTAACACAAGTCCAATACTTACCCTTACTACGATAATATTGGTAAGGATTTAATAAATACCCAAAAGAAATTAGGGTTAGAAAACTTGCCTGATAAGCCTGCTAAGGATTATTGGTAAGGATTATTGGTAAGGAAATTAGGGTTATTGGTAAGGATTCTTGCGCCCACGCGAAACTAACCTCTGGGGCTACAACTTTTGTTCATGGACCATCTTCAAATTCCAAGCACAAAATTCCTGAAAATCCGCAAAAGGAGACTCCTCTCCGAATTTGTTGGATGATTTGACGAACTACTTTAAAAAGTCATAACTCCTTGCTCAAAGTCGGAATTAGTCCATTCAGAGTCTATGGAAAGCTTATTCAAGGTACTATAATAACCCAAAAGCCCAAAATTTTTTGGAAACTGTAGCTAGCCCCGAATTTGTCCTTAGGGTCAGCAGTTCACAATTTTTTTCGGTTTCTAACATGTTTATTTCTGCAACCTTACGATTTTCATATCTCACTCAATATAGCTTCGATCCGAATGAAATTTGGACATGTTATACCTCATGCTACATACTATTTTACAAAATTATTACATGCGACAAATGGATTATCTAAGACATGATTTCGAGTGACCAAAAATCCTGAAAAATCATGCAAACTAGTTTAACCCAACTTTTGAGAAAATCATGATTTTGATTCTAGCATGCATGGATTTGATTCCCTCTTGTCGCACACTACATTTACTAATATATATATATATATACATGTTACAACAATTCATTTCTCTAACTTTTCATGTTTTGATCAAATTAGCAACTAAGAGGCATAATATCAAACACTTAGCATGCAAGGCATAACTCTTTGGATTTTTAAAGCATACATGGCATGATTTGTCCAGAACTTATGTTCTTATTACACCATAACAATCAGACCACAATTACCCAACATCACATACTCCAAAACAAACCATTTATAAAGGTCTCCTATGCATATTCTCTCATAGTTTTGGAAGAACATAGAGAATGGGTTCATAGCTTACCTCTTTGGCAAATTCCTCTTGATTTAATCTGTTAGAGACTCACTCCTTGCTTGCTTAGACTCTCCAAAATCTCCAGAAATCTCCACAACATCTATTACTCTCAATATTTTTTTCTCTTTTCTTTATTTTTGCTCTCTAGTTAGAAAGTTGTTGTGAAAGGAAGAAGAGGCTTAGATGGAATGTATATACCTCATATATAGTGAAATGAAACTGAAATCTCCAGCCCATTACAACTCCCCATGACCAGATATCATTACCCTCACAATTCATTAGGCTAATTATGGGTAGGAGTTAAGAAAATGAAAGGTTTTTGTTTAATAACACAAGAATAACCCCCCCTCCCTCAATAATCCTTATAGTATGTATACTCCCTCCCTTGTCCCATATAGATTGTCACAAGAACTCCCAGCAACTGAACTTCATGTAAATAAAAATATTATTTTAATCATTTAATCAATTAACAAGTCATTTTGACCATTTTGCCCTCCGTAGTCAAACGTGTCGATACTTATATCAATTCCTACTAAAGTCGACGTCCCGGACGTCATGGAACTCTCCGTTTCGTCAAACACAACATTAAAATTCGTTGTTAATAATTCGTCGCTCCAAAGTGTGCTTGGGCTAAATTTAAGATAATATTATATCTAATAAAGTTCCAAGAGAAGAGATTTGACTGTATGTGATATTTTACGTCATGAAACTTCCAAGTCCATATATCTATAAATAAGAGCATTGTAAAGAGAAATGGTGGATATATAAAAATATTATGAGGCATGTCTCATTTTCGTGACACATTTAAAAATATTATGAGACATGTCTCGGTTTAGTGACACATTTTCGTGGTTACAGTCTATCCTGCCTAATTTTGACGTTTCAGACTCAAATACGCAGACCGCGTCTCTAAATTCCGCTCCAAACTCAAACTCATAATTGTAAGTCATCCCACGAAATTAATTAGAATTAATTCCATCCTTAACCAATTAAATAATTGGCCTAACCGTAACAACCATTAATATGCATCTTATCACATAACATATAATAAAATAAATAATTCATCAAAAAATAATTGTCACATAAGAATTTCACATAAGTTTGTTTATTGAAATTGTTTAATTACATGGAAAAATCTAGGATATTACAAACACGGATGTCGGGGGGTACCTAACACCTTCCCTCTGCATAATCAATCCCCCGAACCCTAACGAATCTTGGTTTTACAGACTTGTTAAGCAGTGTTACATCGCTAGGTCAATGTGCAAACCTTTTATCGATTGAGTTGGTGCAACCATTTAAAAATACCAATTGGCGACTCTTACAGTCCAATCAATGCGACATATATATATGCTTGACCTTTTTCACAACTTGTTTTTTCAAACAAATCTCACCTAACATGAGAACACCAAAAGACAAGAACAAAAAAGGGACAATAAAAATCCCGACGTCGATAGGTGGCGACTCTGCTAGGGACATCCAGTAAGAGGGCTTAAGCCGCTACTACAAACTTTTCAAACTTTTATCTGCTTGTGTGTGGATGTTGTATTTACATTTAAAAATGTGTATGAATGCATTTACTTACTGCACTTAGTGCTTTGCACTATATCTACTTGTGATATTAAAGTGCTTTGCACATGTCATCATTTCCATGCGGTGAGACACCTTCTGAAATTTCGTACTCGAAATTGACGTACGTACATGGCGTTTCGATCCATAAAACTTTGACTTTAGGTATAACCTTTGAGCGTAAAATATGATCCTTCTTATCCATGATTTTAACAGGTATCACTTCATACGTTAAATCTTCTGCTATTTCGTCTAGTTCTAATTCAATAATGTGATGCGGGTCTTTCACATATTTATGTAGCATGGATATGTGAAACACGTTATGAACACGAGACATACTTGGCGGTAAAGAGAGTTTATAGGCCATAGTTCCTACTCGATCGAGGATTTCAAATGGAACAATAGATCGAGGGTTGAAATTTCCTCTCTTCATCGATTCTTGCTTCTAGAATAACGCCTTCTTCTACCTTTTTCTTCATATTCATCAGCTCTGAGTCTGTAGCTTGAGTGACTTTAACTTTATCGATTAAAGTCGGTTCTAATCGTATATTCGCTATTTTTCACGTAGGTTCTTGGAGTCTTTAACTCTATCTCCATCTTTTGTAAGTCATACGAAATGGGTCCTTATGTTAACAACATCGAACTCGTAACCGCATACGATCTTTTACTCAATGCGTCAGCTACCACGTTCGCTTTTCCACGATGGTATTTTCAGAACAGGTACTGAAATGAGTTTCCTCTTGAGTTCTTGGAAGCTCTTCTCACATTCCCCGCTCCATCCAAATTTTTTATCTTTACGAGTTAGTTGAGTTAATGGAGTGGAAATTCGAAAAAATCCTTCCACGAATCTCCGATAATAACCAGCTAAGCCTAGAAAGCTACGTATTTCGATTACTGACTTAGGTTGCTCTCAACTGTGACTCATATCCCAACCTTGGATAGCACGTCACAATGTCACACAAATATAGTGTCCCCTACGGAGATTCTAGCTTCAGTACATTCCACAAAGGAAGTCACCATATAGAGGCTCAGGTACCAACTCTTGTAGTTTGGTTTTTAACTCATGAAGTTCAATAGAAGCTATTCGATATGAGATTTTAGAAATAGATTTTGTACCGGGTTTGGTCGATACAAAATTCGATATTACGCTCTGGGGTAGGCCAGAAATTTCTTCGGGAAATACGTTAGGAAATCATTAACAAAAGAAATATCATTCAAATCTAACGTATTTTTGTTTAAATCCATGACACGGGATAAGAAAGCTTGACATTTGTTTTTCAATAAACAAATGGTTTTAAGGCTTGATATGGCAGTGATTAATTTTAGTGGTTTGGTTGCTTGAATTCGCATAATAGGTTGGTTAGGAATATGAAAACTAACAACCTTAAGAAAACAATCAATTTTAGCATGATGAATAGTTAACCAGTCGATTCCTAAAATCACATCAAAGGAAAGTATCTTTAAAGTTATAAGATCAACATGTAATATGATGGTCTCAACTTGAATCAAACAAGATTTATAAACAGTAGATGTAACAAAAGTTTCTCCTAATGGAGTTTCAACAGATAAGTCAAAGTCTAATTTCTCAGGAGTCAAGTTCAAACGTTGAGCACAAGCAGGAGAAATAAAAGAATGGGTAGAACTGGTATCTAACAAGGTATACACTTCGCAAGAATTTATGATTAACTAACCCGTGATAACTTCGTTCGGTTCCTCGCTCTCCCTTAAACTACCGACTTTATTTTGTCTGTAGTTGCCTTTAGTGCCATCGTCCCAGCTGGACTTGACTATGCTATAGGACAAAATTGAGCTATATGACTGTCTTTTCCACAACTACAACATACCTTGGAAGGCTGTGAATAGTTTGGACTTATGTGTCCCTCCTCTCCGCATCTGTAATGTGACGCCCCCAAAATAGGTACACATCACCCATCTTGGGTCGTTAGATACAAGGTACTAAATACAAATACAAACTAATTATACCACAGTTGTGTAAAATACGACAAAACATAAATTGAGAGTTTTAATAAGAATATTGTCATCTAGACAATATCCACACTCAAAGGAGTCCTCAATACATTTATTGTCACAGTATTTAACAGAATAGTGAGGACTACTAATACTATCTTCTGGACCATCACTCCGTTCCCCGACTAGTCCTGGTTACGTTCTCATTTCCTGAAGAGAACAGTGAAAGAAAGGGGTGAGCTCAACTAGCCCAGTAAGAAATATTATGACTAAGATAATGTAGAATAAATTATCATTATTCTTTAACAATGTTAAACTGATAAAATACAATAAACATCAAGTTTAACTGCAGCGGAATAAGCAATCCATTAGAAGAGTAACGTAGAGCATGATATCTACTATCTTCTATGATTTAAAATGTTTTCATCAATTTTATCACGAGACTCGACTTTTAATAAATAAACCACATCATCGAGTCATCCCTCGCTTTTGGGCCAAGGATATTCATTAAATTATCAATGGTCATGACTATACCGAATAATCCTCGGTCATAATCATACCAAAAAGCGTCCAATCGATACACTACAACACTTTGAGGACTTTTACCACATCATTTATAACATTACAGGTCATGATTATACCGAATAATCCCTGGTCATAATCATGCCAAGTCCATCTATGCACGTAAGCCAAAGATGACTTTCATCACAATATAAGCATGAGGATGATGATAATGACATAATAATTCAATAAAACAAGTTCAAGAATAAATTTTAAAGATTTATAAGTTAATTTATCCTGAACTCAATAATGTCCAAATTGTCAACATGATACTGCTTTGTGGAGTAAAATTCAAGAATGCCCAGAAGAATATTTCCATGAAAAGATACTGGATGAAGTGCAAATATCAAGGATATTCTACTAATTTCATGGAGTATAGAAGCCAAAATTTTAACCAACAATGGATTTTCATCCGCCATGCGGTAATCCACGTAGACAGATCATTTCCATAATTTAATAAGAAAATAATACGAAGGGTCATTCACCATGCATGTGGTAATCCACATAGACAGGTTATTCCAACAGAATAATAAAGAATGGAATAACAGAAGAATTCACCATGCATGCGATAGACCGCACATACAAGTTATTCTAACATAATAATAAATAATGGAACCAGGTCATGCATAAACGCATAGACAAGATATTCCAACAGAATAATAAATAATGGAACCAAAATCACGCGTAAATCTATATTGCACGTGATATTCCAACAGAATAATAGAGAATGGAATAACAAAAGAATTCACCAGGCATACGATAGACCGCACAGATAGGTTATTCCAACAGAATAATAAATAATGGAACCAGGTCATGCGTAATACGCACTGACAGGATATTCCAACAGAATAATAAAGAATGGAATAACAGAAGAATTTCACCATGTATGCGGTACTTCGCATATACAGGTTATTCCAACAAAATAATAAGAAATGGAATAATAGAAGAATTTCACCATGTATGCGGTACTTTGCATATACAGGTTATTCCAACAGAATAATAAAGAAAGGAATAACAGAAGTTCTCTTCATGACTACGAAAGAAATAATACCCCTTACCTTATAAAGAAGAGTACTCAGAAAGCAGGTAGAAGCGGGATATACTTGAAGAAAACTTGCACTACGCCTTCAAGCTTCTTAAAACTCTAAAGAAATACGCTCATGATTATAGAAGAGAATTCTCTGAATTTCTGGTGTGATTTCAATTCTAACTAAGCATCCTATTTATAGGAAAATAGAAAGGATACTATGCAATAAAATATAATATATATATATATATATATTTATATATTTTATTTAAAATCTAATATAACAATTAACTTTATAAAAGTATTCTGCTTTTATATAAAAAGATTTTACTATGCAAACACTATGCAGTACTATGCAAATACTATGCATAATAAAATATATTATATTCTAATTATTGTCTAATAAAACAAATAACTTTATAAAAGTATTACATTTATATATAAAAAGCTTTTCATTTTATTACATTAATAATACTAATAAAACAAAATTTATATATATATATATATATATATATATATATATAAAACTTCCGTGACTTCATAAAAAGACACCTCAATATATTTAACAACATTTATCATCATTATTATAATTCACAATATTAATCGACCAGTGTCGCTCCCGGAAAGAGGGGCTTTCCAATAAGGATTTCTCCCTATTGGCGCCATGATTAGGTGACCAAACCTCTCCTTGGCGTAACTTCTAGACATCATTAATACTGCAAATAATAATATTAATAACTTTGTTATCTCAATTATTGATTTAATAATATATAAAATATCGACAATAATTGAATCAAATAATGTGAGATACTTATCTGACAATTCTTCAGTAGCAATAATTGAACAAAATTGAGTGACTTCTCACGTAAGCATCAATAATCAATAACGTGTGCTACTATGCAACCACGCCAGACATCAGTATTTTAACAATCGGGTGTTTCAATAGTTAATGGTAAAACTTCTGCCGTTATTTTCATAAAAATATTTTTATCATTTTCTTAATCCGACAATAATTCCGTTATGGGGTCCACCAATGATTGTGCCGTCGTACGAATATTCCCTGTTAAAACAAATATTCCCCGACCAATAGAATATTATATAACAACTTGCATACTTTTTAAATTTCTAAATATTACCCATAACTATAACATTATATCAAATTTACTCCATAATATTCAAAAATGATATTTATTAAAAATTCATCTTTATTCATAAAAGTTGGGGGTCTTACAACCTCCCCTTCTTATGAAATTTTTCCCTCGAAATTAGGGTACATACCTGGTATGTCGAAGAGGTAAGGATATCTTGATTTTATTTCAGATTCTAACTCCCAGGTCATTTCCTCAACATCGTGGTTTCTCCACAAAACCTAGACTTGAGGTATAACCTTAGAGCGTAGAATATGTTCCTTCTTATCTAAGATTTGAATAGGAATCTCTTCATACGTTAAATCTTCCGCTATTTCGTCCGGTTCTAACTCAATAATGTGGTTCGGGTCTTTCACATATTTACGTAACATTGATATATGAAAAATGTTATGAACACGAGACATACTTGGCGGTAAAGTGAGTCTATAGGCCACAGTTCCTACTCGATCGAGGATTAAAAATGGGCCAATGAATCGAGGATTGAGCTTTCTTCTCTTTCTAAATCTCGTAACTCCTTTCCATGGAGCAACACGTAACAACACATGATCTCCAATATCGAATTCCACGTCCTTTCGATGAAGATTAGCATAACTCTTTTGTCGATCTTGTGAGGTTTTTATACGTTGTCGGATCGTTTGAATCTTTTTGTAGTCATACGTACTAACTCCAATCCCAACAATGTTGCTTCACCCACCTCACCCCAAAGATAATCTTTGAAGCGACACTTTCTTCCATACAATGCTTCAATGGAGCCATGCCAATACTTGTTGATGATAGTCATTTGTTGTAGGAAAACTCCACCAACAGTAAGAACTTGTCCCAACTTCCCTTGAAGTCAAGGACACAGAGTGTTAATAAATCTTTAAGAGTTTGAATAGTCCTCTCTGATTGTCCGTCCGTCTGAGGATGATATGTCGAACTAAATCATAAATCCGTGCGCATAGCTTTTTGCAAACTAACCCAAAATCTTGAAGTGAATCTTGGGTCTCGATCAGAAACTATGGATACTGGCATACCATGCAGTCTTACAATCTCGTTTATGTACATACGAGCAAGACGTTCAAGTGTATAAGTTTCTCGTATTGGTAAGAAGTGAGCAGACTTGGTCAATCTATCAACAATGACCCAAATTACATCTATGCCTTGAGAAACTTTGGGAAGACCAGTAACAAAATCCATGGTAATGTGGTCCCACTTCCATTCTGAAATTTCAAGTGGTTGCAATGGACCTTTTAGCACTTGATGCTCCGCCTTAACTCGTTGACAAGTTAGACACCTTGAGATAAATAACGCTATCTCTCTCTTCATATTTCTCCACCAAAATGTATGACAAAGATCACGATACATTTTGGTTCTCCCAAATGGATTACAAACGGTGTGTTGTGCGCCTCCATCATGATTTTATACTTTAAATTAGGGTCGTTAGGAACACAAAGTCTAGAGTTGACTCAAAGTATTCCTTCTTCATCGATTCTTGCTTCCGACATAGCACCTTCTTGCACTTTCTTCCTCATACGCATTAGCTCCAGGTCTGTAGCTTGAGCAGCTTTAACTTTATCAATTAAAATTGGTTCTACTCGTATATTCTCCATCATCACATGGGTCCCTGGAGTCTTTAAATCTATCTCCATCGTTTGTAAGTCATACAAAATGGGCCTTTGCATTGACAATATTGCACTCATACCCGCATATGATCTTCAACTCAATGCGTCAGCTCCCACGTTCGCTTTTCCAGGGTGGTATTGGATGGTATGATCATAATCTTTCAACAGTTCAAGCCAACATCGTTGTCGCATGTTGAGTTCCTTTTGAGTGAAGAAGTATTTGAGGCTTTTATGATCCGTAAAGATCTCCACTTTCTCCCCATACAAGTAATGCCTCCAAATTTTAAGTGCGAAGACAATAGCTGCCAACTCTAGATCATGAGTAGAATAATTCCTCTCATATTCTTTGAGTTGCCAAGAGGCATAAGCTATGACTTTCCCATGTTGCATGAGAACACATCCTAACCCTTTGCCCGAAGCATCACTGTAGATGACAAATCCCTCCAAGCCAGATGGTATTATCGAGCAGGTCTTTGAAATGAGTCTTCTCTTGAGTTCTTTGAAAACTCTTCTCACATTCTTTGCTCCAAACCAAACTTTGTATCTTTCCGAGTCAGGTGAGTTAATGGAGTAGCGATTAGAGAAAATCCTTCCACGAATCTCCGATAATAACCAGATTAAACCGAAAGCTACGTGCTTTGATCATTATCGATTTAGGTTGCTCCCGACTTTGAATTGCTTCAATCTTTCTTTGGGTCAATGAGATATTCCATGACTTGATACTACGTGCCCAAGGAATGCTACTTCCTCAAGCCAGAACTCGCATTTCTTCAACTTGGCATATAGCTCGTTTTCACGAAGCTTTTGGAGTATCAGCGTCAAGTGTTGCTCATGATCTTCACGGCTTTTGGAATATATGAGAATGTCATCAATAAAGACGACCACAAAGTGATCTAAATATTCCTTGAATACTCGGTTCATCATATCCATGAAGGCAGTAGGAGCATTTGTAACGACCGAGAAATTTGGATTTTTATTGTAAAATGATTTTATTAAATTAAATAATAATAAAATCATATTTTATGTGATATCAAGATGGTTGTTGTTCTATAACCTATTGATGTTGGAATGTCATAGTATTTGAGCCACGTGAAGGAATTAAAGTGTTTGAATTTCTAAGACGAAAATAAAAGTTTTCCGAGAAATTTTTCGAAAACACTATTCATCGGTATTTGTTCGAAAATTATTTTTGAATTTCTGAGAAATACGTGATGATAGAATATTAAGGTAAGACGGATTATGTAATAATAATCTTGTTATGGAAAATGTAATGTTTCTCTTGCGGACTTAAATTAAGAATGTAAGGAAAGTGAATAATTAATGCGTTAAGAGATAATCGTATGATATGTGAGTATTGTACGAAGAAAGAAAACGAGTATAATACAAGGTATTATACGAGTTAGTATGAAGGAAGAAATATCGTATATTATGAAGTAGTATATGAAGTATAATACGATGATGATACATAAACTATAAGTATATGTATTAGGTAATGAAAATGGACTTGGAAGATTGATTATAATTGGTACAAGCCCAAATGAATTAAGGGTTAAGGCCCAAGCTAGATTCCATGAGTTGTCTAACCCATGGGGCAACCTATAGTAATATGAGTAATGTGAGTGGTGATCAAGATAAGTGATAACCAAGATAAGTGGTGATCAAGTAAATAAAGTAATGGCCAATTAGGTGAGTAATGACCAAACAAATGATAAGATTTGTGTTGATCAAGTTATGAATAGTAAGGAGGTGGTTTAGTGTATTGACTAAATTGCCCTAAACCTTGCAAGTTCTATAAATAGTGAAGGTTGACAAGTCATTTGCTAGTTGTTCAAATAATCTAAACACTCTCTCTCAAAGTGCTTAATTGTTAGGGTGATTAAGTTGTAATAAGCTACTTACATAAGAAGAAGAAAGAAGCTATTTATCAAGAACTTCTAAAGTAAGATCCTCTTCTCCAATTATCTTCTATCTCTAACATGATAGGTTGATAAGAAAAGTTTGGATTAAGGAACATGAATGATAAAAAGTAAGAAGTATGTGTAAGTAATGAACTTAAGCCATATAAGTTGGTAATAAGTCCTTTAAGCTAGCATAAGTTATAAACTTATGCGAAGGAATTATGAACTTATAATGAGTTTTGCAATATAAGGAATATGGAAGTAAATGAACTTTTATGATCATATGTATCAAGTATACATAAGTAAAGCTATATGATGAGAACATATATGTATGATGATTAAGAAACTTTAATTGTCATAAGTTATGAATGATAAGTTCATAAGTAGTTTATAAATTTATCAAGTTATAAGCTTATGAAGAAATAAGTCAAAATCCTATAAGTTGTTGGAATTAGCATGTTAAGATGCTCACATTATGAATGAAATTCATTTGTAATATTGAACAAATCATAAGAAGGAAGATTTGCCGGAAATCGTACGATTGGACGTTGATCGTCTAATTCGTAAATTTCCTGGAATGGAAGTTAAATTTTGAGTTTGAGTTCAGAAATGTTGTTTTCCAATGGAGACAAGTCATGTTCGTCATTTAAGAGTTGCGGACACAAAAATGAGCGAATTCCGACTTAGAACGAAGAAACGAGCGCTGAACGTTCACGAACGTTTATCGTTTACGTTAAAAATAAACCAATAGGTGAATTTTTAGCAAACAAAGTCAAATAGATGAAATTTAAGTATGGATGCATAGATTACGTAATTTGTGAACCATAGGCTTTTGAACGAGCCAATTCGGACTTATAACGAAAGAGTTATGCGTCCGGGAAGTTCACAAAAATTTAAAGACTAAAATTTTTTCTGGTGCACAGAATTGGCGCCACGGCGCCAACCCTAGACCAATTAGTCACGCCGCAGCGCCATGAACGGTCTATGTCACACTGGAAACTGGCGCCGCAGCGCGTCTCAATAAGCAAGGACTCAGCCATTGGCCAAGTCCGAGGCTATCCATCATTAACTCTCATGTTGAGATGATGAGATGTATAGTCATTGTGGCCATACATGACTTCAGATCTTTGACAAATGATAGTGAAGAATATTTGTGAGTGTAAAACAAGAAGGGGTTATTAGGTTGAGTTAAACCTACCTTAAGAAACCTAAAATAACATTGCTAAAGCATTGTTAAACCTTAAGAGTAATGTGTAAAGAGTGGTAATAACCTATCCATCTATGAATGCAAATAGAATGATTAAATCAGAATGAATAGTAATCAAGTCTAATATACAAATTAGATTGAGATGAAGGGTAAGATATAGTCAGATACATACTTGATTATGTGTGACCTAATGTAAGGCATTATGTGATCATGTATTGTAGAGACTTGAAAGACTTGAACGTAAATTAAATTTTATCGTAGCAGACGCTTAAGGCAAGTATTCTAACTCTTGTCTCAGTTCAATCTAAACAAGTTTTTGAAGTTCATGTATCCTTACGCATGAATTGAAGTACAATGAAGTTAAAGCCAGTTCTTTTGGCTAGAGTTGACATATTGACTGGATTGTTGATAATCTATTCATCTGTTATCAAATGTGATTATCTTTTGTCAACTACTTGATATGGTTTTCAAAAGATGACTGAAATGTTAAACAAATATTTTGTCGATAAAACGACATGCACGTGAGGTTGCCAAATGATTAAACGTACATACATTTAATGGATGTAGTGTTGATCAACATAGAGTACAATAGGCTGATCACCTAGAAGTGCTCGTAAGTAATACCGGGCTTACGGACTTAGTTCCGAGTTGTCCTTTTTAAAGAAAGAATGAATACTCGAGGTCTTTGACCAGAGTGAATGTTTTACTGAATATTATTCATTGTGAAACATTTTGAAAGAAAGATGAAGTGCTATTTTGAATTATCAATATTACTTCATAGCTATTGTTCAGTTATCGAAGATATACGATTCATATGTATCAAGCATGTTGTTATTGGAATTGTTATACTTGCTGAGCTAGTTATGCTGCTTGAACCATATGAATGCAGCTAAGACTGAACGTCCCGAAGGATCGAATAAGGATAAAGGAAAAGCTAAGGAAGATTATTAAACTGTCTTGTAATAGTATAGGTCCATTGTTGTAATGTAATAAATGTTATGACAAAGAACCTTTGTAATGGGTATAGAACCTGGGAAATGTAAATATTACTTTTAATATATAAAAGTTATGTTCGTTCTTTGAGATTTTTCTATTGAATGAATGTGTGAATGTTATGCAAGATAACACCATCATCATGGGTTGGAAGATACCCGGATTTGGGGCGCCTAAGTTGGTATCAAAGCCCGAAAGTTATAAAACTTAAGGGGGATTAGAACCTTAAGTCATAACCCTAATAAAGAAGTAAAAGATGAAAGATAACCTTATAAAAATGCATTATATTATGTTATGTGTTTTTATTAGTTTACTGACGTGTACTAATCAAACTATATTGTTTTATTGTAGATGTCAGGAGAAAATGGTATGTATAGAAATATACATGTAGCGAGCGAGGACTCAGTTAATCGGGTAGAGATATTACCCAATCCTGTATCAATAGAACCAGAGGTGGTAGTAATAGAGTCGGGAGACTCGGACGATTTAGACTATATGTCTATTTTTGATGGCATGCTAGAGGAGGAGGTGGACGTGATGTCCTTTGATCAGGTTCCACCTACAGCAAAGTTGACTACTGAAGAGTCAATGAAAGCAATGTTCATGTCAGTTCTGGATAGAAACGTCCACTACTGTCAAGAGGTGAAGGAGTTGAAAGAGGAACTCCAAGCTGTCCATGAGGACAAGGCTAGCATAGAGGGGATGTGGGAAGAGGAACACGATGATCGTGTTTTGGCTAAGGACAAGGTCCGAGAGATGAAAAGTGAAGTCTTTGAGCTCAAGCAAGAGCTAAAGACTAAACGATAGAAGATGGAAAGGATGTCTTATATACATAGGAGTTCTCACGTAGACTTCCAGCAGCAAGTAGCTGGATATCCAGTGGAAGCAGGGCAGACTCGACATACCATTAGTCGAGATGTCATAGCCGGTTTGGCTAAGAAAGATTTCGAGAATGCCATTCGGCAGATGTAATCAAGCAATAGCTAGAGTAGATTAGATATGTAAATATTATGTATCTCGTAGTGATGTAAAACCCTCTTTTGTATATCAAGGGTGGTCTTTTGTAAATCCCAATTTTTGGAAAGTAATGGCAGGATGGTAATGTAATCAACTAAGGCTGAGTAATATAAACAATGTAGTATTACACTACAAGATAAGAATCAATATAAGTCTCTTTTATGGAACATATTGAGTAGTGAGGATGGGTTATTATTTTATCGCAAATAATAACTAATCAACAAGAAGAAAGTAATAATGATGTGTTATTTTCTTAACAGCGAAATGCCGCCAAGAAGGAGACAACGAAATCAAGACGATAATGTTAACCAACCGGAGGGTGGTCCAGTTAATCCAATGCAAGAGTTCATTAATCTTTTAACGGCTGCATTTAATAGGACGGGGGCTAATGTACCTGTAATTCCTGGAGTAGTACGAGCTACTACTTTTAAGGACTTTAAAAGTGTAGGTCCGCCAGAGTTCAAAGGAACTACGGACCCTATAGAAGCCCAGACTTGGATAAAAGAAATTGAGAAAGCATTTGTTATAGCAAATGTTGAGGAGGGTCAAAAGGTTGCCTTTGCAACCTATTTGATGAAAGGAGAGGCCAACTTCGGTGGGAGGCAAACCAAAGCTAAGCCAAGATATAGGAAACCTAACGTGGGAAAGGTTTAAGGAGATTTTCTTGAGAACTATTTTCCCACAGTATCTGAGGGAGAATGGAAATGAGGTTTCTGGAATTAAAACAAGGGGATATGACAGTTTCCCAGTATGCTGCCAAGTTAAATGAACTGGCACGATTTGCTCCACACCAAGTGGACACTGAAGTGAGGAAGGCTAGGAGATTCGAGCAGGGCTTGAAATCCTGGCTCTATAGCCGGATCTTGGTGTTTCAAAGTACTTCCTTTGGAACCATATTAGAAAAGGCAATAATTGCCGAAGGTGGGAATGAGGCTCTCAGCCAGTACCACAAAGATTTGAAAAGTAAGAGCAGAGCTGAGGGAGGAATAAAGACCCAGGAGCCAAATGAAAAGTGGCGACGGTCAGAAGAGGAAGGTTTTTAACTCTGGGAATACCAGAGTAAAGCAAGGGGATCCTAAAAGGAGGATGGAGACCTGTAAAACTTGTGGGAAGACTCACTTAGGAGTCCGTCTCAAGGGTAAGGCAGTATGTTATAATTGTGGACAGGAAGGGCACATTTCTCCTAACTGTCCTAATCCGAAGAAAAATCACGAATGTTTTGTATGTGGTTCCACTGACCACATAGCAAAGAATTGCTCGAAGAAGGGTATGGAAGGAAATAAGGGCACTAATAGCGGAAAATTGGCTATTAGTGGTCCAGCTCAGCCGGGTAGATCAATGGCCCGCACTTTTAATATGACGGTCAAAGATGCGGTGGCATCAGGGGATGTAGTTGCAGGTATTATTCCGATCAAAAACATAAATGCATACGTGTTATTTGATTCGGGTGCTATTTGTTCGTTTATAACATGTGATTATGCTAGACAACTAGAATTACTTCCCGAAAAGTTGCCTATACCTTTGAACATTAAGGTAGCAAACGAAGAGATAATTCCTGTTGAAAGTATTCATAGGAGTTGTTGCATAGATGTACGTGGTTATAAGTTATCGGTAGATTTAATACCGATAAAGTTGGGAGAATTCGATGTAATTCTCGATATGGATTGGTTGATTAACCATAGAGCAATTATAGATTGCCAAAAGAAATGTGTAAGCATTAGAACGCGGAAACAACCTCCTATAGTATTTTATAGTAATAAATTGCCGGGACGTTCGTGTTGTCTTACAATGACACAAACTAGGAAACTATTAAGAAAGGGGTGCGTAGGTTATCTGTGCCATGTTGTTGATACCCAACGAGTGGGAGAAACCATGGAACAAATACCTATAGTGAACGAATTCACGGATGTATTTCCAAGTTAGTTACTGGGTTTACCGCCGGATAGGGAGATTGAATTTCTAATAGACATTGTGCTAGGAGCGGTACCAGTCTCAAGGGCACCGTATCGTATGGCGCCTATAGAAATGAAGGAGCTAATGGTTCAGTTACAGGAACTATTGGATAGGAAGTACATTCAACCGAGTGTTTCTCCGTGGGGGGGACCGGTGTTGTTTGTCAAGAAGAAAGATGGATCGTTAAGGCTTTGTATCGACTATTGAGAGTTGAACAAGCTAACGATAAAGAATAAATACCCATTGCCCAGGATCGATGATCTTTTTGATCAGTTGAAAGGGGCAAAGTATTTTTCTAAAATAGATTTGCGGACGGGGTATCACCAGTTAAAAGTTAGGAAGGAGGATGTACCAAAGACGGCATTCAGGACTCGTTATGGTCATTACGAGTTTCTGGTTATGTCATTTGGGTTGACGAATGCACCAAATTTGCATTTATGGATATGATGAACAGTGTTCAAACTATATTTGGACAAGTTCGTTGTTGTGTTTATTGATGATATTCTAGTCTATTCTAAGACGCCGTAAGATCATCTTGAACACTTAAGATTAGTGTTGGAAACACTAAGAAAGGAGAAGTTATATCTGCTAAATTCACTAAGTGTGAGTTTTGGTTTGGAGAAAGTGCGATTTTAGGTCATGTTATTGACCAAGAGGGATTTCGAGTGGATCCAAATAAGGTAGAAGCGATGAATGAACTGAACAACCGAAACGCCAACCGAGGTGCGAGTTTCCTAGGGTTAGCGGATACTATCGAAGATTTATCCAAGATTTTTGAAGATAGCTACCCGTTGACTAACTTGACAAGAAAGACGGTGAAATACGTATGGACGGATAAATGTGAAGACAGCTTTCAAGAATCGAAGAAAAGATTAAGCGAAGCGCTGTATTATCATTGCCGGATGACACAGAAATTTCGTGGTTTATAGCGATGCTTCCATAGAGGACTTGGTTGCGTGCTCATGCGAAGATGGAAAAGTCATTATGCATGCATCATCACGACAGTTAAAGGATTATGAGAAAGTTTATCCTACTCATGATCTGGAACTAGCCGCGATAGTATTTGGCCTAAAGATATGGAGACATTATCTTTATGGGGAGAAATGTGAGATATATACGGACCATAAGAGTCTAAAGTATATCTTCACTCAGAAGGAGTTGAATATGAGGCAGAGAAGATGGCTAGAGTTGATAAAGGATTACGATTGTGAAATCCTGTATCATCCTGGGAAAGCCAATGTAGTTGCTGATGCCTTAAGTAGGAAGGGTCGGGAAAGGTTGTCTATGTTAACGGCTCAATATGAGTTAATAACAGAGATAGCTAGAATGGAGATAAAGTTGAAGATGCCGAGTGAATTGGGACAGATACTCTTTATGATGGAGATGCAATCTACCATCGTAGAAAGAGTAAAGGAGGTACAACTCAAATCTGATGAGTGTAACCAAATGAGGGAGCGGCTAACCGATAAAGAAGATACTAAGTATAGTCTTGATAATGAAGGATTATTAAGATTTGAAGGAAGAATTTGGGTTCCGAGTGAGACGGAATTAAAAGAGCAAATATTATAAGAAGCTCATAATTCACGGTACTCGATACATCCTGGTAGCACTAAGATGTATCAAGACCTTCAACAGAGTTTTTGGTGGCCTAACTTGAAGAGAGAAATAGCAGAGTATGTGAGTAGGTGCTTGACTTGTCAAAAAGTTAAGGCCGAACATCAAAGACCCAGTGGCTTGTTATAGTCATTGGAGATTCCATAATGGAAGTGGGAGCATATCTCGATGGATTTCGTGGTGGGACTTCCAACAACGGCAAAAGGGTACGATTATATTTGGGTAATAGTTGAACGATTAACGAAATCGGCTCACTTCTTACCGATTAGGGTCAAGTATAACTTAGACCAGTTAGCTAAACTCTATATCAAGGAAATTATTTCCAGACATGGAGTACCAGTATCGATTGTGTCAGATCGTGATCCACGATTCACATCGAACTTCTGGAGAAGTTTGCAAGAACAATTAGGAACACAGTTGAAATTAAGCACAGCTTATCATCCACAAACTGATGGGCAGAGCGAGAGGACAATTCAGACGTTAGAAGACATGTTGAGGTCTTGCGTCATGGATTTCAAGGGTAGTTGGGATGATCATCTGCCACTGGTAGAGTTTACGTATAACAAGAGTTATCATGCAAGCATAGGTATGCCGCCTTATGAAGCTCTGTACGGAAGAAAGTGCAGAACACCATTGTGTTGGGATGAGGTGGGAGAACGCCGGATGCTTGGACAAGAATTGGTGCAGCAAACAGCGGATGTGGTTAGGTTAATTCAGATGCGTCTTGTTTCAGCTTAAGACAGACAGAAGAAGTATGCAGACTCGCATAGATTAAACCGAGAGTTTGAAGTAGGGTCGTATATGTTTCTAAAGGTATCTCCCTGGAAAGGAAAGATACGCTTTGGAAAGAAAGGAAAGTTAAGTCCAAGGTTTATAGGACCTTTTGAAGTATTAAAACGGGTAGGAGAGGTAGCGTATATGATAGCATTACCTCCAGACCTAGAAAGAATACATAACGTGTTTCACGTATCTGTATTACGTCCATATAAGCCAGACTATAAGCACATAATCGAGTATGAGCCGATTCATATTGAGAAGGATTTATCATATGAAGAATCGCCGATTCAAATCATTGATAGAAAAGAGCAAGTTCTGAGGAACAAAGTAATACCATCGAGAAGGTATTATGGAAGAACCATGATGCTGAGGAAGCAACGTGGGAATTAGAAGAAAAGATGAAGAAAAATTTTCCTCATCTATTTGAGTAGAGTAAGACGAGATTCTGGGGACAGAATCTTTATAAGGGGGAAAGAATGTAACAACCGAGAAATTTGGATTTTTATTGTAAAATGATTTTATTAAATTAAATAATAATAAAATCATATTTTATGTGATATCAAGATGGTTGTTGTTCTATAACCTATTGATGTTGGAATGTCATAGTATTTGAGCCACGTGAAGGAATTAAAGTGTTTGAATTTCTAAGACGAAAATAAAAGTTTTCCGAGAAATTTTCCAAAAACACTATTCATCGGTATTTGTTCGGAAATTATTTTTGAATTTCTGAGAAATACGTGATGATAGAATATTAAGGTAAGACGGATTATCTAATAATAATCTAGTTATGGAAAACGTAATGTTTCACTTGCGGACTTAAATTAAGAATGTAAGGAAAGTGAATAATTAATGCGTTAAGAGATAATCATATGATATGTGAGTATTGTACGAAGAAAGAAAACAAGTATAATACGAGTTAATATGAAGGAAGAAATATCGTATATTATGAAGTAGTATACGAAGTATAATACGATGATGATACATAAACTATAAGTATATGTATTAGGTAATGAAAATGGACTTGGAAGATTGATTATAATTGGTACAAGCCCAAATGAATTAAGGGTTAAGGCCCAAGCTAGATTCCATGAGTTGTCTAACCCATGGGGCAACCCATAGTAATATGAGTAATGTGAGTGGTGATCAAGATAAGTGATAACCAAGATAAGTGGTGATCAAGTAAATAAAGTAATGGCCAAGTTAGGTGAGTAATGACCAAGCAAATGATAGGATTTGTGTTGATCAAGTTATGAATAATAAGGAGGTGGTTTAGTGTAATGACTAAATTTCCCTAAACCTTGCAAGTTCTAAATAGTGAAGGTTGGCAAGTCATTTGCTAGTTGTTCAAATAATCTAAACACTCTCTCTCAAAGTGCTTAATTGTTAGGGTGAGTAAGTTGTAATAAGCTACTTACATAAGAAGAAGAAAGAAGCTATTTATCAAGAACTTCTAAAGTAAGATCCTCTTCTCCAATTATCTTCTATCTCCAATATGATAGGTTGATAAGAAAAGTTTGGATTAAGGAACATGAATGATAAAAAGTAATAAGTATGTGTAAGTAATGAACTTAATCCATATAAGTTGGTAATAAGTCCTTTAAGCTAGCATAAGTTACAAACTTATGTGAAGGAATTATGAACTTATAATGAGTTTTGCAATATAAGGAATATGGAAGTAAATGAACTTTTATGATCATATGTATCAAGTATACATAAGTAAAGCTATATGATAAAAACATATATGTATGATGATTAAGAAACTTTAATTGTCATAAGTTATGAATTATAAGTTCATAAGTAGTTTATAAATTTATCAAGTAATAAGCTTATGAAGAAATAAGTCAAAATCCTATAAGTTGTTGGAATTAGCATGTTAAGATGTTCACATTATGAATGAAATTCATTTGTAATATTGAACAAATCATAAGAAGGAAGATTTGCCGAAAATCATACGATTAGACGTTGATCGTCGAATTCGTAAATTTCCCGGAATGGAAGTCAAATTTTGAGTTTGAGTTCGGAAACGTTGTTTTCCAATGGAGATAAGTCATGTTCGTCATTTAAGAGTTGCGGACTCAAAAATGAGCGAATTCCAACTTAGAACGAAGAAACGAGCGCTGAACGTTCACGAACGTTTATCGTTTACGTTAAAAATAAACCAATAGGTGAATTTTTAGCAAACAAAGTCAAATAGATGAAATTTTTACATGAACGCGTAGATTACGTAATTTTTGAACCATTGGCTTTTGAAAGAGCCAATTCGGACTTATAACGAAAGAGTTATGTGTCCGGGAAGTTCACAAAAATTTAAAGACTGAAAATTTTTACAGTGCATGAGTTGGCGCCATGAGCCAACCTAGACCAATTAGTCACACTGAAACCGGTATTGCAATACGTCCCCATAAAGTAAGGACTCAGCGCATGCAATCACCAAGTCCGGGCCATCCTTGTTAACTCACGCGCCACAACATGAAGTTGGTATAAAAAAGTGGCGTCCACAGCCACGATCTTTGACAAATGATAGTGAAGAATATTTGTGAGTGTAAAACAAGAAGGGGTTATTAGGTTGAGTTAAACCTACCTTAAGAAACCTAAAATAACATTGCTAAAGCATTGTTAAACCTTAAGAGTAATGTGTAAAGAGTGGTAATAACCTATCCATCTATGAATACAAATAGAATGATGAAATCAGAATGAATAGTAATCAAGTCTAATATAAAAATTAGATTGAGATGAAGGGTAAGATATAGTTAGATACATACTTGATTATGTGTGACCTAATGTAAGGCATTATGTGATCATGAATTGTAGAGACTTGAAAGGCTTGAACGTAAAGTAAATTTCATCGTAGCAGACGCTTAAGGCAAGTATTCTAACTCTTGTCTCAGTTCAATCTAAACAAGTTTTTGAAGTTCATGTATCCTTACGCATGAATTGAAGTACAATGAAGTTAAAGCCAGTTCTTTTGGCTAGACTTGACATATTGAGTGGATTGTTGATAATCTATTCATCTGTTATCAAATGTGATTATCTTTGTCAACTACTTGATATGGTTTTCAAAAGATGACTGAAATGTTAAACAAATATTTTGTCGATAAAACGACAAGCACATGAGGTTGCCAAATGATTAAACGTACATACGTTTAATGGATGTAGTGTTGATCAACATAGAGTACAATAGGCTGATCACCTAGAAGTGCTCGTAAGTAATCCGACTTCTGGACTTAGTTTCGGGTTGTCCTTTTTAAAGAAAGAATGAATACTCGAGGTCTTTGACCGGAGTGAATGTTTTACTGAATATTATTCATTGTGAAACATTTTGAAAGAAAGATGAAGTGCTATTTTGAATTATCAATAGTACTTCATAAATATTGTTCAGTTATCGAAGATATACGATTCATATGTATCAAGCATGTTGTTATTGGAATTGTTATACTTGCTGAGCTAGTTATGCTCACTCTTGCTTGAACCATATGAATGCAGCTAAGACTGAACGTCCCGAAGGATCAAATAAGGATAAAGAAAAAGCTAAGGCAGATTATTAAACTGTCTTGTAATAGTATAGGTCCATTGTTGTAATGTAATAAATATTATGACAAAGAACCTTTGTAACGGGTATAGAACCTGGGAAATGTAAATATTACTTTTAATATATAAAAGTTATGTTCGATTCAGAGATTTTTTCAATTGAATGAATGTGTGAATGTTGTACAGTATAGCACCATCTGTCGGGTTGGAAGATACCCAGATTTGTGGGCGCTACAACATTAGTCAATCCAAAAGACATGACTAGGAATTCATAATGCCCGTACCGAGTTCTGAAAGCCGTCTTTGGAATGTCATCAGTTCTAATCTTCAATTGGTGATATCCGGAACGAAGATCAATCTTTGAAAAAAATTTGGCACCTTGCAACTGGTCAAACAGGTCATCAATGCGAGGAAATGGATATCTATTTTTGATAGAGACATGGTTCAACTCTCAATAATCAATACAAAGTCGCATACTCCCATCTTTCTTTTTCACGAATAGAACAGGAGCACCCCAAGGAGAGGTACTAGGACGAATGAAACCGATGTCTAACAATTCCTGCAGTTGGGTCTTTAACTCCTGAAGTTCAATAGGAGCCATTAGATATGGGGCTTTGGAAATGGGTTTTGTACCGAGTTCAAGGTCGATACAAAATTCAATTTCACGCTATGGGGGTAGGCCAGCAAGTTCTTCCGGGAATACGTCAGGAAATTCATTAACAATAGAAATATCATTCAAAACTGACGTATTTTTGTTTAGATCCGTGACATGAGCTAAGAAAGCTTGACATCCGTTTTTCAATAAATGAATAGCTTTATGGCTTGAGATGACAGTGATGGATTTTAATGGTTTGGTTGCTTGAATTCGCATAAAGCCTCTGAACATCCCATCGTTCACCATTTCATCGGTGTTATTGTTTTCATGAGGATTATTATCTTCCTATTGCACATTACCCTGGGCGTTGATCGTTGGTGACTCAACGGTCTCATGTGCTTCATTGCTTATCTCAATATTTTCGGATTCCATTTTCAAATACTGCCACAAAACAAGGGTTAATTAACATATCACATATTATCTCTATACTTTGACCGACCAATTAAATACCAAATAAACTTAGGTAGGTCATACTAGCGAAGAAATTCCCCGTCTTTCCCCTCCTAGTTCTTGTCTCAAATCTCAGCCAGGGACCATATCCCAAAGCTTTGATACCAACTGTGACGCCCCCAAAATAGGTACACATCACCCATCTTGGGTCGTCAGATACAAGGTACTGAATACAAATACAAACTAATTATACCACAGTCGTGTAAAATACGACAAAACATAAATTCGGAGTTTTAATAAGAATATTGTCATCTAGACAATATCCACACTCAAAGGAGTCCTCAATACATTTATTGTCACACTATTTAACAAAATAGTGAGGACTACTAATACTATCATCTGGACTGTCACTCCGTTCCCCGACTAGTCCCGGCTACGTTCTCATTTCCTGAAGAGAACAGTGAAAGATAGGGGTGAGCTCAACTAGCCCAGTAAGAAATATTATGACTAAGATAATGCAGAATAAATTATCATTAGTCTTTAACAATGTTAAACTGATAAAATACAATAGAAATCTAATAAAAAGAATAAAATAATTAAATGTATAAAAGATGCTATACTATACAATAAAATAGAATATATATATATATATATATATTATTATTTAGAATCTAATAAAATAATTAAATGTATAAAAGTATTCAATTTTATATAAAAAGATTTTACTATGCAAACACTATGCGCAGTACTATGCAAATACTATGCATAATAAAATATATTATATTCTAATTATTGTCAATAAAACGAATAACTTTATAAAAGTATTACATTTTATATAAAAAAGATTTAACTATGCAAAACACTATGCATAATAAAATATATTATATTCTAATTATTGTCTAATAAAACAAATAACTTTATAAAAGTATTACATTTTATATAAAAAGCTTTTCTATTTTATTACATTAATAATACTAATAAAACAAAATTTATATATATAATATATATATATATACAAACTTAATGACTTCATAAAAAGACACCTCAATATATTTAACAATATTTATCATCATTATTATAATTCACAATATTAATCGACCCGCCTCGTTCCCGAGAAAAGAGGCGTTCAATAAGGATTTCTCCCTATTAGCCGCAATGATTAGGTGACCAAACCTCTCCTTGGCGTAACTTCTGAACATCGTTAATATTGCAAATAATAAAATTAATAACTTTGTTATCTCAATTATTGATTTAATAATATATAAAATATCGACAATAATTGAATCAAATAACGTGAGATACTATACAACAATTACTGTAGCAATAATTGAACAAAACTAAGTGATTTCTCACGTAAGCATCAATAATCAATACCGTATTGCTACTATGCAACCACGCCAGATTCATTTACTTTTAACACCGGTGTTTCAACAAGTAATGGTAAAACGTCCGTAGTTATTTTCATAAAAATATTTTTATCGTTTTCTCAATTCGAAAATAATTCCGTTGTGGGGTCCACCAATGATTGTGCCATCGTACGAATATTCCCTGTTAAAACGAATATTCCCCGACTAATCGAATATTATATAACAACTTGCATACTTTTCAAAATTTCTAAATATCACCCACAACTATAACATTTTATCAAATTTGCTCCATAATATTCAAAAATGATATTTATTGAAAATTCTTCTTTATTCATAAAAGTTGGGGTCTTATATGTAACATCTAACTTGCAGTCGTTTTCCTCCCCTAGAATTTGTTGTTGGTGCTACTGCCGATGTCTTCCCGTCATCGTTAAATCTTCTCTTCTTAAAATTTCCACTTGAATTATTTCTTCTATTATCTTGGCCATGATTACCACCGAAGTGGTTACCATTTCTGGCATGATAGTTTCCTCCATGATTGTTATCATTGTTCCAATGACCGTTGCCACCAGTACGATTATTATCGTGTTGTTGGTCGTTACCTTTTGGTTAAGCTGACTCATAATCCCGCTCTAATAACTGAGCCCTATTCACTATATCTGAATACAAACATAGTTTGTGAGAAATGAGGTATTGACGTATTTCGGGTTTCAAACCTGTAAGAAACATTTGCATCATTCGCTCCTCGTTATCTACTAAATGAGATGCAAACCAGGATAGCTCAACAAACTTAGCTTCGTATTGCGACACGATCATATTGTTTTGCTCCATTGCTCATCTCAAAATTTTTAGATTTCATTGTTAAATATTGCCATAAAACAATGGTTAATTAAATAAATTAACATATCACACTATTAACCCTATGCTCCGACTAACCCATTAAATACCAAATAAGCTTAGGTAGGATACAATAGCGAAGGATTTACTCGTCTCTCCCCTCCTAGTTCTATTCCCCGATCTCCGCCAGAGACCATATCCCTAAGCTCTGATACCAACTGTGACGCCCCCAAAATAGGTCCAGTCCACCCAACCTTTTCTGAGTCGCCAAATACATGGTACAGAAAATAACTACAAACTTTATTATTGCAATTGTCGTGCAAAATACGACAACATATATGCTGTGAGTTTAAATACAAATATTATCTTCTAGACAATATCCAAACTCAAATAAGTCCTCATTACAATTATTGATACACTATTTTATAAAATAGTGAGGACTGCTAAAACAATTGTCTTGACCCATCACTTCACACCCCGACTAGTTCCCGTTATATTCTCGCCTCTTGAGAAGAAAAATGGAACCTAAAGGAAAAGGGTGAGCTCAACTAGCCCAGTTAAGAATATTATGACTAAGATAATGTAGAAAAAATTATCCTTAGTCCTCAACAGGGAAAAATCTGATAGAATACAATAGACAACAAGTTTTAGATCAACAACTGCAGCGGAAACAACAATCCATTAGAAGAGTTAAGTAAAGAATGAAGTCTACTATCTTCTATGATTTAAAAGTCCATCATCAATATTTTATCCCTGTAGCATCAATCAATATACATCTTGAATCAATATTCATCTTTTCACTACGGGCCAAAGATATTCATTCGTATCCCCAGTTGGTCATGTTCATCTCAACACCTGTTCATCTTTGCACTACGGGCCAAAAATATTCATCAGATAATCATTCATCTTTGCACAACAAGCCAAATATATTCAGTTATATCACCATTTAGGACTGAAGATGATGAAAATAAAGAAAACGAATCCAGTGATATAAAAGAACAACAATTAAGGATTCGTAATTTAGTTTATCTAAGTTCAAAAATACTCCATAATAATCAATTGTGGAGCAAAATTCAAGAATGAAGATCAAAATATGGATACAATCAAAGATAGTAACCATAATAGATAACTTGGACAAAGAAAAGAAAATTTAATTTTTCTGTTAATAGTGCTATATACATGAATAGTGCCGTATACTTGAATAGTAATCTTGACACGAAAAGGCAAAAATTTTACAAGAAAAATCATACTTAAATGAATAATCTTCAGATTAAGTGAATAATACCAGATATCGTGAATAGTGTTTTACACGTGAATTGTAACCTCGACATGAAAAGGTAAAATTTTTGTAATAAAATTCATATCAATATTTCAGTATAATGATATTGAAAGAAATAATATCATTTATAAAAGAATTAGCATCCCTTACCTCAAAAGAACAATACTTCTGACTGGAATATCGGATATAATTCTGAAGGAAACTTGCACTGTATAGCAACACTCAAGATATCTAAATACGCACAAAAATATGCTCGATATAATAGAGAGAGAAAACTTCAGATTCTGGTGTGATTTTCAATTCTAACCTAAGCACCCTATTTATAGGAAAATGCTTAGAACATCAAAGTAAAAAATTTAATAAAATAATATTATTTATAACAAAATTTCCTACGTCCACTTGAAATCAGATTCCAACATTTACAACACGCGAAAGGACAAGTGTGGGACCCACCTTCTAGAAATCTCCACCAAAAATATTTTAAATCATTTATAAATTCAGAAACTTCAATAATTCATAATAAATAGCCCTTTTATCAGAAAAATATAAACCTTATGTCCATTCTATAGGAAATTTAATTCTCTATAACTTTGTAGAAGAACGCTTTTCCAAATTCTAAAGGGAAAATGACCGAAATCCACATACGGATGATCATATAGGCTATAATCAAATTTCAGTCAAAAATGGGGTCCACCAACATGTTTAACATGTTTTTTTGTAACAAAAATACTCCAGACCCAATTTGCTCTCTTTCTCCACATTAATTCATATATCGTGCATTCATTGTAAAAAATATCACCGTTATTATATTATTAAATCATACACTTATAATGTAATATTACAATAATATATTTGAATGAATTATTTTATTGAAGAAGATAAAATATCAACTCTTAATAATTTTCTCTTTAAAAATTTCTCCATTAAATAAATATTTTCTTATCATATTTATCAATAATTAATTATTCATAAATAATATTATAGAATCACAATAATGACAACCAGGTCGTTCCCAAGAAAGAGGGGACTTTCCAATAAGGATTTCTCCTTATTGGCGCACAATTAGGTGACCAAACCCCTTTCCTAGACATAACTTCCTTAGACATTGCCAATAATGTTTTCTAATAATATTATTCAAATAATATGAATTATTGATCTGATAATGGGAAATACTGTGCAGTGACAATTTTTGAATCAACAATATAAAATATCAACATAGCAATTATTGAATCAATATAATAGAATATTGAACAGTAATTATTATAACAATTATTGAGTAGTGACTTCTTACGTAAGAATCAATAAATGGTGCAATACCATGTACTCTTTATGTAACACCGCGTATTCATCAGATTTTAACCAATTTGGATATTCCAACAAAGTTAGCAGTGGAATAACTACGCCATTATTTATAAAAAAACTCATACTTGTCATTTTCGTCATCCGACAGTTTTTCGTTATGGGGCCCAAAAATGGTTGCGCTGTCGTACGAATAATCCTCGACAACAAGAATATTCCACGACCAAACGAATATTCCCCGACAACAATGAGTATTTTATAACCACTTGCTTATTTAAAATATTCACGCATTTTACTCATAACTAACCACATTAATCAAATCAACCCCTTACCATTTCAAAATAATAATTAAAGAAATTAAATCTTTATTTATAAAAAGTTGGGGTCTTACACTTTTACCCGTTCAAAGTCCAAAAAGGCAACAAGCCTACATCCAAGCATGGCTTCATCTGACCAGTCTAATCCTACTCTTGTCTCTTGCGAGGAGTTTGAAGGATTAAGCAAACAAATTACAGATTTGGCTGTTCTACTCAAAGAACTACACCAGTCTACTCAGGGTCCACGGATACCCATACATACAGAATCCTCTACACAGGGAGGAAATCAGGGTTCGGACAAAGAAACTCCAGTACCTGAGTATCAGTTGGACAAAACCAATAAAACCCCTAAAATTATCCATCTCAAGGAAGATCCAGACACCGGTGATATCAAGAAGAAAGTCCTTCAAATGGAAGAGACCATTCGGTCTATCAAAGGGATTGGAGCACACGGGAGTGTTTCATATGCTGACCTTTGTATATTCCCTGGTGTTCATTATCCAGAGAAGTTCAAAACTCCTGACTTAGAAAAGTATGATGGGTTGGGAGATACTTACACACATTTCAAGGTATTCATTGGAGAGCTCAGATCTTATGCCAAGGATGAGAAGCTCAGAATGCAGCTGTTCTAGAAAAGTCTGACTGGAGAAGCCTGATCGTGGTACACCAGATTAGACAATTCCAAGATTCATAGCTGGGAAGAACTAGCTCATGCCTTCCTCAGTCAGTAAAATTTTCAATCTCAGATGGCTCTTGACCGGTACCAAATTACCAAGGTCAAGAAACAATCCAATGAGTCTTTTAGAGAGTATGCTCAAAGGTGGAGGCGCCTTGCTGCTCAAGTTATTCCCTCTATCACTTAGTCTGAAATGGTGATGACCTTCATAGACATACAAGAAGCTCCCTTCTATGAAAGAGTCTTGGCTAGCATTGGTAAGCCATTTTCTAATATGATTAAACATGGAGAGATGACTGAGATGGGATTGAAGTCAGGAAAGATTCAAGACCTAGCCGCTTTGAAAGCTGTTGCTGAGCACATCCAGTCCGGAAGTTATGGAAATAACCCCCGGAGGGTCTATAAGAAGAAAGAGGAGGATGTTTCTTTGATACTACAAGGACAGAAAGGCATTCAGAACATGCCTATTTAGAGGAAAAACTACTCCCCCTTTCGCACACAGTCTTCAAACCCTCCATTGCCAAAAAGTGGAGAAGTCCGATGCACTCGAGTGTTCACACCCTTCGGGGACTCACTCGAGAATATTCTCAACCTTCTGACAACTCAGAAGAAAATTACCCATCTTCTTCCACCAGCCAACCCGAATGGGAAGGGTTTCAATGCTAACAGGAAGTGTGCTTATTATGCTGGAGCTCCAGGACATGATACTCAGGATTGCTGGGCCTTGAAACATAAGATCCAGGATTTGATTGATAATGGTGAGATCGTGGTGACTAAACCCGACCAACCTGATGTGCAAGACAACCCTCTTCCTCAACACAAAGAAGAGGAGGTTAATATGATTAATTAGAGCAGTGGACAAAGTTCCAATTACGATGGTGAATCCTCCAAAACTAGCAAGGATAGTGCTGAGAAATGGGATTATGCACAATTCCAGTTTATGATGGAACGGAAGATGACAGCTCTTTGTAAGCAAGTCAACCAATTGGTAGAACTGGTGATCTATCAACACCAAGTCACACGCAAATTAGTCAGCCAGGAGCATGCTAGTCTCCTTCTTCTTGTTACGAATACTCCACCATTGACTCCAGAAAGTGAAACGCTGGAGGATAAATTTGCAAAAAGAGTAAGTGCCAAAGCCCGTCGGGATTTTTCCAACAAGAGGGAAGTTACCTATCTGGGCCAACCGATGGAGGAGATATTTCAGATGTTGATCAATGAAGAAAGAATCACAGCTCTGTTATCTCCAATCAATCCCCGTTCAAGACGGTTCAATTCTAATTGAGTATGTCAGAATCTAATTGAAGAATGCTGGGCACTCCGTTATCTTATTCAGAATCTAATTGACAATAGTGTCCTGCAGTTGGCAGATAATGACACTATATTACTCGAGAGTGGGGACACATTTCCTACAAAATGGAAGGAAGTTGTAGCAGTTATATCCGTTGAGGATGATTTGGCTACCAGACCACTCACAATACAAGCAATTCAACTCAAAGGTGTTGACAATCCTTTGAAAGTGGCCGCACCAAAGCCAATTATCTTACCATACAGACCACAATATCCTGTTGTCAGCCTATAAAAGTGCCATAGAATTATGGAGAGGCTGAAGGATCCACATCCCACATAACTGCTACAGTGTTGAAAGAAAATCCACTGTATCTTCCCTAACGGGTGATGAAGCCTACCATCAAATCAAAGGGGAAAGTTCCCATTGAGAGGATTGAAGAGTTCCTCCGTAATATAGGCCATAATGAAGCCAATGTGGTTTTAAGCCCGAGACAAGCTCCACAACAAATTTCCATACTGGACTTGATTTTCTTTTCCAAAGATCACAGGAAGGTCTTACTAAAGGTTTTGGAAGAAGCCCATTTGCCGAAATTAGTGGATGTTAAAAAATTCTAGCATCTGGTTGATCACATTTTTAATAACAATGTGATATCTTTCACTGATAACGACATACTTCCCGAGGGGACTGGTCATTGCAAACCGTTGCACATAGCGGTTCTGTCCTCTAGATATATGGTGGGAGGAGTTTTGATAGATGGATGATCATCTTTAAATATCTGCCCTTATACCACTTTGGAGAAGATGAACATCAATCTCAATAGGATCAGAAGCAGCCATACAGTTATCAAAGCTTTTGATGGATCCCGAAGAAATGCTGTCGAAGAGATTGAACTGCCTGGGAAGATTGGTCCATATACCTTCTGTGTATCCTTTCACGTGCTCAAAATAGCTACAGGATACAACCTGCTCTTCGGGAAACTGTGGATTTATATGGCCGGAGCCGTCCCTTCCACCCTTCACTAGTAACTCAAATACATCTTTAACAATAGCCTAGTTATTGTTAATGTTGAGCCGGAATGTCCTTAACAAGGTGACATACCACTCATTAGCTTCAATTCAGAAGTTGAGCCGGTCAGTTTCCATGCCCTAGAGGTGAGCAACAATCACTATCATCCTATCGGGGTGCCACCTCTCATAGCCCAAATTTCTGTCGAGGTAATGTTGATAACTCAAGAGATGATATCATTGGGTTATCAACCTGGACAAGGGTTGGGCAAAGATCATCAGGGCATTTAGCGCCCAATTCAAATTCCTAGTCAAACCGGGATAGCCGGACTAGGCTATTCTGCTAATTCCAGTCACAAGAATCCTCACAAGCATAAAAAGATTCCTTCAGCTTCAGCCATACGGCGATTATCTCAACCTACAAATCCTGAATCTGTACGGTCTCCGGTAAAGGTACCTGCCCATGTAATGGCTATGTTGTTTCCTAAACCGATATCGGTCAAAGGAAAAGAGGCCCTGATTCTAGATCCCGAAGTAGAAGAAAGGGAACGGAGACGTAAACAAGATATTGCCAGGCGGTTTCCAAACATACGTATCATTGTCCATACTGCATGAATAGAGACATCCCAGACGATGATTATCCAGAATCATGGTCATCATTTAGGAGAAGGAGGACGATGATAGCCCCTTCATCACTGCTGTCCAACAGAACTTCATCCTTGGCAATTGGAGCAGCATTCCATGTGTTTGTCGACAAGGGTAAAAAGGGCATAAACTCCCTCTGCCCTGTAGATAGCAATAACTGCTTACTTTTTCTGTACAAAATTAGCAGTTATTTTTTCATTACATGCTAACACTTTGTATGACTGAACAATTTCATATATTAAGTGAAAGCATTTTTGTTTCAGGACTCTGAATTTAGATGTGCCTAAACTTGCTGATGAGGTGCCTATTCTCCACAAGGACTGTAACTTTGATGTAAAGTTGGACTCATACTTGATGGAAATACAAGAGGACTATGAGATACCTCAGGAGATCAAAGAATGGGTCAAAGAAAAACCCAAGCCAAATCTTGATCAAACCTCCTCTTTCAACCTCGAAACCTTAGAAAACCCCAAATTAATCGAGATTGATACGGACCTTACTCCAAACCAAAGGAATGACATGGTTATTTTATTAACCCAAAGAGGGATTCAAGCTAGTCAGGTAGAAGCTCAGGCAATTAAAACTTGAGTGGAGTTTAAAGAAGAAATTATGAAACAATTTCAAGCTGGCATCATCATGGTGTCAACATACCCTGAATGGCTATTCAACATAGTCCTTGTGCCTAAACCAGGAGGAATGGCGCGAGTTTGCATGGATTACAGGGATCTGAATAAAGCTTGCCTTAAAGATAGCTTTTTCGTTCCATTTATCCACATTCTCATTGAAAATACTAATCAATACGACATGTACTCCTTTGTTGATTGTTTTGCGAGATACCATCAAATCATGGTTGCTGAATAGGATCGTGAGGAAACTGCATTCATCATGCCTTGGGAAACCTTTTATTATAGACAGTTGTCATTCGGCCTCATTAATGCCGGAACTACCTATCAGCGGGCCATGATGTCTCTTTGTCATGACTTAATGCACAAAGAGATAGAGATCTATATGGATGACATCATTGTTAAGTCCCGAAGGGAAGAAGACCACCTAGACTATCTCAGAAAGCTCTTCAACAGGTTGCGTAAGTACAACTTGAAGTTGAATCCAGCCAAGTGCGCCTTTGACGTTAAATCAGGCAAGTTGCTAGGGTTCCTAGTAAGCCAAAAAGGGATTGAGCTGGATCCCACCAAAATCTAAGCCATCACAGAAATGCCCATTCCTCAAACAGAGAAGGAAATACGGGGATTTTTAGGAAGGATCAACTTCATCAGGTGATTCATTTCCCAACTCACAGCAACCTGTGAGCCTATCTTCAAGTTATTATGGAAGAACTCCTCCATGAAATGGAATGATGTGTGTCAGAAAGCCTTCCTTACAATCAAAGAGCAGCTAGTCAAAGCTCCTATTTTGGTACCTCCCAGGGATAGTGTTCCACTATTTATGTACCTGTCCATTAATGATAATGCCATGGGCTGCATGCTGGGACAGAAAGACGATAGAGGCTAAGAGCGAGCTATCTACTACCTCAGAAAAAGATTTAGTAGTAGTGAACACAAGTACACTCTGATTGAGAAGACTTGTTGTGCTTTAGCATGGGCTTCCATGAGGTTACATCATTACCTCTATGGCCACACAACCCATCTCATATCCCGTGTGGATCCTCTCAAGTACGTGTTCAGTAAACCCATGTTAAATTATCGACTTTCCAGATGGTAGTTGATCCTACAATAATTTGACATCGTCTACAATACGTAAAAGTCTATCAAAGGTCAAGGAATTGTGGATCAACTGGCCGCTGCACCTTCACAGGATTTCAAACCCTTGGAAACATACTTCCCCAATGAAAGGGTAATGGCAGTTCAGTAACACCATCAATACGATACACACCAATCATAGAAAATGTATTTTGATGGAGCTGTAAATATGGAAGGTTCTGAGGCTGGAGTAGTTCTAGTAGCCATTACGGGGGAGCAGTATCCTGTCGCCGTCAAATTATAGTTTGTCATCACCAACAACACTACTGAGTATGAAGGCTATATCATGGGGCTAAAACTTGCCCAATCAATGGGCATCAGGTGGTTATCTATCTTTGGAGATTCCGAATTGGTTATCAGACAAACCAGGAGAATATATCACATCAAAGAGCTACATTTGCTGCCTTACCATCAGCAAGTTATCCAGATGGCTTCGAAGTTTGAAGAAATAACCTTCCTCCACATTCCTCAGAATAGGAATGATTTTGCGAATGCGCTAGCAACTTTAATCTCCTTGATCAACACACCTGACAAGAAAAACATGCCAAGCATCACATTTTCCCTACAAAAGGCTTTATCCTATGGGAATTACATTGGAGAAGTATCGGATGAGCTACCTCTCGTCCAACACGCTTGGTATCAGCACATCAAGGAGTATCTACGAGATGGATCTACACCCACTGAAGCGAGTTCTGCTAAGAAAAAATGGATCCATCAAATGGCTATAAAATTCTACCTGAGCGGAGACGCACTCTACAAAAGAGATGCAGGACTAGGTCTTCTCAGATGTCTGGACAAGGACCAAGCTCAGAGGTTCATGGATGAAATCCATGGTGGAGTATGTGGCCCACACATGTGTAGACACTCGAAATTTTCTGCACACCTGTTACTAAAATTGCAGGAGGGCAGATTCATCTTTTGGAGATAACCCTGGAAGACAGCTCACATCCATTCCGGATACTACCGGAAGTACAGTCTCAACCCCGGAACACACACAAGGAATATCAATTCCAACCTCAAAGATAACCCCAAGTTTCATCCTTGGAGATAACCCCAAGGAATGTTGTTGTAGTTCCTACGATAACTCTAAAAATGCTTGTTTCAATTGCATGTAATCAGCTTCAATCTCAGACCTCCTTCCTCAGCACTCATTCCAAAGACTCAGAGCTAACACCAGGAAGATAGGCACACTTAAAGATGACCCTGCGGAATTCAAACACTTGCAGCAGTCCAATCTCAGATGTAACCCTGAGCAACGTTTGCTATTAGCCCAAACCGGAGATAACCCCGGTGAGGGGAAAAATCATCATCTTGCCACCTCAACCCCAGTGTGCCATCTCAACATTTTATACATACATTTCTACACAGAAATGTCTCACAAGAGCCAAGGAGTTCCAATCCCGAGTGACTATTACGCATGGCAGCACATCGGATAAAATTTGAAGCTTGAAGACCATGGGCATGGTCCCCTCTTCTTGACTTCATACAACCTCTAATCCCATGTCATTGTGTAACTCTCGACAAAAGCAATCCGAAGAAGGTCTTGTACACCTCGTTCGGATGCTCGAATTGAAGTTCTCCAAGTTTGAGTGGACATCATAGTGCACGAGTGCACATACTTTGAAACAACGGGACTCGCGGAGCTTGGGGCACCCCAAGCAAACAGTAGAGTGCACTGCAAGCAACCCTTGAGTGTGCATTTGACGGCTCCCAGCTCTATAAATATAGAGCTCGGGGTGGCCATTTGTAAGAGAAAAAGAGGCGAGGAAGCCCTATCTAATTTGCTGTGTACACACCCCATATTGAGTTCTTTTAAACACCTGTTAGCTCACATATAGCTATATTTTACCGGAGGGAGATGAGTGTTTATCCATCTAGAGTCATAGAAGCCTACCTTGGCAGCCCACTGTAAGCCTTCTCATACTCTATAAAGCCTTTCTCTTCATATTTGCACACACTATTCTTCACACTAATAGTCGTGTTGTGTGTGTATGCCCAGACTTCGGTCCGTAGTTTTCATTTCTGTCTGTATATATACTTATATATGTATATATTTTTATACATTATCGAGTTATGCCTCGATTGAGCCTATGCTTATGTATATATACTTATATATATGAACTGTTGTCGGATTATATCCGATGAGCCTGGATTTTACATCAGGAGCGTTTACTGCTTTTATATATAGTTATATACTTATATATATGAACTATTGTCGAACTCTGTTCGATGAGACTGGATTTTATATACATGCGTTTATCATTATTATATATATATATATATATATATATATATATATATATTTACATTTCTGTCAGCTGGAGTTTACTTACGTGGCCTTTTCTTTGCTATTTACATTTAGTCCCTTTGAGTTTACTTTGTGGCGCTTTTATCATTTTTTTGCTTTTTTTACATTCATCCACTTTGAGTTTACTTCATGGCGGTTGATCGCATTTATTACTTTATTTACATTTCTGATCCCCATAGAGGTGCTTCGTGGTGGTTGATCATGTTTGTATATATCTATATATATATATATATTTACAACTTTTATATATATAACTGCTTACTGCTTTTCATATAAACTGCGGCATCATGTGAGCCTAGGAATCATGTGACCAGAGATGGACATTTTCAGCTATAAGCAGCTTGTACATTATTTATAGTGTTTAAATTTCCTTAGATGGCTGTCATGCCCATGATGAGTTTGGCAATGCTATATATTATTTTCTCGAAGATGCTTCGCATCTCAAAAATAAAAGCAAAAAAGCCAAACATTTAATAATAAAATATAAGTATGAAAAGGTCTCAATTACTATTGAGCATAGGGTTTGAAAAACCTCTTTTACAAAACTTCACTACTATATCATGTTTAAAACTGAATTTTTCTACAAATTCAAACCCTTTATATATAGGTGCAAACGAGGCCTCGCACTACTTCTAAATAAATTGCACATTGATCCACACACACACACACACATTCATATAACAGTTTCTTGAAAAGTGGCGGTCACCATGGCAACACGGATGTCGGGGGGTGCCTAACACATTACCTCCTCATAATCAAACCCCCGAACCTAAATAAATCTCGGTTTCACAGACCCGTTTAGCAGTGTCACATCACTGGGTCAATGTGGAAACCTTTTCTTGGTTGCGTTGGTACAACCAGTTAAAAACACCAACTGGCGACTCTTACAGTCAAATCGTCGACATAATACACGTTAGACCTTTTTCACATGTTTTTTCAAACAAATCTCACATAACATGAGAACACCAAAAAACAAGAATAGAAAGGGGACAAATAAAAATCTCGACATCAACAGGTGGCGACTCTGCTGGCGACTCCAGTAAGAGGGTTTAAGCCGCTACTACAAGCTTTTCAAAACTATTATATGCTTGTGTGTGAATGTTGTATTTACATTTGTGATGAATGTGTACGAATGCATTTTACTTACTACACTGCAATATATCTATCTGTGATATTAGTGCTTCGTACATGTCATCATTTTCATAAACGGTGAGACACGTTGTATGTGAATGTATGTTGTGTGGTTCCTCCACTAGGAGGCTATCCTGTCGGTGTTTGATTACTGGACTCGTAGGGAGACTAATTCCAACGAGGCTCAGGAAAGGCACCACCCAGATTCACTCTAGTTGAAAGATCAAATTAACTTCCCGTCAAGTAGATTGCGATGATCTGGGAACCTTCATGCCAAAAAGTCGCGAGAGTAACCCTAAGATAGGCCAGCCTCTGATAAACCAAACGCGGAGGAAAGTCTCTTCATGCTTTCCATTTTCTATTACTTGTAAAAGCATTTACTTTTAATTTTATTCCATGTTCATCTTTATGTAATGGAAAATATGAAGAATATTTGCACATACATGACATGTTATCGATTAACATCCGTTTTGCAGGATAATATTCCTATCACGGGTATACATGACATGTAAACATTTACATTATCCCTAAGACTAAACTACATAAGTCTTTTGTAGGGAAATAATTAGGCCTGTTACCCACTCAAAATCCAAAAAGGCCACGAGCCTACAACCAATCATGTCTTCTTCTGACCAATCTAATGTCGTTTCACGAGAAGAATTTGACGGATTAAGTAAATAAATTATAGATTTAGTTGTTCTGCTTAAAGAATTGCATTAGTCTACTAATGGCTCAAAAATGCCTATACATACCGAATCCTCTACACAAAGAGGAACACAAGGTTTGGATAAAACAAATCCAGAACCTCAGTTGGATACGACCAACAAAGACCCTGAAAACACCCATCTCAAAGGAGATCAAGACACCGGTGATATCAGGAAGAAGGTCCTTCAAATTGAAGAAACTATTCGTTCTCTCAAAGGAATTAGAACACATGGAAGTGTTTCATATGTTGACCTTTGCATATTCCTTGGTGTTCATTATCCAAAAAAATTCAAAACCCCTGACTTTGAAAAGTATGACGGATTAGGGGATCCTTACACAAATTTGAAGGTGTTCATTGGAGAACTTGGATCTTATGCAGAAAACGAGAAGCTCAGAATGCAGCTGTTCCAGAAGAGTTTGACCGGAGTTTGACCGGAGAATCCCGTTCATGGTATACCAGATTAGACAACTCAAAGATCCATAGCTGGGAAGAGCTAGCTTATGCCTTCCTTACTCGGTACAGTTTTCAATCTCAAATGGCTCCTGACTGGTACCAGATTACCAAGGTCAAGAAACAGTCTAATGAGTCTTTCAGAGAGTACGCCTAAAGGTGGAGGCGCCTTGCTGCTCAACTTGTTCCTTCTATGACAAAGTCAGAAATGGTCATGACTTTCATAGACATACAAAAAGCTCTTTTCTATGAGAGAGTCTTAGCTAGTATTGGCAAACCATTTTCTAAAATGATCAAGCACCAAGAAATGGCTGAGATGGGATTGAAGTCAGGAAAGATTCAACACCTAGCCGCTCTTAAAGCAGTTGCTGAGCACATCTAATCCGAATCTTATGGAAACAACCCCCAGAGGGTCCATAAAAAGAAAGAGGATGATGTTTCCTTGATACTACAAGGTCAAAAAGGTCAACATGATTAGTTGGAGCACTGGACAGAGTTCCAATTTTAATAGTGAATCATCCCAAACCATCAAAGACGGTGTTGACAGATGGAAGTACGCAAAGTTTCAATTTGCTATGGAACAAAAGATGAGAGCTCTTTGTAAGCACATTTAACAATTGGCAGAACTAGTGACCCATCAGTATCAAGTCCCGCGTCAGTTAGTCAGTCAGGAGCATGCATATCCTCTTTATTTTGTTATGAATGCTCCATCACCACCTTCAGAAAGTGAAGCTATGGAGGATAAGGTTGCAAAGAGAACAAGTGCTAAGGCCCGTCGGGATTTTGCCAACAAAAGGGAATTTACATACATGGGCCAACCTATGAAGGAGATATTTCAGATGCTAATCAACGAAGGAAGAATCACCTCCCTTCTACCTCCAATTAATCCCCGTTCAAGACGGTTCAACTTCGATAGAGTATGTCAATATCATTCACATTCTCGCGGTCACAGTACAGAAGAATGCGGGGCACTCCGCCACCTTATTTAGAATTTAATTGACAGCGATGTCCTGCAATTGGCAGACGATGACACTATGCTACTCGAGAGTGGGAATACATGTCCTAATAAATGGAAGGAGCTAGTAGCAGTTATATCCGCTGAGGCTGATGACACTGTCAAACCATTTCCCACACAAGTAATTCAACTCAAAGGAGCTGACAATCCTTTGAAAGTGGCTACACTAGAGCCAATTTCTTTACCCTTCAGACCACAATATCCTATTATCAGCTTACACAAAGTCCCATGGAATTATGGAGAAGCTGAAGGATCCACGTCTCATACTACTGCTAAAGTGTGAGACCCCGAATTTTATGAAATGAAAGTATACAAATTTCTTATAATTATTCTATTTAGTAAATGGTTAAATTGATAAAAGGTTAAAGTTAAGGGCGATATGTGAAATTTTTTCAAAGTATGCAAGTTGTTATAAAATATTCGTTTGGTCGAGGAATATTCTTTTTGTCGAGAAATATCCGTAGGACGACATAATCATTGGTGGACCCCACAACGTAAGTATTATCGTAGTAAGGAAATGACATAATTATCTTTTATAAAATAACGGTGAAAGTGTTACCGTTAAAAACTGTTGAACTACTTTAGAGTAAAAAATACGATGTCTGGCGTGGTTGCATAAGAGTAGCACACCTGATTGATTATCGATGCTTACATGAGAACTCACTCGCTTATACTCAATTATTGTTACAAAGAATTATGCATCATATCTCTCATATTATTAATTCGATTATTGTCACAAAGATTATCTCGCATAATATTTTATATATTATTGAATCAATAATTGAGACGACAAAGTTATTCATATTATTATTTGCAATATTGAAAATGTCTAGAAGTTCATTCAAGGAGAGGTTTGGTCACCTAATTGCGCGCCAATAAGGAGAAATACATATCGGAAAGCCCCCTCTTTCCTAGGAATGACCTGGTTGTTAAATATTGTGAGTTATAATATTAATGATGAATGTTATAAAAAAATCGAATTTGAGTTCGGAGTTGAATTTGGAGACGCGGACGAGATATTTAATTCCGAAACGATGAAATTAGTAGAAATAGACTATAAACACAAAATTTGTCGGGGTTGACTTCTTGGTCAAAAAAGTCAACAATTGACTTTTTTGAAAAAGTTAACTTTGAAATTTCAAAAACGAAATTTTTGAGAAATATATTTCCATTGTGTTGGGATTGTTATTGTTAGCGGAAATCGACATTTATTTTGATAATAATTGAAAATGAACTAGTTATGAGTAAATGAATTAAATATGTTATGTGAAGTAACAAAATTGGAAAATAGGATTTTATGGCTTGGGAATCCTATATAGGGTATATATAGAGTTTTGATGAGGGATTTGATCATTGGTGATGAAATGTTATGAGTATGGCATTTTTGAATGATTAAATGCATTATTTGGTAAAGTGTAAATAATTAAAATAAATTATTTATAAGTTTAAGAAGTGATTAAAACATTGTTATAATATTAATAATATTAGATTATGAGTTTATTAAGTGATTGATAATATTTGGATAAATTTAAAGTCTTTAATATTTATCCTTATTTTCGTTTGATTAATGCTTATATCATTGTCATCATCCTCATGCTTATATTGTGATGAAAGTCATCTTTGGCTTACGTGCAAAGATGGACTGTTGATTATTGATTATACAATTGTATATCTTTTGCTTATGTACAAAGATGGACTGTTGATTATTGGTTTTACAGTTGTATATCTTTGGCTTACGTGCAAGGATGGACTGTTGATTATTGGTTTTACAGTTGTATATCTTTGGTTTACGTGCAAAGATGAACTATTGATTGATGAGTATCTTTGGCTTATATGCATAGATGAACTATTTATTGGTATGATTATGACCAGGGATAATTCGGTATAATCATGACCCGTAATGTTATATATGATGTGGTAGAAGTTCTCATTGGCCCGTAGTGCATTGATGGACAGTTATTGGAATGATTATAACTAGGGATTATTCAGTATAATTATGACCATTGATGATTAAATGAATATCCTTGGATGTAGTGTAGGGATGATTCGATGATGTGGATTATTTATTAAGCTGAGTCTCAGCAATAAAATATTTATTATACACTTTTAATTCGTAAAAGATAGTAGATATCATGCTCTACTTGACTCTTCTAAAATACGACAGTTGTATGTCTTTGGCCTGTAGTGCAAAGATGAATTGTTAATGAATATCTTTGGCTGTAGTGCAAAGATGAATTTATTAGTATGATTATGAGCAAAAATTTTGATTTGGTATAACAATGATTTTTGATGTTTCAGGTGAAGATAGGTGATGAAAATTATCTTCGTCCTGGGTGCGAAGAGGAAGTTAGAATCACAATTATGGTTATGAGTTATTCATATGATTGTGGACAGGAATTTTTGATTGATGTTACAGGGATAAATCATTATTGGTGGACTTTTAACATGGAGAAGATAATAGATCCGGACGGTCTATTTGACTCTTCTAATGGATTGCTTTCGTTTACCGCAACTATGGTTGAAAAGTTTTATCATCTACCATATGTTCTAAATCTCCGATTTATTACTTGATGAAGGCTATTGATGATGTAAATTATCTTTAGTCATGATATTCTTTCTCGGGCTAGTTGTGCTCATCCTTTTGCTTCACACAATTTTTTTCGTAATAAGAGTGTAATCTGGGTCGAGCGGGTAACAGGAGAATAGAACGGTGGTCTATAGTCATTGAGGTTCTCCCTAAATAGTATGGAAATAATTTTATTGAGAACTTTAGATAAGTGTGTCGTATTGTATACGTCATTTGATATTTAATTTTGGTGAACCAAATAGGGTGAGGTGAACCCAACTTTGGAAGGGTATTTTTCCACTATCATACAAGATGTCTAATGACATAAAACCTCGTGTTATCATAAGACAGGGTTGTGCATATCCACTTGCTGAGTATATCTACGAGCACTACCTATATAATCTTGGAGTTTGTTTGAAATATGATTCTCAATTGGAGACAATGGAGATAATTATAAGTCAAGAGAAGACTCACCATTGGGAAGAAGATGATAGCAATCTTCTTATTTTTCTTTAGGGACTATTGGGTCAACCATGGATAATTCTGTGGACATATGATATCTATAATAACCTAGACGCATGACCTCCCATGTACGAAGGTTTCCTTGAGTATTTTCCAAAGATTTTAATTTCTAAAATAGTTATTGACTGTACTTTTATGTAAAGTACCATTGTAAGGTTGTGGTCGAGGCACCATGAGAGTTACATACATTTGTATTAAAACTCACAGCTTTAACTCGTGGTCGATTCTCGCACGACAGTTCAACAGTTGTATAAATGAGGTTTGTAAATAATTTTTATAGTGTGATATCTAGCGACTCAGAATGGGTCGTGTGGACCTTTTTTGGGGGCGTCACAAATAGTATCAAAGCTTAGGGATATGGTCGCTGGCGGAGATATGAGTCTAGAACTAGGAGGGGAGAGACGAGTAATATACTTCGCTAGTGTGTGACTTACCTAAGCTGAAATTGTTTACTTGATAAGTTGAGAAATTGTGATATGTCAATTAACCTTTGTTTTGAAGGTATATTCTAGAATGATATCTGAAATACAGGAGATGAGCAATGGGAAAATTATGATATAGAGGAAATAACCGGGAAAGGACAATCCGAAAAGAAAGCAAGGTATTCTCATCTCTTCGAACGACCATATATGTAAATTTCGAGGGCGAAATTTCATAAGGAGGGGAGATTGTGAGACCCAAAATTTTATGAAATGAAAGTATTCAATTTTCTTATAATTATTCTATTTAGTAAATGGTTAAATTGATAAAAGGTTAAAGTTAAGGGTGATATGTGAAAATTTTTTAAAGTATGCAAGTTGTTATAAAATATTCGTTTAGTCGAGGAATATTCTTTTTATCGGGAAATATCCGTAGGACGACACAATCATTGGTGGACCCCACAACGGAAGTATTATCGTAGTAAGGAAACGAAAGAATTATCTTTTTATAAAAATAACAACGAAAGTGTTACCGTTTTAACTGTTAAACTACTCGGTAGTAAAAGTACAGTAATACGCGTGGTTGTATAATAGCACATGGTATTAATTATTGATGCTTATGTGAGAAGTCACTCAGTTATACTCAATTATTGTTATAGTAATTGCTGCATCATATCTCCCATATTATTAATTCAATTATTGTCACAAAGATTATCTCGATAATATTTTATATATTATTGAATCAATAATTGAGACGACAAAAGTTATTCATATTATTATTTGCAATTTTGACAATGTCTAGAAGTTCATCAAGGAGAGGTTTGGTCACCTAATTGCTACCAATAAGGAGAAATCCTTATCTGAAAGCTCCTCTTCCCTGGGAACGACTTCGGTTGTTAAATATTGTGAGTTATAATATTAATGATGAATGTTATAAAAAAATCGAATTTGAGTTCGGAGTTGAATTTGGAGACGCGGACGTGATATTTGAGTCCAGAACGATGAAATTAGTAGAAATAGATTATAAACACAAAATTTGTCGGGGTTGACTTTTTGGTCAAAAAAGTCAACTGTTGACTTTTTTAGAAAAAGTCAAACTTTGAAATTTCAAAAATGAAATTTTTAAGAAAAATATTTCCATTGTGTTGGGATTGTTAGTGTTAGTGGAAATCGACATTTATTTTGATAATAATTGATGTCTGGATGTTATATTGACCAATCGGGTAATTAATAGAATAAATGAGCAATTAATTGCTATTAATTCAAATGATTATAACTATTTGTTCACATGTGTGTACTATTGATTCACATTCATGTACTATTAGGGGAGGTGGTACAAGATTGATAATACTTGCATGATTAAGTTAAAAATAGAGGTATAGATGGAGGTACTATACTGTAATTCGTATTTTCACATGATTATAACTATTGAGTCACATGATTGTACTATTAATTCACATTATTTACTATTAGGGGAGGTGGTGCAAGTTTGATAATACTTGTAGGACTAAATTAAAAATGAAAGAAAAGTTGAAGGAATTATACTGTAATATTTCGAGCCCCAAAACGTGCAATTATCGAAACTATATTTTCCTATAAATAGAAGCTCATTCTTCCTTCATTTCTCACCAATTTACTAAAGCTATAGAGCAATTATTATAGAGAGAAATTATAGAGAGAAAGAAGAAGAGAAGTCTGCTACCTCACTATTCCAGTATCCAGTTTTTTCTAAGGTAAGAGATATTATTCTTTCGTATTCATGAAGAGAATTATTTTCTTTCAATACTCGTAAGAGTTGTTATTCCATTATTTATTATTTTGTTAGAATAACCTGTCTGTGCGGTCTATCTCATGCCTGGTGAATTCTGTTGTTATTTCATTCTTTATTATTATGTTGGAATATCCTGTCTGTGCGGATTACGCATGACCTGGTTCCATTCTTTATTATTCTCGTTTAATATACCGTCTGCATGCGGATTACGCATGACCGGTTCCATTCTTTATTATTCTCGTTGGAATAACTCTATCTGCATGCGGTTTATCGCATGCCCGTGAATTTCATTGTTTTCCATTCTTTATTATTATGTTGAATATCCTATCTCAAGTGCGATTACGCATGACACGTTCCATTCTTTATTATTCTATTGGGAATAACCCGTCTCATGCGGCCTATCGCATGCATGGTGAATTTGAATTTTTCGTTATTCCATTCTTTATTATTCTCGTTGGAATAACTCGCCTATGTGGATTATCGTATGCATGGTGAATGATCCTTGTATTCATTCCTTATTAAATTGTGGAAATGATCTCGTTTACGTGGATTACCGCATGGCGACAAAAAAATCCATTTGCGCTTTCGTAAATTTTTCCGACCTCAAAAATTCGGAAAAATTTGAAATGATGGTTTGTTGAGTTTTCTAGATTGTGTCCAAAATGGCGATTTTTGGATGTATAGATTATGAGTTATGAATTTTATGGGAAAAGACTATTTTAAAAGTTACCCCTTATAACTCCTTGTGGTTAACTCCAAAATTGGTGAAATTTTTATTGGGAGCACATGTATATATAATGTAAGTATACCTCAGAAATTTTGGAATTTTTGGACTAAAAGTATAATTTATGATAAATGTCTAAATATTCGCGCTTTTGGCCATATGAAAAATAGTAAATGAATTTTAAAAATTCGAGAAAAATATATGTTCAATATGGGACTATATTCTCGCTAAATCCCTAAAAGAAATATTTTTTGGAACCGATTTGGTATTTTTTATGAAAATGAACTAGTTATGAGTAAATGAATTAAATATGTTATGTGAAGTAACAAAATTAGAAAATAGGATTTTATGGCTTGGGAATCCTATATAGGGTATATTTTGATGAGGGATTTGATCATTGGTGATGAAATCTTATGAGTATGGCATTTTTGAATGATTAAATGCATTATTTGGTAAAGTGTAAATAATTAAAATAAATTGTTTATAAGTTTAAGAAGTAATTAAAACATTGTTATAATATTAATAATATTAGATTATGAGTTTATTAAGTGATTGATAATATTTGGATAAATTTAAAGTTTTGAATATTTATCCTTGTTTTCGTTTGATTAATGCTTATATCATTGTCATCATCCTCATGCTTATATTGTGATGAAAGTCATCTTTGGCTTACGTGCAAAGATGGACTGTTGATTATTGATTATACAATTGTATATCTTTAGCTTATGTACAAAGATGGATTATTGATTATTGGTTTTACAGTTGTATATCTTTGGCTTACGTGCAAGGATGGACTGTTGATTATTGGTTTTACAATTGTATATCTTTGGTTTACATGCAAAGATGAACTATTGATTGATGAGTATCTTTGGCTTATATGCATAGATGAACTATTTATTGGTATGATTATGACCAGGGATAATTCGGTATAATCATGACCCGTAATGTTATAGATGATGTGGTAAAAGTCCTCATTGGCCCGTAGTGCATTGATGGACAGTTATTGGTATGATTATAACTAGGGATTATTCGGTATAATCATGACCATTGATGATTAAATGAATATCCTTGGATGTAGTGCAGGGATGATTCGATGATGTGGATTATTTATTAAGCTGAGTCTCAGCAATAAAATATTGATTATACACTTTTAATTCGTAAAAGATAGTAGATATCATGCTCTACTTGACTCTTCTAAAATACAGTTGTATGTCTTTGTCCTGTAGTGCAAAGATGAATTGTTAATGAATATCTTTGGCTGTAGTGCAAGATGAATTTATTAGTATGATTATGAGCAGGAATTTTGATTTGGTGTAACAATGATTTTTGATGTTTCAGGTAAAGATAGGTGATAAAAATTATCTTCGTCCTGGGTGCGAAGAGGAAGTTAGAATCACAATTATGGTTATGAGTTTTTCATATGATTGTGGACATGAATTTTTGATTGATGTTACAGGGATAAAACATTATTGGTGGACTTTTAACATGGAGAAGATAATATATCCGATGGTCTATTTGACTCTTCTAATGGATTGCTTCGTTCAAACACCGCAACTATGGTTGAAAAGTTTTATCATCTACCATATGTTCTAAATCTCCGATTTATTATCGATGAAGGCTATTGATGATGTAAATTATCTTTAGTCATGATATTCTTTATCGGCTAGTTGTGCTCACCCTTTTGCTTCACAATTCCTTTCGTGTAATAAGAGTGTAGCTAGGTCGAGCGGGGATAACAGAGAATAGAAACTATGGTCTATAGTATTGCTGAGGTTCTCCCTAAATAGTATGGAAATAATTTTATTGAGAACTTTAGATAAGTGTGTCGATTGTATACGCTATTTGATATTTAATTTTGGTGAACCAAATAGGGTGAGGTGAACCCAACTTTGGAAGGTGTGTTTTGCCACTATCATACAAGATGTCTAATGACATACAACCTCGTGTTATCATAAGATGGGTCAGTGCACATCCACTTGCCGAGTATATCTACGAGCACTACCTATATAATCTTGAGTTTGTTTGAAATATGATTCTCAATTGGAGACAATGGAGATAATTATAAGTCAAGAGAAGACTCACCATTGGAAAGAAGATGATAGCAATCTTCTTATTTTTTTCTTTTGGGGACTATTGGGTCAACCAAGGATAATTCTATGGACATATGATATCTATCATAACCTGAAGCATGGCCTCCCATGCACGAAGGTTTCTTGAGTATTTTCCAAAGATTTTAATTTCTAAAATAAGCTTATTGATCAGACTTTTATATAAAGTACCAATGTAAGGTTGTGGTCGAGGCACCATGAGAGTTACATACATTTGTATTAAAACTCACAGCTTTAACTGTGGTCGTCGATTTCGCACGATCGCTCAACAACAGTATAAATGAAGTTTGTAAATGATTTTTATAGTGTGATATCTCATGCGACTCGTAATGGGTCGTGTGGACCTATTTTGGGGCGCGCCACACATGAAGGTCGAAGGAAAATCCACCGTATCTTCCTCAGAGGGTGATGAAGCCCGCCATAAAAACAAAGTGGAAAATTCAAATGGAGAAAATTGAGAAATTCCTCCGCACTATGGGCCATCATGAAGCCAAGGTGGTTCTAAGCTTAAGAGAAGCTCTACATCAAATATCAATACTGGACTTGGTTTTCTCTTTCGAGGATCACAGGAAGATCTTATTGAAGGTTTTGGAAGAAGCCTACTTGCCAAAATTAGAGGATGTGGAAAAATTTCAACATCTGATTGATCATATTTTTAACAACAATGTGATATCTTTCACAGATGATGACATACCGCCTGAAGGGACCGGTCATTGCAAGCCATTGCACATCCTAGTTTTGTCCTCTGGGTATATGTTAGCTGGAGTTTTGATAGACTGAGGTTCATCACTGAATATCTGTCCTTGTGCCACTTTGGTGAAGATGAATGTTAATCTCAAACAGATCCGAAGTAGCCATATGGTTATCAAAGCTTTTGATGGATCCCGACGAAATTCTGTCAAAGAAATTGAGTTGCCAATTGAGATTGGTCCAAATACATTCAATGTATCCTTCAACGTCCTTAAGATAGATTCAGGATACAACCTGCTATTGGGGAGATCATGGATCCACATGGCTGGAGCCGTCCCTTCTACACTACATCAACAACTAAAATACATTGTCAACAATAGCCTAGTCACTGTCAATGCTGAGCCAGAATGTCCTGAACAAGGAAACCTACCACTCATCAGCTTTAATTCAGAAGCTGAGCCGACCAGTTTTCATACTTTGGAAGTGAGTAACACGCAATACCATCCTATTGGAGCGCCACTTCCCGTACCCAAGATTTCTACTGAGGTTATGTCGGCCACTCAAGAAATGAAGTCATTGGGTCATTAGCCTGGACAAGGGCTGGGTAAAAATTAGCAGGGTATTAAGCACTCAATTCAAGTGTCTAGTCAAACTGGGACATCCGGACTAGGCTATTCTGCTAGTTTCATTCACAGGAATCCTCATAAGCACAAATAAATTCCTCAAACTTCCGCCACACGGTGATTTTCTCCACCTGCACCTCATGAGCTAATACAGTCTCCGGTAAAGGTGTCAGCCCATGTTATGGCAATGTTGTTTCCCAAACCAGTACCATTCAAAGCAAAAGAGGTCCTGATTCCTGATCCCAAAGTGGAAGAAAGAGAACGAAAAAGTAAACATGACATCGCCTTGATGATGTCAGGCATACGCATCATTGTCCATGATGAACATACAAACAGATACACCCCAGACGATGATTGCCCAGATGTTATGGTCATCATTCGGGAAAAGGAGGACGATGATAGCCCCTCCATCACTGCAGTCCATCAGGACTTTATCCTAAACAATTGGAGCAGCACTCCATACATTGGTCGACGAGGGTAAAATGGGCAAAAATTTCCTCTACCCTATAGATAACTTTAATTACTTACTTTTCTGTACAGTATTAGTAGTTGTTTTATCAGTACATGCTAACACTTTTGTATGATTAAACAATTTCATATATTAAGTGAAATCATATTTTGTTTCAGGACTCTGAATTTAGATGTGCCTGTACTTGCTGATGAAGTGCCTTTTCTCCACAAGGACTGTAACTATAATGAAAAGTTGGACTCAGACTTGATGGAAATCCAAGAGGACATTGAGACACCTCAGGAGATTAAGAAATGGGTCAAAAACAAACCTAAACCTAATCTTGATCGAACCACTTCTTTCAATCTTGGAACCTTAGAAATCCCTAAGCTAATACAGATTGGTTCAGACCTAACCCCAAACCAGCGGAATGACATGGTTGCGCTACTAACCCAACTCCAGGATGTGTTTGCATGGTCTCATGAAGACATGGTGGGTTTGTCCACTGACATTGTCCTTCATCTCCTTCCCATTAAAGAGGGATTCAAGCCAGTCAGGCAGAAGCTCAGGCGATTGAAACCTGAGTGGAGTTTAAAGGTGAAAGAAGAAATTGTGAAACAATTTCAAGCTGGTATTATCATTGTGTCCACATATTCGGAATGGATATCCAACATTGTTCCTATGCCTAAACCAGGAGGAAAGATGCGAGTTTGCGTGGATTACCGGGATCTGAACAAAGCTTTCTTTAAAGATAGCTTTCCCGTGCCCGTTATCCACATTCTTATTGATAATACTACTCAATACGACATGTACTCATTTGCGGATTGCTTCACGGGGTATCATCAGATTATGGTGGCTGAGGAGGATCGTGAGAAAACTGCTTTCATCACGCCTTGGGGAACCTTCTTCTACAGACGATTGTCATTCGGCCTCATCAATGCTGGGGCAACCTATCAGCGAGCCATGATGGCTCTTTTCCACGATTTAATGCATAAAGAGATAGAAATCTATGTGGATGACATCATTGTCAAGTCCCGAAAGGAAGAAGACCACTTAGACCATCTCAAAAAGCTCTTCAACAGGTTATGTAAGTACAACTTGAAGTTGAATCCAGCCAAGTGCACCTTTGGTGTTAAATCCGACAAGTTGCTAGGTTTCCTAGTCAGCCACAAAGGGATTGAGCTGTATCCCACCAAAATCCAGGCCATCAAGGAAATGCCCATTCCTCAGACAAAGAAGGAAATACGGGGATTTTTGGGAAAAATCAACTTCATTAGTAAGTTTATTTCTCAACTCACAACAACCTGTGAGCCCATTTTCAAATTATTAAGGAAGAACTCCTCCATGAAATGGAATGATGAGTGTCAGAAAGCCTTCCTTACAATCAAAGAGAAGCTGGTTAATGCTCCTGTTTTGGTACCTCCCAGGGATGATGTTCCCCTATTCATGTACCTGTCCATTAATGACAATGCTATGGGCTGTATGCTGGGGCAAAAAGACGATAGAGGCCAAGAACGAGCTATCTATTACCTCAGTAAAAGATTCCACAGTAGTGAACACAAGTACACTCTGATTAAGAAGACTTGTTGTGCTTTAGCATGGGCTTCCATGTGGTTACAACATTACCTCCATGGTCACACAACCCATCTCATATCTCGCGTGGATCCTCTCAAGTACGTGTTCAGTAAGCCCATACTAAATTATCGGTTATCCAGATGGCAGTTGATCCTATAGCAATTTGACATTATCTACGTGACGCAAAAGTCTATCAGAGGTCAAGGAATTGCAGAACAACTGGCCGCCGCACCTGCAGAGGATTACAAACCCTTGGAAACATATTTTCCCGATGAAGGGGTAATGGCATTTCAGCAACACCATCAGTAAGATATATGCCACACATGGAAAATGAATTTCGATGGAGCTTTTAACACAGAAGGTTCTAGAGATGGAGCAGTTCTAGTATCCGGTACGGGGGAGCAGTATCCTGTCGCCGTCAAATTTGCAGTTTGTCTGCACCAATAACATAGTTGAGTATGAAGGGTGTATCATGGGGATAAAACTTACCCGTTCAATGGGGATCAGGCAGTTAACTGTATTTGGGGATTCAGAGTTGGTAATCAAACAATCCACATGAATCTATCAAACCAAAGAATTAGATTTGTTGTCTTACCATCGGCAAGTTTTACAGATGGCTTTGGAGTTCGAAGAAATCTCCTTTTTACACATTCCTCGTAATAGGAATGATTTTGCGGATGCACTAGCAACGTTGGCCTCCTTGATTCACATACCTGACAAAGAAAACATGTCAAGCATCACATTTTCCCTGCAAAATGCCCCGACTTATGGGAATTATGTTGGAGAAGTATCATATGAGCTACCTCCCATCCATAACCCTTGGTATCAGCATATCAAGGAGTATCTGCGAGATGGATCTACACCCGCTGAGGCGAGCCCGACTGAAAAGAGCCGGATCCATCGACTTGCTATGAAATTCTACCTGAGCAGAGATGCACTCTACAAAAGGGATGCATGATTAGGTCTCCTCAGATGTCAGGATAAAGACCAAGCTCAGAGGTTCATGGATGAGATCCATGGTGGAGTATGTGGCCCACACATAAGTGGACCCCTACTTGTTAAGAAAATCCTCAGAACAAGGCATTATTGGCTTACGCTCAAAGCTGACTGTGATGATCACGTCAAGAGGTTCTATCAATGCCAAATTCATGGGAATGCTATCCACGCCCCTCCAAGGGAACTCCACAATATGAGTTCGCCATGGCCCTTCTCAATGTGGGGAATGGACGTGATCGGGCCCATCGAGCCCAAAGCCAGTAATGGACATCAATTCATATTCACCATGATTGACTACTTCACCAAATGGGTAGAAGCAACCTCCTTCCCCAGGGTTACTAAAGAAGTCATCATTGCTTTCATAAGAAATAATACTGTTTGTCGATATGCACAACCAGAGGTCATTGTGTCAGACAATGGTAAGAACCTCAACAACAAAATGATGGAGGAGTTATGTCAGAAATTCCACATCAAACACCTTAACTCCGGCCATCTACCGTCTAAAGATGAATGGTGCCATTGAAGCGCCTAATAAAAACATTAAGAAGATCTTGCGTAAAAAATGTCCACCAATCACAAAGGATGGTATGTCCTCTTGCCTCGACTTTATTAGCTTACGAACTTCAATGCGCATTTCCACCGGGGCAACCCCTACTCATTAGCCTATGGGATGGAAGTAGTGCTCCCCATAGAGGTCGAAATGGAATCCCTTAGAGTGTTGATGGATGCTGAGTTGGATAAAGACCAATGGGTACAAGACAGGTATCACCAATTGTCTCTAATAGACGAAAGGCGAACCGCGACTATCTTCCATGGTCAGTTATATCAGCAAAGGATAGCAAGATCCTATAACAGGAAAGTCTAACTACGGCAGTTTAAACAACACGACTTGGTTTTGATGAAGATCATTGACAACCAAGATCAATCTAAGGGAAAATTCGCTCCTAACTGGGAAGGCCCGTTTGTTATCAAGGAGGTATTAACAGGAGGCGCTCTTAGACTATAGGAAATGGATGGCGATGAATTTCCACAGCTCATCAACTCGGACACCGTGAAATGGTACTATGTCTGAGGATATCATTAAGAAAACATCCTAGTTTTTTATAATCAAATCACCAGTCATTCCGATTTTCCAACCCTTTTTACATATTCTTCTGCCCCTCAGGGAAACATACACTTCGAACCAGCAGCTTGGTTTCACTTCATTTCAAACCTTTCACACAATTTTGGTTATCCCCCCAGGGATTGAACCTTTCACACCTATAGTTTATCCTAAAGACGGGATTAAACTTTTCTACGCTTACAGTTTGTCCTGAAGACGGGATCAAACTTTTTCCACACCTGCAGTTTGTCCCAATCATGGGATCAAACTTTCTTCTCCCCGCAGTATAGCCTGCACATGGGATTCATACTTCTCTTTGGCTACAATTCATCCTGAGGGGTGAACTACATCGACCTGATCTCCCTGATACTCGAGAGTACGTAGGCAATCATATTCTATTTGGCCCAGTCGCAATAAAAAAAACAAAAACATTTTTACCCTTTTTCTACAAAAACAAAAACCACAAAAACATTTCTACACCCTTCTTCATCAATAAAGCTTCTACACCCATTTACCCTTCACATTCAGCATTGAACCTCTTACACCAGGTTCGAACTATGTAGACCTGATCTCCTCTTCAATAGGAGTACGTAGGCAACTATTTATGGTTCAGTCAACCCCCTACCAAAACACAGACTTGTCAACGGTACTGGGATCAAACTTCAATCCACCACATTTCATCGGCTTTAGACCAAAGGGATGGAACTACCTAACCTCTCCTCACAAATAGGAGATTCGGTGACTATCTAAGCTGTGGTTGTGCCTTAAAGAGCAACACCAATCCATAAGAGATGGAATTAACTAGGATTCTCATAAATAGGAGTATTGGCGACCATCTGTGGTGCGGTTAATCTCAGAGAGGAAAAGCCACACTCCTCTCCACATCTACATACAGAAACCAGTCGCAAGACACTAAAGATGGTAAGGGATACACATAAATCAATGATCCATTCTGAAAGATCCTACGACGTCTCAATGTCCACACATCAAGGATGAGTTCAGAATGCATCAAAATCACAAGCCCTGAAGAAACAGACAAATATCAAGCAAGTATCAAGGCACAAACAAAAGGGAAGTGAATCAAAATATATTTCTCCGCCATATATAATACTGTTTGATATATACAATATGTGTTGTACATGACAAAATGGCTAAGCTAGTCTGTGCAAGAAAATACAAGTATATCTATGGATCTGTGTGTATGCGGACTATCAGATCTAACATAGCATCCCTCTCTGAAGAAGGAGGTAACGCTGCAAGCTCCTGCCCAATGGTATCTACACGAGCTAGCAGATCCGAGGCTAACTGCATGGTGGCATGATGCTCATCAATGTATGCACTCATATCAGCAAGGATGCCAATCGTAAGGGATCTCATGAAAGTACTATCTGTGACGGCTACATCCCATGCAGATAGGGCAGTATCCCGCTCTATAATCAATGCATCTCTAGCTGATCTGGCCTCGTCTCTCTCTAATAGAGCTGCGTCTCTCCCATTAAGAGCTGTCAACATCAAGGCCCTAGCCTGATCTCTCTCAAAGGTCATCAGATGTAGACTCTGCTTCAAATACTATGCTGAATGCTGAATCACAGTAGCACTTGTAGTGGGAGAATCCATCACAAATGCTAGCAACCCAGCAGTCAAATCCTCCTCGATGGGAATATCAGTCTCCTCCATAGGTTCCTCATCATCGGAATCATTCCCCTGCACTATGGGTACTACTGCAGCCGATGCAGTCTCTGTCCCCAACCATGCGGAATACTCTACAGAACAACCCGGATGGCTTACGAAAAACTCAGCTAGCTCTCGTTGATTCCAACAGGCATACAACCTGGATCTATCCTCAGCTGATAAGTGGCGAGAAGCGAATCGCTGACTCGATGCCCTCTCAAAAGGATGGAAGTCCTGGAACTGGTCAAACTGACACATCACGGCCAGTGGGTGGTAGGTGATCATCCCTCTCAAACCAGCCAGAGGAAGATAATCCATGCCCGAAGCATGAGTGATGAAGCTGTAGGGTGAGATAAGCCCTGTACACGAAAATATAGCAAATAGATCTCCGATCCCTGCCAGGAAAGCTGACCAAGATGCAGCATCTATACACTTCGCAGGCTGAAAGGAGTATGACAAGGCTATATCATGGGTGAAACAATACTCATGCCGTCTGAAAGTGTCAATCGGTCTCAAGTGTGACATAAACCACACGTATAGCATGACCGAGCTGCCTGTAAACTCTCCCGTCGGATAAGTGCAGCAGTATGTGGCTAACCTCAGAGTCTCTGCTATAATCATCGGTATAATGGTGTGACCCTCCCAGAGAGCTCTCGCTGCCATGATGACTCCTATGTCCAACTCATCCATGTACCGTGGCATGTAGACATATGATAATACGCGCAATAGCAGTACATCCACTCTGGCCAAACACAAATGATCCTCTGATGTGGTGAAATCCCCGGAATGCTGTGCATAACTATCCTCTAAGCCAAATCTATCAAATAAAAAATGATGGGATATAACGTGGCCAGATGTGAGCTCATTCTGCACCACCCTATGGCTCAAGCCAGTAAGGGTCATGAACTGCATACTCATGTCTCCAATAGCCTTATGCAATCAAGGTCTGTCCAATGGCAGCATTGTCAAACGTTCATACTCCTCCAGAGTAGGAGTCAACTCTTGGGTCCAAAATCGGAAAACCTGTCTCTTCGATACCCAGTGCTCCAGGATACCTTCTACGAATCCTGCAGGAACCTAAAACATCAACAGGGTCATAGTATGTCGCAATGATGATCTACTACAACACCCCGCCTAATGGTGACATGCTATCATAGCCACGGTTGGTCAGTAGGTCCACCTGCGGGTCGTCAGATAAAATACTGTGGCACCCCTACATGGGTCCCACCCTCCGACTCGATTTTTAGTTCGAGTTGTAAAAAGAGGTTTCATGTCAAAAAAAAGGCCAAATCAGGAATAAAAATGCTACGCGATTGAGCGGAGTAGCCTGAAATCTTGGTTTTCGCGGGCCAAACTTTGGCTTCACATGTCACTCATTGGTATTCGCCTGAATGCAAGGTATACTATACTAGTGACCAACTTTTGCAAATCATGCTCGGCAATGCCTCACACAGGTCTGATGCCGCTAAACACAGGGTCGTAATCCTAAAAGGCATGTTCCCCAGCGGGGGTCACAACGTCGATTTCAAACATTGATAAAGTATCCCCGGCGGGGGTCACAACGCTAATTTCAATCATTAATAAAGTATCCCCGACGGGGGTTACAACGCAGATTTTCACTCATCCACGTATCCCCGGCGGGGGTTACAACGCATTATTCGTCTATGAATGAATCCCCGGTGGGGGTTACAACGCCATTCTACCATTGATGTACATGTCAGTGAGGGTCAAACAGCCTTGACATCATTTTAACCGATGGCAAGTAAACCCGTCGAAGCATCGGAGGCCATTCGATGATCTCATCTATCAGTGCATTTATCCACAACTTTCCCCGGCGGGGGTTACAACACAATTCAACCATTGATATATGCGTCAATGAAGGTCAAGCAACCTTGACATGTTCCCCGGCGAGGGTTACAACGCAATGCAACCATTGATACACACATCAATGAACGTCAAGCGCCTTTGATAGCTTGCCCAAATAGGATCTATCCGTTGATACACACATCGATTGAAGGTCAAGCGACCGATAATACATACTTTGTTAGCGATAATTCCTGACAGATCTTGGTATATGTTATACACATCCTCAAATAGACAAAGTTTTATCCCCATAGATCTCTTGCACACGAGAGGCACATCTTCAGATTAAAGTCTGTATCAAAGATCTAGGACTTTGGTGATAACCCCAACGTCAACATTATTGAAGACTTGGATCGCATGTCCAATACATCACTGATTGTCATTCCCGACAGGATTAACAGGGAACCAACAATCATTCCATCATGTTGGGAAACAATCCAACAATCTACATGCATAATGCATTTGCATCATGTTGCTACACATAGCATCATGTTTATCTTGTTGCATTTTAAGTGTCTAGGATTCTTAATCCTATCCATGCCTTGCATTGCATGAATATGATAAAGAAGGGCATCTGTAGACACTCAAAATTTTTTGCACACCTGTTAATAACATTGCAGGAGGGAAGATTTGTCTTCTGGAGATAACCCTGGAAGACAGCTCATAACCATTCCAGATACTATCGAAAGTTCAGTCTCAACCCCGGAACACACACTGGGAATATCAATTCCAACCTCAGAGATAACCCCGAGTTTCGTCCTTGGAGATAACCCCAAGGAATACTGTTGCAGTTTCGACGATAACTCCGGAAATGCTTGTTTCAAATGCATGCAATCAGCTTCAATCTTAGACCTCCTGCCGAGGCACTCATTCTAAAGACCCGAAGCTAACACCGGGAAGACATACACACTTAAAGATGACCCTACAGAATTTAAACACTTGCAGCAGTCCGATCTCAGATGTAACCCTGAGCAACGTCTGCTATTAGCCCAAACTGGAGATAACCCCGGTGGGGAGGGGGGGAAATCGTCATCTTGTCACCTCAACCCTAGCACACCGTCTCAACATTTTATACATACATTTCTACACAGCAATATCCCACAAGAGCCTAGGAGTTCCAATCCCGAGTGACTATTACGCGTGGCAGCACACCGGATATAATTTGAAGCTTGAAGACCATGGGTATGGTCCCCTCTTCCTGACTTCATACAACCTCTAATCCCATGTCATTGTGTAACTCTCAACAAAAGCGGTTCGAAGAAGGTCTTGTACACCTCGTTCGGATGCTCGGATTGAAGTTTTGCAAGTTCGAGCGAACATCATAGTGCACGAGTGCACGTACTTCGAGACGATGGGACCCGTAGAGCCCGAGGCACTCCGAGCAACTGCAGGTGAATCTGCGGCTGCCAGAGGTACACCTGTGGCTCCTAGCTCTATAAATATAGAGCTTGGGGTGGCCATTTGTAAGAGAAAAAGAGGCGAGGAAGCCCTATCCAATTTGCTCTGTACACACCCCATATTGAGTGATTTCTTATTTTAAACACCTGTTAGCTCACATATAGCTATATTTTACCGGTGGGAGCTGAGTGTTTATCCATCTAGAGTCATAGAAGCCCGCCTTAGCTGTGACGCCCCCAAAATAGGTATACATCACCCATCTTGAGTCGCCAAATACATGGTACAAAAATACAAATACAACTTAATAATACAATTGTCGTATAAAATACGACAAAACATAAACTAATAGTTTTAATAAGAATATTGTCATCTAGACAATATCCACACTCAATGGAGTCCTCATTACATTTATTGTCACTCTATTTAACAAAATAGTGAGGACTACTAATGCTATCATCTGGACCATCACTCCGTTCCCCGACTCGTCCCAGCTATATTCTCATTTCCTGAAGAGAACAATGAAAGAAAGGGTGAGCTCAACTAACCCAGTAAGAAATATTATGACTAAGATAATGCAAAATAAATTATCATTAGTCTTTAACAATGTTAAACTGATAAAATACAATAGACATCAAGTTTAACTGCAGTGGAACAAGCAATCCATTAGAAGAGTCAAGTAGAGCATAAAATCTACTATTTTCTATGATTTAAAAAGATTTTCATAAACTTTATCGCTAAGACTCAATTTAATAAATAAACCACATCATCCTGTACCACGACCAATGATATTCATGTAATCATCAATGGTCATGATTATACCGAATAATCCCTGGTCATAATCATACCAACAATTGTCCACCAATGAACTACAGGCCAATGAGGACTTTTACCACATCATTCGTTACATTACGGTCATAATTATACAGAATAATCCCTGGTCATAATCATACCAAGTCCATCTCTACACATAAGCCAAAGATAACTTTCATCACAATATAAGCATGAGGATGATGACAATAATATAAGCATTAATCAAACGAAAACAAGGATAAATATTAAAGACTTTAAATTTATCCAAATATTATCCATCAGTTAAATAACTCATAATCTAATATTGTTAATATTATAACAATATTTTAATCACTTCTTAAACTTATAAATAATTTAATTTAATTATTTACACTTTACCAAATAATGCATTTAATCATTCAAAAATGTCATACTCATAAGATTTCATCACCAATTATCAAATCACGCATCAAAAATCTGCATATACCTTATATAGGATTTTCAAGCCCTAAAATCCTATTTACCAATTCTTCAACTTCACATAACATATTTAACTCATATGTTTGAAACTAAACCATTTTCATGAAAAATTACCAAATTAACTTATTATTTTTCTATCCTTTGTCCAAACATATATACATATATTTCATACACAAAAAGTATTTTTTTTTATAATTTTTCAACTCTCTTAAGTATTTTTCAAAAATCAATTTCTAATTAAGTCCTTAAGAAATTAGCTACCTCAAGTTTAACTCCAAAAATTCCCAAATCTTGGCAGGATCGTACACCTATTAACGTGAGCTTCCAGTTTAAATTTCATGGTCATCGGAGTTATAGAACTCCTAAGTATAGCGTTTTCATTTAAAAAACCTAAATATTGAAATAGTCATAACTTGCTCATTTTAAGTCGGAATGAGCTCATTTTTGGACAAGAGGTACTTTATACCATATATTTCCATGTTCCAAAAGGCCGGAATTTTTCTCACAAATTAAGTGGCCGAAAATGCCCTTTTAAATTTATGGGCAATACCTTTTTAGTAATTTGCTATTTTTGACTCCTTTGCTAAAATCAGTCCACACGAAAATCTACAACACCTTTTCCAGTGATTCCAATTGGATAAGTTAGAAAACTCATAGATCTAACTCTAAAACTTGACCAAACTCAAAAATTTGAAATATAATAGGAGATATGGTCAATTGAATTTCATGTTCCATTTTTACAAAAAATCTGATTTTCAACTCTTTGTGATTTCTAAGAAACTTTAATGTTTTCACATAATAACCAACATAAATCATCATAACACTTACTAATACTACATATACCAATGATTTTAATCAGTCCAATGCTTTTATTATGACCTTCATCATAATCAACAGTCCATTGCTTATATTATGACTTTCTAAAATTTTTGAGGGTCAGAAAAATTACGAAACTGCAAATGGATTTTTACCCGCCATGTGGTAATCCACGTAGACAGATCATTTCTACAATTTAATAAGGAATGAAATACAAAGGATCATTCACCATGCATGTGGTAATCCACATATACAAAGTTTTTCCAATGTAATAATAAAGAATGGAATAACAAAAGAATTCACCATGCACGCGATAGATCATGCATGACAGTTATTCTCAATGTAATAATAAAGAATGGAACCAGTCATGCGTAAACGATAGATGTGATATTCCAATGTAATAATAAATAATGGAACCAGTCATGCGAAAATGCATGCATGTGATATTCCAACGTAATAATAAAGAATGGAATAACAAAAGATTTCACCAAGCATGCGATAGAATTGCATGATAGATAGGTTATTCCAACATAATAATAAAGAATGGAATAATAGAATAATTTCACCATGTATGCGGTATTTCAGATATACAAAAGTTATTCCAATGTAATAATAAGGAAATGGAATAATGTAAGTTCTCTTCATGAATACGAAAAGAAATAATAATTTTACACTTACTACAAATAAATAATATCTCTTACCATACAAAGAAGAGTACTACCACGGTAGTAAGTAGATATACTTGAAGAAAACTTGCACTACGCCAAAGCTTCTTAAAATTCTAAAGAAATACGCCAAGATTATAGAAGAGAATTCTCCTAATTTCCGTGTGATTTCAATTCTAACTAAGCATCCTATTTATAGGAAAATAGAAAGGATACTATGCAATAAAATATAATATATATATATATATATATTTTATTTAAAATCTAATAAAACAATTAACTTTATAAAAGTATTCTGCTTTATATAAAAAGATTTTACTATGCAAACACTATATATGTACTAAGCAAAACACTATGCATAATAAAATATATTATATTCTAATTATTGTCTAATAAAACAAATAACTTTATAAAAGTTTTTGTTTTTATATAAAAATTTTACTATGCAAAACACTATGCAGATTAATTATGCAAAAATACTATGCATAATAAAATATAATATATTCTAATTATTGTCTAGTAAAACAAATAACTTTATAAAAGTATTCTGCTTTTATATAAAAAGTTTTTCTGCTTTATTTTATTACATTAATAATACTAATAAAACAAAATTATATATATATATATATATATATAAAAATTTCGTGACTTCATAAAAAGACACTTTAATATATTTAACAACATTTATCATCATTATTATAATTCACAATATTAATCGACCGTGTCGCTCCTGTGAAAGAGGGGATTTTCAATAAGAATTTCTCCCTATCATGCCCGCAATTAGGTGACCAAACCTCTCCTCGCGTAACTTCTAGACATCGTTAATATTGCAAATAATAATATTAATAACTTTGTTATCTCAATTATTGATTTAATAATATATAAAATATCGACAATAATTGAATCAAATAACGTGAGATACTATGCAACAATTATTGTAGCAATATTTGAACAAAACTGAGTGACTTCTCACGTAAGCATCAATAATCAATATCGTATGCTACTATTCAACCACGCGTATTATTGTACTTTTACTACCGAGTAGTTCAACAGTTTTAAAGGTAAAACTTCTGCCGTTATTTTCATAAAAAATATTTTTGTCGTTTTCTCAATCCGACAATAATTCTGTTGTGGGGTCCACCAATGATTGTGCCGTTGTACGGATATTCCCCGATAAAATGAATATTCCCCGACCAAATGAATATTATACAACAACTTGCATACTTTTAAAAATTTATAAATATTACCCACAACTATAACATTATCTCAAATCCACACCATAATTTTGAAAAAAATATTTCGAGAAATTTAAATCTTTATTCATAAAATTTGGGTTCTCACAATCTCCCCTCCTTATGAAATTTCGCCCTCGAAATTTACGTACGTACTTGGTATGCCGAAGAGGTGAAGATACCTTGACTTCATTTCAGATTCTAACTCTTGAGGTATAACCTTTGAGTGTTGAATACGATCCTTCTTATCTAAGATTTTAACACGTATCTCCTCATACGTTAAATCTTCTGCTATCTCGTCTAGTTCTAATTCAACAATGTGGTTCGGGTCATCCACATATTTATGTAACATCGATACTTGAAAAACGTTATGAACACGCAACATACTTGGCGGTAAAATGAGTCTATAGGCCACAGTTCCTACTAGATCGAGGATTTCAAATGGGCCAATTAAAATCGAGGGTTGAAATAAAGCCTTCTTGAACATTCATCAGCTCCAGGTGTGTAGTTTGAGCGGCTTTAATTTTATCGATTAAAGTCGATTCTACTCGTATATTCGTTATCTTCACGTGGGTCCCTAGAGTCTTTAACTTTATCTTCATCATTTGTAATTTATACGAAATGGGTTTTTGTGTTAACAACATCACACTTGTAAACACATACGATCTTCTACTCAACGCGTCAGCTACCACGTTCTTTCTTCCACGATGATATTGAATGGTATGATCGTAATCTTCAACAGCTCGAGCCCACGTCTTTGGCGCATTATACGTTCGTTTTGGTTGAAGAAATATTTAAGGGTTGAGGAAATGTGTTTTGTACTGGGGTCAGTACAAAATTCGATTTCATGCTCTGGGGTAGGCCAAGAAGTCTTCAGAAATACGTCAAGAAATTTATTAATGATAGAAATATCATTCAAAACTGTGACTCTCATCCAAGACTTGGATAATACGTCACATTGATACCTATCAACTTGCCATCGTCATTCACAACGCCCCTACTGAAAAGTAAAGTCCGGCTTCGCATTCCATTCCACACAAGGAAGTCAACAATGAAAGGATCAGGGCTCTTTAACTTATGGCTTGATATAACAGTGATTAACTTTAGTGGTTTGGTTGCTTGAATTCGCATAATAGGTTGGTTAGAATATAAAAGCTAACAACCTTACGAAAAGCATGATGAGTAGTTAACCAATCGATTCCTAAAATCACATCAAAGGCAAGTATTTTCAAAGAGATAAGATCGACAGGTAACGTGAAAGTGTCAATTTGAATCAAACAAGATTTATAAACAGTGAATGTAATGAAGGTTTCTCCTAACAGAGTTTCAACAGATAAGTCAAAGTCTAATTTCTCAAGAGCCAAGTTCAAACATTGACCACAACTAGGTGAAATAAAAGAGTGGGTAGAATCGGTATCGAATAAGGTATAGACTTCACAAGAGTTTATAATTATCTTACCCGTAATAACTTCGTTCGAGTTCCTCGATAAACGCTCTCACTTAAACTATCGAATTTTGACTTGCTATAGAGTACATTCCACCCTTAATTGCTTCGTCACATTCCTGATCCATGATTTGAATCATTATTCTCCGATCCATATCAAATTGGGGTTGACCGCCCGCATTGTGGTAATTCCAAATTCGATGTTGATTCTCCCATTGTTGTCATTCAACAAGCAAAATCCATTTCATCTATTTTGGCTTTATTGATCTGACGCTTTTTTCTACAATATCTACGCTGTCGTGCGCACTTTTTACCCATGCATCATCTATTCTCCTTCGCTCAATTGTTTCTTCTTTCATCGAACTTTGATCATAGCATTCTCGATTCCAAATTTCTAATATCTTATACTCGCCAAAGAGTGCTTCTGCTCAAGCATCACACATCTAAACACAATTTTGAATTGTTACATCTCTTTGCTCCACGATGCCTCACCGCCGCTCTTCACTTTCGCTTCTTCTTCTAACTCATGAACACGATTTTGTAATTCTAAATTTATATCATAAAATTCTTCTAATAAATTCTCCTCAGGTTCCTCTTCTTCCTCTTCTTCCTCACTCTCAGCTACTACCTCTTCAACTATCTCGGGTGCAACTATTAGTTCTTCATTCACCACATAGATATCTCAGATTTATTCTCCATCTGACATCACATTAATCTAGTTAGTGATTAAAGGTGTCTCAACGGTCTCATTCACTCTATTGTTAATATTTTCAGTTGCCATTTTCAAATACTGCCACAAAACAAGGGTTAATTAACATGTCACATATTATCAATATACTCTGACCGACCAATTAAATACAAAATAAACTTAGGTAGGTCATACTAGCGAAGGAATTCCCCGTCTCTCCCCTCCTAGTTCTTATCTCACATCTCAGCCAGGGATCATATCCCTAAGCTTTGATACCAACTGTGACGCCCCCAAAATAGGTATACATCACCCATCTTGAGTCGCCAAATACATTGTACAAAAATACAAATACAACTTAATAATACAACTGTCGTGTAAAATACGACAAATCATAAACTGAGAGTTTTAATAAGAATATTGTCATCTAGACAATATCCACACTCAATGGAGTCCTCATTACATTTATTGTCACATTATTTAACAAAATAGTGAGAACTACTAATGCTATCATCTGGACCGTCACTCCATTCCCCGACTCGTCCTAGCTATATTCTCATTTCCTGAAGAGAACAGTGAAAGAAAGGGTGAGCTCAACTAGCCCAGTAAGAAATATTATGACTAAGATAATGCAGAAAAAATTATCATTAGTCTTTAAAAATGTTAAACTGATAAAATGCAATAGACATAAAGTTTAACTGCAACGGAACAAGCAATCTATTAGAATAGTCAAGTAGAGCATAAAATCTACTATTTTCTATGATTTAAAAAGATTTTCATAAACTTTATCGCTAAGACTCAACTTAATAAATAAACCACATCATCCCTGTACCACGACCAAGGATATTCATGTAATCATCAATGGTCATGATTATACCGAATAATCCCTGGTCATAATCATACCAACAACTATCCACCAATGAACTACAGGCCAATGAGGACTTTTACCATATCATTCTTTACATTACGGTCATAATTATGCCGAATACTCCTTGGTCATAATCATACCAAGTCCATCTCTGCACATAAGCCAAAGATGACTTTCATCACTATATAAGCATGAGGATGATGACAATAATATAAGCATTAATCAAACGAAAACAAGGATAAATATTAAAGACTTTAAATTTATCCAAATATTATCCATCACTTAAATAACTCATAATCTAATATTGTTAATATTATAACAATATTTTAATCACTTCTTAAACTTATAAATAATTTAATTTAATTATTTACACTTTACCAAATAATGCATTTAATCATTCAAAATGCTATACTCATAAGATTTCATCACCAATGATCAAATCACTCATCAAAATCAGATATACATTATTATATAGATTTTCAAGCCCTAAAATCCTATTTACCAATTCTTCAACTTCACATAACATATTTAACTCATATGTTTAAAACTAAATCATTTTCATGTAAAATTACCAAATCAACTTATTATTTTTCTATCCTTTGTCCAAACATATATATATATATATATATATATATATATTTCATACACAACAAGAATTTTTTTTTTTATAATTTTTCAACTCTCTTAAGTATTTTTCAAAAATCAATTTCTAATTAATTCCTTAAGAAATTAGCTACCTCAAGTTTAACTCCAAAAATTTCCAAATCTTGGCAGGATCTTACACCTGTTAACGTGAGCTTCTATTTTAAATTTCATGGTCATCGGAGTTATAGAACTCCAATTATAGCGTTTTTTGTCGGAAAAACCTAAATATTGAAATGGTCATAACTTGCTCATTTTAAGTCAGAATGATCTCATTTTTGGACAAGAGGTACTTTATACCATATATTTCCATGTCCCAAAAGGCCGGAATTTTTCTCACAAATTAAGTGGCCGAAAATGCCCTTTTAAATTTATGGGCAGTAGCTTTTTGGTACTTTGCAGTTTTTGACTTCTTTGCTAAAATCAGTGCACACGAAAATCTACAACACCTTTTCCAGTGATTCCACTTGGATAAGTTAGAAAACTCATAGATCTAAATCTAGAACTTAACCACACTCAAAAATTTGAAATATAATAGGAGATATGGTAAATTGAATTTCATGTTCCATTTTCACCAAAAATCTGATTTTCAACTCTTTGTGATTTTTAAGAAACTTTAATGTTTTCACATAATAACCAACATAACTCATCATAACACTTACTAATACTACATATACCAATGATTTTAATCAGTCCAATGCTTATATTATGACTTTCTAGAATTTTTGAGGGTCAGAAAAATTACGAAACTGCAAATGGATTTTTACCCGCCATGTGGTAATCCACGTAGATAGATCATTTCCACAATTTAATAAGGAATGAAATACAAAGGATCATTCACCATGCATGTGGTAATCCACATATACAAGTTTTTCAAACAGAATAATAAAGAATGGAATAATGTAAGAATTCACCATGCATGCGATAGATCGATGTACCAAGTATGCATGATGGGTTATTCTCAATGTAATAATAAAGAATGGAACCAGTCATGTCAAATGCATGCGTAAACGTATGAATAATAAAGAGATGTGATATTCCGATAGAATAATAAATAATGGAACCGGGTCATAATTAAAACGCATGCATGCATGTGATATTCCAACGTAATAATAAAGAATGGAATAACAAAAGACTTCACCAAGCATGCGATAGACCGCACAGATAGGTTATTCCAACATAATAATAAATAATGGAATCATAGAAGAATTTCACCATGTATGCGGTACTTCGCATATACAGGTTATTCCAACAGAATATAAGGAAATGGAATAACAAAAGTTCTCTTCATGAATACGAAAAAAATAATACCCCTTACGAGTACAACAAATAATATCCCTTACCTTATAAAAAAGAGTACTCCGACGGGTAGGGCGGGGATATACTTGCACTACGCTCAAAGATTCTTAAAACTCTAAAGAAATATGCTCAAGATTATAGAAGAGAATTCTCTGAATTTCTGGTGTGATTTCAATTCTAACTAAGCATCCTATTTATAGGAAAATAGAAAGGATACTATGCAATAAAATATAATATAATATATATATATATATATATATATATATTTATATATTTTATTTAAAATCTAATAAAATAATTAACTTTATAAAAGTATTCTGTTTTATATAAAAAGATTTTACTATGCAAACACTATGCAGGTACTATGCAAATACTATGCATAATAAAATATATTATATTCTAATTATTGTCTAATAAAATAAATAACTTTATAAAAGTATTCTGTTTTATATAAAAAGATTTTACTATGCAAAAATACTATGCAGTAACTATACAAATACTATGCATAATAAAATGTAATATATTCTAATTATTGTCTAAGAAAACAAATAACTTTATAAATGTATTCTGTTTTATATAAAAAGCTTTTCTACTTTATTACATTAATAATACTAATAAAAAAAATTTATATATATATATAAACTTCCGTGACTTCATAAAAGACACCTCAATATATTTAACAACATTTATCATCATTAATATAATTCACAATACTAATCGACCAGGTCGTTCCTAAGAAAGAGGGGGCTTTCCAATAAGAATTTCTCTCTATTGGCGCGCAATTAAGTGACCAAACATCTCCTTGGCAGAACTTCTAGACATCGTTAATATTGTAAATAATAATATTAATAACTTTGTTATCTCAATTATTGATTTAATAATATATAAAATATAGACAATAATTGAATCAAATAACATGAGATACTATGCAACAATTACTGTAGCAATATTTGAACAAAACTGAGTGACTTCTCACGTAAGCATCAATAATCAATACCGTATGCTACTATGCAACCACGCCAGACATCATTTGTATTTTTACTACCGAGTAGTTCAATGCTTTAACGGTAAAACTTCCACCGTTATTTTCATAAAAAATATTTTTGTCGCTTTTCTCAATCCGATAATAATTCCGCTAGGGGTCCACTAATGATTGTGCTTGGTCGCATTTAATATTCACCGATAAAAAGAATATTCCCCGACCAAATGAATATTATACAACAACTTGCATACTTTTCAAAATTTATAAATATTACCCACAACTATAACATTATCTCAAATCCACACCATAATTTTGAAATTTTTTTTTTGAGAAATTTAAATCTTTATTCATACTGTAAGCCTTCTCACACTATATAAAGCCTTTCTCTTCATCTTTGCACACACTATTCTTCACATTGAGAGTCGTGTTGTGTGTGTATGCCCAAAATTCGGTCCATGGTTTTTATTTTTGTCTGTATATATATACTTATATATGTATATATTTTTATATATGGACTAACATTATCGAGTTATGCCTCGATTGAGCCTAGACTTATGTCTGGAGCATTTACTTGCTTATATATATATATATATATATATATATATATATATATACTTATATATATGAACTGTTGTCAGATAATATCCGATGAGCCTAGATTTTACATCCGGGGCGTTTACTGCTTATATATATATATACACTTATATATATGAACTGTTGTCGAACTTTGTTCGATGAGCTCTGATTTTATATCCTATGCGTTTACACACACACACACACACACACACACACACACACACACACACACACACATATATATATATATATATATATATATATATATATATATATATATATATATATATATATATATATATTACATTCTGTCAGGGCCAGGAGTTTACTTCGTGGCCTTTTATTGCTTTCTTTACATTTCTAATCCCCATGGAGGTGCTTTGTGGTAGTTGATCATGTCTGTATATATATATATATATATATATATATATATATATATATATATATATATATATATATATATATATATAATCATGCATCATGTGAGCCTAGGAATCATGTGATCACAAATTCAGGTCTCATCAATCTAGATTCGGTCCCCGTGATGGACATTTTCAAATGTGTAAGCATGTTGTACATTATTTACAAATGTTTGAATTTCCTTAGATGGTCATTTGTGCCCATGAGGAGTTCTAAGATCGCTATATATTATTTTCTCAAGATGTTTCAGATCTCAAAAATAAAAGCAAACAAGTTTTAACATTTAATAATAAAATGGAAGTATGAAATGGTCTCAATTACTATTGAGCACAGGGTTTGAAAAACCTCTTTTACAAAACTTCACTGCTATATCATGTTTAAAACTGCATTTTTCTACAAATTCAAACCCTTTGTATATAGGTGCGAATGAGGCCTCGCATTACTTCCAAATAAATTGACCATTGATCCATACATACACACACACATATTCATATAACAGTTTCTTGAAAAGTGGCAGTCACCGTGGCAACACGGGTGTCCGGGGGTGCCTAACACCTTCCCTCCATATAATCAAACCCCCAAACCTAAATGAATCTCGGTTTCACAAACTCGTTTAGCAGTGTCACATCACTGGGTCAATGTGCAAACCTTTTCTCGGTTCCATTGGTTCAACTAGTTAAAACCCCCAACTGGCGACTCTTATAGTCAAATCGTCGACATAATACATGTCGGACCTTTTTCACTTGTTTTTTCAAACAAATCTCACATAACATGAGAACACCAGAAAACCAGAATAGAAAAAGGACAAATAAAAATCCCGACGTCGACAACATGAGTGGCTCTCTACTTGTTAAAAAGATCCTCAGAACATGGCATTACTGGCTATCTCTCAAGGCTGACTGTGATGATCACGTCAAGAGATGTTATCAACGATAAATTCATGGGAATGCTATCCACGCCCCTCCAAGGGAACTCCACAATATGACTTCACCCTAGCCCTTCTCAATGTGGGGAATGGACGTGATCGGGCCCATCGAGCCCAAAGCCAGTAATGGGCATTAATTTATCTTCACCATGATCGACTACTTCACCAAGTGGATAGAAGCAACATCCTTCCCCTAGGTTACCAAAGAAGTTATCATTGGTTTCATCAGAAACAATGTCATTTGTCGATATGGACAACCAAAGGTAATTGTGTCAGACAATGCTAAGAACCTCAACAACAAAATAATGGAGGAGTTATCCAATAAATTCCACATCAAACATCTCAACTCCGTCATCTACCGTCCAAAGATGAATGGTGTTGTTGAAACGACTAATAAGAACATCAAGAGGATTATGCAAAAGATGTCAGCCAATCACAAAGGATGGCCTGACCTGTTGCCTCTGACTTTATTAGCCTATAGAACCTCAATGTGCACTTCCACTAGGGCAACCCCTTCTCATTAACCTATGGGATGGAAGCAGTGCTCTCCATAGAGGTGGAAATGGAATCCCTCAGAGTGTTGATAGACGCTCAGCTGGATGAAGACCAATGGTTACAAAATAGGTATCACCAATTGTCTCTAATAGACGAAAGGCGAACCACTGCTATCTTCCATGGTCAGTTATACCAATAAAGGATCGCCAGATCCTACAACAGGAAAGTTCAGCTATGGCAGTTTAAACAACATAATTTTGTTTTGAAGAAGATCATTGACAACCAAGATCAATCCAAAGGAAAAATCACCCCAAACTGGGAAGGCCCGTTTGTTGTCAAGGAGGTATTGATAGGATGTGCTCTCAGATTATAGGAAATGGACTACGATGAATTTCCACAGCTCATCAACTCGTACACCGTAAAATGGTACTATGTCTAAATTTACCATCAAGCAAACATCCTGGTTTTGGATCACCAGATCCCCAATCACTTCAGGTTTTCTAACCCTTCACTACATACAACCTGTAATGACCGAGAAAATTGAATTATTTGTAAAATAATTTTATTCGATTTAATAATGAATAAAATTATATTATATGTTATTATTAATGAGTAAGCAAGATAAAATTGTTCTATAACCTAAAAGTATCGGAATATAGTAGTATTCTGGCTACGTGATGGAATTAAAGTGTTTGAATTTCCAAGACGAAAATAAAAGCTTTTTGAGAAATTCTTCGAAAATCACTATTCATCAATTTCTGCTCGGGAATTATTTTTGAACTTCTAGGGAATACGTAACGATAGAATAATAAGAAAGGATGGATTATGTAATAATAATTCAGTTTATGACAAACACAATTTTTAGCCTGCGTACTAAGTTTGAGAATGTTAAGTAAAGATGGAATAAACGAAGATCGTATGATAAGCAAGTATTATACGAGGTAATGAATACAAGTATGATACGAAGTATTATACGAGTATGTATGAAAGATAGTATATCGTATATAATGAATGATTATACAAATTAGTATACGAGAAGAATACGAAGATTATACGTTAAAAGCTTTAAGCTAATTATAATGGACTTGTAGGATTTGATTAGAAATTGGGCAAGCCCAAGTGCAAACATACTAATGTAAGACCCAAAATTTTATGAATAAAGATTTAATTTTCTTGAAATATTTTTTTTAATATTAAGGTGTGGATTTGATATAATGTTATAGTTGCGGGTAGTATTTATAAATTTTGCAAAGTATGCAAGTTGTCATAAAATATTCGATTGGTCGGAGAATATTCATTTTATCAAGGAATATTCGTACGATGGCACAATCATTGGTGGACCACACAACAGAATTACCGTCGAAATGAGAAAACGACAAAAATATGTTTTTATAAAAATAACGGCAAAAGTTTTACCGTTAAACTATTGAAATACCCGGTGGTAAAAGTACAGTAATACGCGTGGTTGCATAGTAGCACACGGTATTGTATAGTATCTTAGATTATTGATGCTTATGTGATAAGTCACTCAGTTTTATTCAATTATTGCCACAGTAATTGCTGCATAATATCTCTCATATTATTTATTCAATTGTTGTCACAGTATCATCTGCATAATATTTTATATTTTTAAATCAATAATTGAGACGACAAAGCTTTTAATATTATTATTTACAATACTGACGATGTCTAGAAAGTTCTGTCGAGGAAAGGGGTTTGGTTACCTAATTACGCGCCAATAGGGAGAAATCATTATTGGAAAGCCCCCTCTTTCTTGGGAATGATCTGGTTGTTAAATATTGTGAGTTATAATATTAATGATGAATAAGTTCATGTTGATTAAAGATGAAATTGATATTTCCATTGTGTTGGGCTTATTATTGTTAGTGGAAATCGACATTTATTTCGATAATAATTGATTTTTGGAGGTTAAATTGACCAATCGGGTAATTAATCGGATAAATAAACAATTAATTGCTATTAGTTCACATGCATATAACTATTTGTTTGCATGAATGGAACTATTGCTTCACATGATGTACTATTAGGGGAGGTGGTGCAAGTTTGATAATACTTGTAGGACTAAATTAAAAATGGAGGAAAAGATGAAGGTACTATACTGTAATAATTCGAGCCCCAAAACGTGCAATTATCGAAATTATGTTTTCCTATAAATAGAAGCTCATTCTTCTTTCATTCTCACCAATTCACTAAGACTCACAAGAGTAATTATAGAGAGAGAAGCTATAGAGTGAAAGAAGAAGAGTATTCCGCTACTTCACTATTGCAGTATCTAGTCTTCTACTATGGTAAGGGGTATTATTTCTTTCGTATTCATAAGGGATATTATTTTTGTTCAATATCCGTATGAAATAATATTTGTTTTCCATACTCTATAGTATGTAAGTAATATTATTTCGTTTCGTATTCCTAATTCTACACTCATTTTGTTGAAGTATTGCTTCTATATTCCATGAAATTAATAGAATATCTTTGAAATATGCGCTTCATCTAGTATCATTTCACAAGGATATTTTTCTGAACATTCTTGTTAAATTTTAAGCTTTTCATGCCGGAGTACTATTCACGGGTACTATTTATTGATACGACACTATTTATACGTACGGTACTATTCATAGAGTACTATTCATGGGCATTATTTATAAATACAGTACTATTCATAAATTACTATTCATAAAGTACTATTCATAAAGTACTTTTTACGGGGTATTATTCACGGGGTACTATTCAAAAAGTGCTATTCCTGAAGTACTATTCACGGGATACTATTCACTCGGGTACTATTCATCCAGAGTACTATTCATGATAAAAAATTGATTTCTTTTTGGTCCAAATCCTTTTTGATACAATATTATTCTTGAATTTTACTCTACAAAGCAGTATCATGTTGACAATTTGGATATTATACAATTCTAGATAAATTAAATTATAAATCTTTAAAATTTATCCTTGCTTTCATTTAATTGAATTCTTATATCATTGTCATCATCCTCATGCTTATATTGTGATGAAACTCATCTGTGGCTTACGTGCATATATGGACTATTGATTAGTATGCTTATGACCAGGAATTATTTGGTATAATCATGACCGTAATGTTACAAATGATGTGGTAAAAGTCCTCATTGGCCCGTAGTGCATTGATGGACAGATGTTGGTATGATCATAACCATGCGTTCTCTTTGGCCAAGGGTGCAAAAATGAATTGTTGTTTAGCATGATCATGACCATTGGTGAAAACACGAATATCCTTGGCCCTTAGTGCATGGATAATTCGTGGTCGTGATACTAATGAATATCCTTGGCCCGTAGTGCATAGATAATTCAGTGATGTGGATTATTTATTAAGCTGAGTCTCAGCGATAAAATTGATGATAAACTTTTTAAATCATAAAAGATAGTAGATATCATGCTCTACTTGACTCTTCTAATGGATTGCTTATTCCGTTACAGTTGTTGATCTAAAACTTGTTGTCTATTGTATTCTATCAGTTGTTATACTGTTGAAGGCTAAGGATAATTTATTCTGCATTATCTTAGTCATAATATTTTCTTACTGGGCTAGTTGAGCTCACCCTTTTCTTTCATTGTTCTCTTTAGGATATGAGAATATAGGTGGGACGAGTCGGGGAATGGAGTGATGGTCCAGGATAAGTGGCTATAGTAGTCCTCACTATTCTAAGAAATAGTGTGATAATAATTGTAATGAGGACTTCATTGAGTGTGGATATTGTCTAGAAGATAATATTCATGTTAAAACTCTTAGCTTATGTTTTGTCGTATTGTACACGACAGTTATATAATTAAGTTGTATTTGTATTCTGTACCAAGTATTTGGTGACCCAAGATGGGTGATGTATACCTATTTTTGGGGTGGCACAGCTAATGCCTAAACATTTATAGTACAAGCCCAATGGTAAAGCCCAAATTAATTAAAATCAAAGCCCAAACCAAGAACTGGACCCTTGGATCGAATCGATGGGTCACCGGGTAAAAAATCCCATGTGGGCCCCATGAGTGAGTCATGGCTGGCCACTTGGTGGCCAAGTAAAGTGATTTACTTGGTGGATAAGTTAGGAATAGTAAGGAGGTGGAAGTAAGGAGGTGGGATGGCCTAAATGACTATTATACCCTTACCTTACCAAGCCTATAAATAAGAGAGTTGTTGGTTCATTTTTGCCTTGTTCAAATTACACCAACATCTTAGCTTATATTATTGAGAGAAAAGTGAGAAGAGTTTTGATAATTCAAGAAGAAAGAAGAAGAACCAAGCTTGAACATCAAAGGTAATAAACCTTTAACCATTATTCTTCATCTCTTCAATTCTAGTTTAATAGAGAAGTGAATATTGGTGGAGCAAGAGGACTTAAACCTCAATAAACCATGTTGTAAGTGAATCATAATCATAAAAGTTATGAACTAATGAAGAACATTTAAGAATTATCATTTTGTTGTTGATGGATAAGTTTAAAACCATCATTTGTAGGCTTAGATGATATATGTTAGAATGATGGAATGAATCCATTTTGAACGGTGTAAAAATCTCAAGTAATAAAGTTATGGCGAAATTTATGATATTAGACGATAATCGTCAAAATCGTTAAATTCTCAGAATAAAAGTTAAAATCACCATTGAACTCTAAAACATTGGTTTTCGATGGAGAATAGTCTAAGTTTGCATTTTGGAGTTGTGGACTCAAAAATGGTCAAATTCTGACTTAGAACGAAGAAACGAGCTATGAACGTTCACGAACGTTTAATGAATTCATAATAAAGAACTTAAATGGTGAATTCCGTGTTAATGGATTAAAAAATATAATATTTTATAATGATATCGTAAAACATATGATATGTGAGCTAACGGCTTTTGAACGAGCCAATTCGGACTTATAATGAATAAGTTATGAGCTCGAAGAATTTACAGAACAAAAGAACTGTGAAATTTATCTCGAGGCTCGTGAATTGGTATGCAATACGACTAAGGGTATAAAAGTCGTACAAGCATGCCAGTGCCTAACCCTCACCATCGTGAAGTGGCGCCGTAGCACATCTATGGTATAAGGAAATGAAAGCCGCAGCCGCCAAGGTTCGGTCTCAAATCATCAGAAGTCAAAGCAATACCAACACTAGGGAAGACATAGTAAAGAATGCTTATGAATGTAAAAGAAATGTCAGTTGATTAATGGTGAATTATAACCTTAATAAACATAAAGTAATGTCCTTAAGGATGATAATATTCTTAAGAATCATAACTAAAGATTTACGAACGACTACTTGAACGTAAATGCAAAGTAATACGATAAATTGTAACTAATGTTAAACAATCTAAAGAATGATTAGATTGAGAAGAAGGGTAAGATACATTAGTGACCATACATGATTGTTTATGACCTAATGTGGTATGTTATGTGTTTATGTATTGTAGAATCCTTAAAGACTCAAAAGGAAAGTATATTATTTGTAGAAGACGCTGAAGGCAAGTGTTCTAACCCTTGTCTATGTTCATTCTGGACAAGATTTGTGATTCATGTATCTTACGCATGAATTGTTGTGTAATGAAGTTAAAGCCAATTCCTTCGGCTAGGCTTAGTATATTTTGTGGATTTCCTTATAATCTATCAAAATGTTGTCAATGTTGTTATCTTTTGCCAAACTATTTTGGTATGGATTTCAAAGAAAGACTGAGTATGAATAAACCAATGTTTTGTCATCAATCGATAGGCACGTGAGGTTGCCAAAACTTAAACATAAATACGTTTAATGAAGTAGTGTTGTACATATAGAGTACTATAGGCTGATTGTGACGCCCGCAAAATAGGTCCACACGACCCATTCTGAGTCTCCAGATATCACACTATAAAAATCATTTACAAACTTCGTTTATACAACTGTTAAACTGTCGTGCAGAATACGACCACAGTTAAACTGTGAGTTTTAATACAAATGTATGTAACTCTCATGGTTCCTCGACCACAACCTTACAATGGTACTTTACATAAAACTACAGTCAAAAACTGTTTTAGAAATTAAAATCTTTGGGAAGTGCTCAAGGAAACCTTCGTACATAGGAGGCCATGCGTCAAGGTTATAATAGATATCATATATCCACATAATTATCCTTGGTTGACCTAATAGACCCCAAAGAAAAACGAGAAGATTACTATCATGTTCTTTCCAATGGTGAGTCTTTTCTTGACATATAACTATCTCCACTATTTGCAATTGAAAATTATATTTCAACCAAACTCCAAGATCATATAGGTAGTGCTCGTAGATATACTCAGCAAGTGGATGTGAACAACCCTGTCTTATGATAACACGAGGTTGTATGTCATTAGACATCTTTTATGATAGTGGCAAAACACCCTTCCAAAGTTGGGTTCATCTCACCCTATTCAGTTCACCAAAATTAAATATCAAATGACGTATACAATACGACACACTTATCTAAAGTTCTCAATAAAATTATTTCCATACTATTTAAGGAGAACCTCAATAGCTATAGACCACCGTTCTATTCTCCTGTTACCCCCCTCAATTCCAAATACACTCTTATTACCTGAAAGGAATTGTGAAACAAAAAGGGTGAGCACAACTAGCCCAGTAAAGAATATCATGACTAAAGATAATTTACATCATCAATAGCCTTTATCAGTAATAAATCAGAGATTTAGAACATATGGTAGATGATAAAACTTTTCAACCATAGTTGCAGCAGAACGAGCAATCCATTAGAAGAGTCAAATAGACCATAAGATCTATTATCTTCTCAACGTTAAAAGTCCACCAATAATGTTTTATCCCTGAAACATCAATCAACCATTCCTATCCACAATCATATGAATAACTTATAATCATAATTGTGATTCTAAATTCCCCTTCGTACCTAGGACGAAGATAATTTTCATCACCTATCTTCACCTGAAACATAAAAAATCATGGTTATACCAAATCACAATTCCTACTTATAATCATAATAATAATTTCATCTTTGCACTACAGCCAAAGATATTCATTAACAATTCAACTTTGCACTATAGGCCAAAGACATACAACTGTATTTTAGAAGAGTCAAGTAGAGCATGATATCTACTACCTTTTACGAATTAAAAGTGTATAATCAATATTTTATCACGAGACTCGACAATAAATAATCCACATCATCGAATCATCCCTCGCACTACGGCCAAGGATATTCATGTAATCATCAATGGTCATGATTATACCGAATAATCCCTGGTTATAATCATACCAATAGCTGTCCATCAATGCACTACGGGCCAATTAGGACTTTTACCACATCATCTATAACATTACGGGTCATGATTATACCGAATGATCCCTGGTCATAATCATACCAATAAACAGTTCATCTATGCACATAAGCCAAAGATACTCATCAATCAATAGTTCATCTTTGCACGTAAGCCAAAGATATACAACTCTAAAACCGTTAATCAACAGTCCATCTATGCACGTAAGCCAAAGATGACTTTCATCACAATATAATCATGAGGATGATGACAATGATATAAGCATTAATCAAACAAAATCAAAGATAAATATTAAAGACCTTAAATTTATCCAAAGTTTAAAAATATCCAAATTATCAACATGATACTTCTTTGTGGAGTAAAATTCAAGAATAATATTCATGTACCAAAAATAATTTGGACAGAAAAGAAATATATTTTACGGGTGAATAGTACCCCGTGAATAGTACTTCGGGAATAGTACCTCATGAATAGTACCTCAGCATGAAAAGTGTCCCAAATACCCGAGTGAATAATACTAGAGTGAATAGTAATCGGGTGAATAGTAACTTATGAATAGTACTCCAGTACGAAAAGTGCCCCGAATACCTGAGTGAATAATACTAGAGTGAATAGTAACCTATGAATAGTAACTCGTGAATAGTACTCCGGCACAAAAAGTATCCCGAATACTCGAGTAAATAATACTAGAGTGAATAATAACCCTAACACAAAAAGGTAGAAATTCCACAATAAAATTCGTACCAATATTCCGGCATAATGATATTGAAAGAAATAATATCATTTACGAAGAAATAATACCCCTTACGACTGTTGAACGAAAATAATATTCCTACTAATATTGAACGAAGATGATATTCCTTACGAATATTGAACTAAAATAATATTCATACGAATACGAAAAATAATATCTCTTCAGAATATGAAATAAATAATACCCCTGACTATAATAATAATATCCTTTACCTCAAAAGAAGACTGGATACTAGAGTAGTGAAGTAGCAGACTACTCTTCTTCTTTCTCTCTATAGCTTCTCTCTCTATAATTGCTCTTGTGAGACTTCGTGAATTGGTGAGAATGAACAAAGAATGAGCTTCTATTTATAGAAAAACATAGTTTTGATAATTGCACATTTTGGGGCTCTAAATATTACAGTATAATACCTTCATCTTTTCCTTCGTTTTTAATTTAGTCCTGCAAGTATTATCAAACTTGCACCACCTCCCCTAATAGTATATCATGTGAATCAATAGTATAATCATGTGAATCAATAGTTCTATACATGTGAAAATATGAATTATAGTATAGTACCTCCATCTATACCTCTATTTTTAACTTAGTCATGCAAGTATTATCAATCTTGCACCACCTCCCCTAATAGTACATGAATGTGATTCAATAGTACACACATGTGAACGCATAGTTATAAGAATGTGAATTAATAGCAATTAATTGCTCATTTATCCAATTAATTACCCGATTGGTCAATATAACCTCCAGACATCAATTATCATCGGAATAGATGTCAATTTCCACTAACACTAATAATCCTAACACAATGGAATTATCAATTTCATCTTTAATCAACACGAACTTATTCATCATAAATATTATAACTCACAATATTTAACAATCAGGTCGTTCCCAGGAAATAGGGGCTTTTCGATAAGGATTTCTCCTTATTGGTGCGCAATTAGGTGACCAAACCTCTCCTTGACAGAACTTCTAGACATTGTCAATATTGCAAATAATAATATGAATAACTTTGTCATCTCAATTATTGATTTAATAATACAAAATATTGTGTAGATGATACTGTGACAATAATTGAATCAATAATATTAGAGATATGATGCAATAATTACTATAGCAATAACTGAGTGACTTCTCACGTAAGCATTAATAATTAATACTGTGTGCTACTATGCAACCACGCATATTACTATACTTTTATCACCAATTATTTTATGACAACTTGCTTACTTTGAAAAATTTTCACATATCACCCTTAACTTTAACCCTTTCTCAATTTAACCATTTACTAAATAACTTAATAATTATAAGAAAATTAAATACTTTCATTTCATAAAATTCGGGGTCTCACACTGATCACCTATACGTGCTCGTAAGATATACCAAACTTACGGACTTGGTGATGAGTTGTCCTTTTTAAAGAAAGAACGAAATGCTCAAGATCTTGGAACAAAATTGATGTTTAACTAATGTTGTACATTGTTAAACATTTTTAAATAAAATAGAAGTGCTATTTTGAATTATCGATAGTACTTCAAAACTATTGATTTAGTTATAGAAGATATACGATTCATATGATTCAAGCATATTGTTTAATGAAATTGTCAAACTTGTTGAGCTAGTTGTGCTCACTGTTGCTTTAACTATATGAATGCAGCTAAGACTAAACGAACTGCAGGATCCAGTAAGGATAAATGGAAGGCTAAGGCAGAACAATAAGCTATCTTTGTAATAGTATAGTATGAATGTTGTAATTATTTTATATTATAACAAAAAACATATGTAATGGTTACAAAGAACCTAGGATGGGGAATATTATTTTGGAATATATAGAAGACATATTCACTCTTTTGAGTTATTTTAATTGAATGTATGTGTGAACTGTAGCACCGTGTAGCACCATCTGTAGGGTTAAAGGATACCTGAATTTGGGGGCGTCACAGATTGGTATCAAAGTTGTAGGTTATAAAACTTAAAAGGGGAGAAAGAACCTTAAGCCATAACCTTAAGAAGAGTTAAAAAAGTAAAAGATGAAGTTAACTCTAAAAATGCATTATATGTGATATGTGTTTTTATTATTCTAATGATGTTTACTAATCAAACTAAATTGTTTTTGTAGACACTCGAAATTTTTCTGCCTACCTGTTACTAACATTGCAGGAAGTGCATAATCTTCTTTCAGAGATAACCCTAGAAGACAGCTCAGCTTAATCCAGAAATACCACCGAAAGTTCAGTTTCAACCCCAAGGATAGCAGTGCAAATACCAGAAATTCCACTGGAGAAGGCCGTTTCATCTTGGAGATAACCCCGAGATGTTCAGTCTCAATCCCGGAAACAACACCGGGAAAGACAATGTCAACCTTAGAGATAACCCCAAGGAGTGCAGTTGCAGTTTCAGAGATAACCCCAGAAATGCTTGTTTCAAATGCATGCAGTCAGCTTCAACCTTGGGACTCACACTGAGGCACTCTATTCATAAACCCGGAGATAACCCCGAGAAGACAGGCGCACCTTAGAGACAACCCTGAGGGCATTCAACACTTGCAGTAGTTCAATCTCAGAGATAACCCTAAGCAATGTCTACTTTATCTGCCAAAACCGGAGATAACCACGGTGAATGGCAAAGTCATCAAATTGCCACCTCAACCCCACATGGCGTCGTCTCAACAAACAACAATCAACATACATTCTACACAACAATGTCCCACAAGAACCAAGGAGTTGCAATCCCGAGTGACTATTACCTAAGGCAGCACACCGGATAGAATTTGAAGTTTGAAGAGATAAGACATGGTTCCATCTTCCTGACTTCGTACAACCTCTAATCCCATGTCATTGCATAGTTCTCGATAACATCAATCTGAAACAGGTCTTATACACCTCAATCGGATGCTCAAATTGAAGTTCTGCAAGTTTGAGTGGACATCACGTTGCAAGCGTGCACATACTTTGAAATCAGCGGGATCATGGAGCTCGGGCACCTCGGGCGACCCGTAAAAGTGCATCTGCGACCGCCATGAGTACACTGCAGTTCCTAGCTCTATAAATATAGAGCTTGGGGTGGCCATATCAAGAGATGAAAGGCGAGGAATCCCTGTCAAAATTTGCTCTGTACACACCTCATATTGAGTGCTTTCTCATTTTAAACACTTGTTAGCTCATATATAACTATATTTTTACCGGCGGGAGTCGAGTGTTCATCCACTTAAAGTCATAGAAGTCTTCTTTGGCAGCCCACTGTAAGCCTTCTTACACATTATAAAGTCTTTCTCTTCATCTTTGCACACACTCTTCTTCACATTAAGAGTCGTGTTGTGTGTGTATGCCTTGACTTCATCTATGGTTTTCATTTACATATATATATATATATATATATATATATATATATATATATATATATATATATGGACTAATATTATCGAGTTATGCCTCGATTGAGCTGAGACTCACGTCCCGGATCGTTTACTTGCTTTTATATATATATATATATATATATATATATATATATATTATATTTTTTTGTCGTGCCCGGAGTTTACTTTGTGGCCTTTTCTTTGCTTTTATTTACATTCCGTCCCATGTGAGTTTACTTACGTGGTGGTTGATCGCATTACTATTTTATTTACATTTATGATCCCCATGGAGGTGCTTCGTGGTGGTTGATCATGTTTGTATATATATATATTTACAACTTTTATATATATAACTGCTTATGGCTTTTCATATAAACTACGATATCATGTGAGCCTAGGAATCATGTGATCACAGATTCAGTCTACTGAATCTAGATTCGGTTCCCGTGATGGACATTTCAGCTGTAAGCAGCTTGTAAATTATTCAAGGTGTTTGAATTTTCTTAGATGGCTTTCAAGCCCATGAGGAGTTCGGCACTGCTATATATTATTTTCTCGAAGATGCTTCGCATCTCAAAAATAAAAGCAATCAAGCCGAACATTTAATAATAAAATTGGAAGCATGAAAAGGTCTCAATTACTATTGAGCACAGGGTTTGAAAAACCACTTTTACAAAACCTCACTTCTATATCATGTTTAAAATTGATATTTTCATACAAATTCAAACACTTTGTATATAGGTGCGAACGAGGCCTCGCACTACTCCCAAATAACAACACATTGACCCCCCACACACATTCCTATAACAGTTTCTTGAAAAGTGGTGGTCACCGTGGTAACACGGATGTCTGGGGGTGCCTAACACCTTCCCTCCGCATAATCAAGCTCTCGAACCCAAATGAATCTCAGTTTCACAGACCCGTTTAGCAGTGTCACATCGCTAGGTCAATGTGCAAAACTTTTCTCGATTACATTGGTGAAACCAGTTAAAAACACCAACTGGCGACTCTTACAGTCAAATCGTTGACATATACATGTCGGACCTTTTTCACTTGTTTTTCAAACAAATCTCACATAACATGAGAACACCAAAGAACAATAACAGAAAAGGGACAAATAAAAATCCCGACGTCGACAGGTGGCAACTCAGCCGGGGACACCAGTAAGAGGGATTACGCTGCTACTACAAGCTTTTCAAACCTGTTCTTGTGTGTGAATGTTGCATTTACATTTTTTGGATGAATGTGTACGAATGCATTTTACTTACTGCACTGCAAAATATCTATCTGTGATATTAGTGCTTCGTTCATGTCATCATTTTCATAAACGGTGAGACTCGTTGTATGTGAATGTATGTTGTGTGGTTCCTCCACTAGGAGGCTATCCTGTGGGTATTTGATTACTGGACTCGTAGGAAGACTAATCCCAATGAGGCTCAGGAAAGGCACCACCCAGATTCGCTCCAATTAAAAGACCGGATTAACAGCCCGTCAAGTAAATTGCGATTATCTGGGAACCTTCATGCCAAAAAGCCACGAGAGTAACCTAAGATAGGTCAGCCTCCGATAAACCAAACGCAGAGGAAAGTCTCTTGATGCTTTCCATTTTTAATTACTTTTAAAGATAATTACTTGTAATTTTATTCCATGTTCATCTTTATGTAATGGAAAATATGAAGAATATTTGCACATGCATATTAATACATAACATGCTATCAAATGTCTCCCATTTTGCAGGATAATATTCCTAAAATGGAAACATTATGATAGCATGTAAACATTTATACATTCCCTAAGACTAAACTACATAAGTTTTTGTAGGGAAACAATTGGGCCTGTTACCCGCTCAAAATCTAAAAAGGCCACGAGCCTACAACCAACTATGTCTTCGTCTGACCAGTCTAATCCTATTCCTGTCTCACGAGAAGAGTTTGACGGATTAAGCAAGCAAATTATATATTTGGTTGCTCTGCTTAAAGAATTACACCAATCTACTTAGGGTTCGCGAATACCCGTACATACAGAATCCTCTACACAAGGAGGAGCACAAGGTTCAGATAAAACAAATCATGAACTGCAGTTGGATACGACCAACAAAATTCCTGAAAACACCCATCTTAAAGAAGATCCAGACACCGGTGATATCAGGAAGAAAGTCATTCAAATGGAGGAAACCATCCATTCTATCAAAGGGATTGGAACACACGGGAGTGTTTCATATGCAGACCTTTGTATATTCCCTGGTGTGCATTATCCAGAGAAGTTTAGAACTCTTGACTTTGAAAAGTATGATGGGTTAGCGGATCCTTACACACATTTGAAGATATTTATAGGAGAACTTGGATCTTATGTAGAGGACGAGAAGCTCAGAATGCAGTTGTTCCAGAAAAGTCTGACTGGAGAAGCCCGATCATGGTGTACCAGATTAGACAACTCAAAGATCCATAGTTAGGAGGAACTAGCTCATGTCTTCCTCACTCAGTACAGCTTTCAATCTCAAATGGCTCTTGACCGGTACCAGATTACCAAGGTCAAGAAATAATCTACTGAGTCTTTTAGAGAGTATGCTCAAAGATGGAGGCGCCTTGCTGCTCAAGTCATTCCTTCCATGACAGAATCAGAAATGGTCATGACCTTTATAGACATACAAGAAGCTCCTTTCTATGAAAGAGTTTTAGCTGGCATTGGCAAGCCATTTTCTGAAATGATCAAGCATGGAGAGATGGCTGAGATAGGATTAAAGTCAAGAAAGATTCAAGACCTAGCCGCTCTTAAAGCAGTTGCTGAGCACATCCAGTCTGGAACTTATGGAAACAACCCCCGGAGGGTCCATAAAAAGAAAGAGGAAGATGTTTCCTTGATACTACAAGGTCAAAAAGGCAATCAGAATATGCCTATTCAGAGGAGAAACTACTCCCCTTTCCAAGCATAGTCTTCAAATCCTCCATTGCCTAAAGGTGGAGAAGTCAAACACCCCCGAGTGTTCACACCCTTAGGAGAATCGCTCTAGAATATCCTTGCTCTTCTGACTACTCAGAAGAAAATTACACATCTTCTTACACCAACCAACCTGAATGGGAAGGGTTTCAATGCTACTCGGAAGTGTGCTTATCATGCCGGGGCAGCGGGACATGACACTCAGGATTGGTGGGCCTTACAACACAAGATCCAGGACTTAATTGACAATGGGGAGATTGTTGTGACTAAACCCGACCAACCTCATGTGCAAGACAATCCTCTTCCTCAACACAAAGAGGGAGAGATCAATATGGTTAATTAGAGCAGTGAACAGAGTTCCAATTACGTTGTTGAATCTTCCCAGACCAGTAAAGATGGTGCTGATAGATGGGATTATGCACAGTTCCAGTTTATGATGGAGCAAAAGATTAAGGCTCTTTGCAAACAAGTAGATCAATTAGCAGAACTGGTGATTCATCAACACCAAGTCACACACCAATTAATCAGTTAGGAGCATGCTAGTCTCCTTCCTTTTGTCATGAATATTCCATCCTCACCTTCAGAAAGTGAAACACTGGAGGATAAAGTTGCGAAAAGAGCAAATGCCAAAGCCTGTCAGGATTTTGCCAACAAAAGGGAATTTACATACCTTGGCCAACCTATGGAGGAGATATTTCAAATGTTGATCAATGAAGGAAGAATTACCTCCCATCTACCTCCAATCAATCCTCGTTCCAAATGGTTTAATTCTGAGGGAGTATGCCGATATCACTCCCACTCTTGCGGTCATAGCACAGAAGAATGTTGGGCACTCCGCCACCTCATTCAAAATTTAATTGACAGTGGTGTCCTGCAAATGGCAGACAATGACACTTTGTTACTTGAGAGTGGAAACACATGTCCTACAAAATGGAAGGACGACGTAGCAGTTATATCCATTGAGGATGATTTGGCTGCCATCCCACTCACAATACAAGCAATTTAACTCAAAGGAGCTGACAATCCTTTGAAAGTGGCTGCACCAAAGCCAATTAACTTACCATTTAGACAACAGTATCATGTTGTTAGCCTACACAAAGTCCCATGGAATTATGGGCAGGATGAAGGATCTACTTCACATACTACTGCTGCAGTGTCGAAGGAGAATCCACTGTATCTCCCCCATCGGGTGATGAAGCCCACCATCAAATTAAATGAGAAAGTTCCCATGGAGAAGATTGAAGAATTCCTCTGTACCATGGGCCATAACGAAGCCAAAGTGGTTTTAAGCTTGAAAGAAGCTCCACAACAAATTTCCATATTGGACTTAGTTTTCGCTTCTGAAGGTCACAGGAAGGTATTGCTAAGGGTCTTGGAAGAAGCCCATTTATCGAAATCAGTGGATGTGGAAAAATTCCAGCTTCTGGTTGATCACATTTTCAACAAGAATGTGATATCTTTCACTGATGACGACATACCCGCTGAAGGGACCGATTATTGCAAGTCGTTTCATATAGCGGTTTTGTCCTTCGGATACATGGTTGGAGGAGTCTTGATAGATGGAGGTGTATCTCTTAACATCTATCCTTATACTACCTTGGAGAAGATGAATATCAACCCCAAGAGGATCAAAAGCAGCCATACGATTATCAAAGCTTTTGATGGGTCCCGACGAAACGCTGTTGGAGTAATTGAATTACCAGTGGAGATTGGTCCACATACATTCAGTGTATCCTTTCACGTGCTCAAAATAGCCACGGGATACCACCTGCTGTTGGGAAGACCATGGATTCATATGGCTGGAGTTGTCCCTTCCACCCATCATCAGAAAATCAAGTACATTATCAACAATAGCCTAGTCACTGTTAATGCTTAGCCGGAATGTTCGAAAGAAAGTGATATGCCACTAATCAACTTCAATTCAGAAATTGAGCCGGTCAGTTTCCACGCCCTGGAGGTGAGCAACACTCATTACCATCCCATTGGGGTACCACCTCTTACACCCAAGATTTATGCCGAGGTTATGTCGGCCACTCAAGAAATGATGTCATTGGGTCATCAACCTGGACAAGGGTTGGGCAGAGAGCATCATGCTATTAGGCACCTAATTCAAGTGCCTAGTCAGACGGGAACAACTGGATTAGGCTATCCTGCTAGCTCTAGTCACAGGAATCCTCATAAGCACAAACAGATTCCTTCAACTTCCGCCACACGGCGATTTTCTCCACCTGCAAATCCTGAGTTTGTACAATCTCCGGTAAAGGTGTCAGCCTATGTTATGGCTATGCTATTTCCCAAAATGATATCGGTTAAAGTGAAAGAGGTCCTGATTCCTGATCCCGAAGTGGAAGAGAGGGAACAGAAACATAAACAAGACATCGCCCTGATGATGTCAGGCATGCGCATCATTGTCCATGATAAGCATACAAACAGATACACCCCAGACGATGATTGCCCAGATATCATTGTCATCATTAAAGAGAAAAAGGATGATGATAGCCTATCCATCACTGCAGTTCATCAGGACTTTACCCTCGATAATTGGAACAGCACTCCGTGCATTGGTCGACGAGGGTAAAACGTGCAGAAATTCCATCTGCCCTGTAGATAACTTTAACTGCTTACTTTTATGTATAATATTAGCAGTTGTTTTATCATTATATGCTAACACTTTGTATGATTAAACAATTTCATATATTAAGTGAAAGCATATTTATTTTCAGGACTCTGAATTTAGATGTGCCTGTACTTGCTGATGAGGTGCCTTTTCTCCACAAGGACTGTAACTTTGATGAAAAGTTGGACTCAGACTTAATGGAAATACAAGAAGACATTGAGATACCTCAGGAGATCAAGGAATGGGTCGAAGACAAACCTAAACCTAATCTTGATCAAACCACTTCTTTCAATCTCGGAACCTTAGAAAACCCTAAGCTAATCCATATTGGTTTATACCTCACTCCAAACCAACGGAATGACATCGTTGCGCTACTAACCCAATTCCAAGATGTGTTTGCATGGTCTCATGAAGACATGGTGGGTTTGTCCACTGACATTGTCCTTCATTGCCTTTCCATTAAAGAGGGATTCAAGCCAGTCAGGCAGAAGCTCAAGCGATTGAAACCTGAGTGGAGTTTAAAGGTTAAAGAAGAAATTGTGAAATAATTTCAAGCAGGCATCATCATGGTGTCTACATACCCTGAATGGCTATCAAACATAGTCCATGTGCCTAAACCAGAAGGAAAGGTGCGAGTTTGCGTGGATTACCGGGATCTTAACAAAGCTTGCCTTAAGGATAGCTTTCCCGTGCCATTTATCCAGATTCTCATTGACAATACTGCTCAATTCAGTATGTACTCCTTTGCGGATTGCTTCGCAGGGTATCATCAGATTATGGTTGCTGAGGAGGATCGTGCGAAAACTATTTTCATCACGCCTTGGGGAACCTTTTGTTATAGACCGTTGTCATTTGGCCTCATCAATGCCGGAGCAACCTATCAGTGAGCTATGATGGCTCTTTTCCATGACTTAAGGCATAAAGAGATAAAGATCTACGTGAATGACTTCATTGTCAAGTCCCGAAGGGAAGAAGACCACTTAGACCATCTCAGAAAGCTTTTCAACAGGTTGCGTAAGTACAACTTCAAGTAGAATCCAGCCAAGTGTGCCTTTGGTGTTAAATCGGGCAAGTTGCTAGGTTTCCTAGTCAGCCACAAAGGGATTGAGCTGGATCCCACCAAAATCCAGGCCATCAAGGAAATGCCCGTTCCTCAGACAGAGAAGGAAATATGGGGATTTTTGGGAAGAATCAACTTCATTAGCAGGTTTATTTCTCAACTCACAGCAACCTATGAGCCCATCTTCAAGCTGTTAAGGAAGAACTCCTCCATGAAATGGAATGATAAGTGTCAGAAAGCCTTCCTTACAATCAAAGAGCAGTTGGTTAGTGCTCCTATTTTGGTACCTCCCAGGGATGATGTTCCCTTGTTCATGTACCTGTCCATTAATGACAATGTTATGGGCTATATGCTAGGACAGAAAGACTATAGAGGCCAAGAGCGAGCTATCTATTACCTCAGCAAAAGATTTAGCAGTAGTGAACACAAGTACACTCTGATTGAGAAGACTTGTTGTGCTTTAGCATGGGCTTCTATGAGGTTAAAGCATTACCTCCATTGTCACATAACCCATCTCATATCCCGCGTGGATCCTCTCAAATATGTGTTCAGTAAGCCCATACTGAATTGTCAGTTGTCCAGATGGTAGTTGATTCTTCAATAATTTGACATCGTCTACGTGACACAAAAGTCCATTAAAGGACAAGGAATTGTGGATCAACTGGCCGCCGCACCCGCAAGGGATTACAAACCCTTAGAAACATACTTCCCCGATGAAGGGGTCATGACAATTCAGCAACACCATCAGTACGATGCATGTCATACATGGTAAATGTATTTTGATGGAGTCATTAACACGTAAGGTTACGGAGCCGGAGCGCCTCTAGTATCCGATGACGGGAGTGATATCCGTCAGCCATCAAATTGCGCTTTATCGGCACCAACAACACAAATTGAAAGTATGAAGGGTGTATCATGGGACTAAAACTTGCCCAATCAATGGGTATTATACGGTTAACTGTCTTTGGGGATTTGGAGTTGGTAATCAAATAAACTACGGGAATCTATCAAACCAAATAGCTATATTTGTTGCCTTACCATCGACAAGTTTTACAAATGGCTTTGGAGTTCGAAGAAGTACACTTCCTCCACATTCCTCAGAATAAGAATGATTTTACGGATGCGCTAGCAACTTTGGCCTCCTTGATCAACATACATGACAAGGAAAACACGTCAAGCATCACATTTGCCCTACAAAAGGCTCCAGCTTATGGGAATTATGGTGGAAAAGTATCGGATGAGCTACCTCCCATCCAACACCCTTGGTATCAACATATCAAGGAGTATCTGCGAGATAGATATACACCCGCTGAGGCGAGCCCGACTAAAAAAAGGCAGATCCATCGAATGGCTATAAAATTTTACCTGAGCGGAGATACACTCTACAAAAGAGATGCAGGATTAAGACTCCTTAGATGTCTGGACAAAGACCAAGCTCAGAGGCTCATGGATGAAATCCATGGTGGAGTATGTGGCCCACACATGAGCGGACCCCTACTTGTTAAGAAAATCCTCAGAACAGGGCATTACTGGCTTACGCTTAAAGTTGACTGTGATGATCACGTCAAGAGGTGCTATCAATGCCAAATTCATGGGAATGCTATCCACGCCCCTCAAAGGGAACTCCACAATATGAGTTCCCCATAGCCCTTCTCAATGTGGGGAATGGATGTGATCGGGCCCATTAGGCCAATTGAGCCCAAAGCCTGTAATGGGCATCGGTTTATCTTCACCATGATCGACTACTTTTGGGTAGAAGTAGCCTCCTTCCCTAGGGTTACTAAAGAAGTCATCATTGCTTTCATTAGAAATAATGTCATTTGTCGATATGGACAACCAGAGGTAATTGTGTCAGACAATGCTAAGAACCTCAACAACAAAATGATAGAGGAGTTATGTAGTAAATTCCATATCAAACACCTTAACTCCGTCATCTACCGTCCAAAGATGAATGGTGTTGTTGAAGCGACTAATAAAAATGTCTGCCAATCACAAAGGATGGTCTGACCTCTTGCCTCTGACTTTATTAGCCTACAAAACTTCAATGCGTACTTCCACTGGGGCAACCCCCTACTCATTAGCCTATGGGAAGGAAGCAGTACTCCCCATAGAGGTGGAAATGGAATCCCTCAGAGTGTTGATGGACGCTCAGCTGGATGAAGACCAATGGGTACAAGACAGATATCACCAATTGTCTCTAATAGACGAAAGGCGAATCGCGGCTATCTTCCATGGTCAGCTATATCAACAAAGGATCGCCAGATCTACAATAGAAAAGTTTGGCTATGGCAGTTTAAACAACATGACTTGGTTTTGAAGAAGATCATTGACAACCAAGATTAATTTAAGGGAAAATTCGCTCCAAACTGGGAAGGCCCGTTTGTTGTCAATGAGGTATTGACAGGAAGTACTCTCAGACTACAAGAAATGGATGGCGATGAATTTCCACAACTCATCACCTTGGACACCGTGAAACGGTACTATGTCTGAGGTTACCATCAAGCAAACATCCTGGTTTTTGATCATCAGATCACCAGTCATTCCGGTTTTCTAACCCATTTTACATACTCTTCTACCCCTCAGGGAAACATACTCTTCAAGCCAGTAGCCTGGTTTCACCTCATTTAAAACCTTTCATACAATTTCGGTTATCCCACCAGGGATTGAACCTTTCACACCTGCAGTTTGTCCAAAACTTAGGATCAAACTTTTTCACGCTTGCAGTTTGTCCTGAACTTAGGATCAAACTTTTTCACACCTGTGGTTTATCCCAAACATGGGATCAAACTTTCTTTCCCCCGCAGTTTAGCCTGCACATGGGAATCAGACTTCTCTTCGACTGCAAATCATCCTGAGGGGCGAATTACATCGACCTGATCTCCATGATACCCGGGAGTACATAGGAAACCTTATTCTATATGGCCCGGTCGCAATAAAAAAACAAAAACATTTCTGCCCTTTCTCTACAAAAACAAAAACAATAAAAACATTTTCACCCTTTTCTACAAAAACAAAAACAACAAAAACATTCCTACACCCTTTTACATTCAGCGTTGAACCTCTTACACCAGGTTCGAACTACGCAGACCTGATCTCCTCTTCAATAGGAGTACATAGGCAGCCATTTATGGTTCGGTCTAACCCCCTACCAGAACACAAATACTTATCAAACAGTACTGGGATCAAATTTTAATCCACCACATTTCATCCGCTTCAGACCAAAGGGATGGAACTACCTAACCCCTCCTCACAAATAGGAGATTCGGCGACCATCTAAGCTGCGGTTGTGCCTCAAAGAGCAACACCAATCCATAAGAGATGGAATTAACTAGGCTCCTCTTAAATAGGAGTACTGGCGACCATCTGTGGTGCGGTTAATCTTAGAGAGGAAAAGCCACACTCCTCTCCAAATCTACATACAGAAACCAGTCCCAAGACACCAAAGATGGTAGGGATACACACAGATCAATGATCCGTTCTAAAAGATCCTGCGATGTCTCAATGTCCACACATCAAGGATGAGTTCAAAATACATCAAGATCATAAGCCCTGAAGAAACAGGCAAATATCAAGCAAGTATCAAGGCACAACTAAAAGGGAAGTGAATCAAAAAATATTTCCCTGCTATATATAATGTTGTTTGATATATACATATATGTTGTACATGACAAAATGGCTAAGCTAGTCTATGCAGGAAAATACAAGTCTATCTACAGATTTGTATGTATGCGTAATATCAGATCTAACATAGCATCTCTCTCCAAAGAAGGAGGTAACGCTGCAAGCTCATGCCCAATGGTATCTACACGAGCTAGCAGATCCGAGGCTAACTGCATGGTGGCATGATGCTCATCAATGTATGCACTCATATCGGCAAGGATGTCAGTCGTAAAGGATCTCACTGAAGTACTATCTATGACGGCCATATCCCGGGTAGATAGTGTGACGCCCCCAAAATAGGTATACATCACCCATCTTGGGTCGCCAAATACATGGTACTGAATACAAATACAAACTTAATTATACAACATGAGCTATGAGTTTTAATTCAAATATTGTCTTCTAGATAATATTTAAACTCAAAATAAGTCCTAATTTATTATCACACTATTTCACAGAATAGTGAGGACTACTAATGCAAACATCTGGACCGTCACTACGTTCCCCAACTAGTCCCGGCTACGTTCTCATTTCTTGAAGAGAACAATGAAAGCAAAAGGATTAGCTTAACTAGCCCAGGAAGAAATATTATGACTAAGATAATGCATAATAAGTTATCGTTAGCCTTCAACAATGTTTATCTGATAGAATATAATAGAAAACAAGTTTAACTGCAGCGGAACAAGCAATCCATTAGAAGAGTCAAGTAGAGCATGATATCTACTATCTTCTATGATTTAAAAAGTTTTTCATTAACTTTATCGCTGAAACTCATCTTAAAAAATAAACCACATCATCGAATCATCTCTGCACCTTGGCCAAGGATATTCATGTAATCATCAATGGTAATGATTATACCGAATAATCCCTGGTCATAATCATACCAACAACTGTCCATCAATGCACTACAGGTCAATGAGGATTTTTACCACATCATTTGTCACATTACGGGTCATGATGACAATGATATAAGAATTCAATTAAAAGAAACAAAGGATAAATTTTTAGAGATTTATAATTTAATTTATCCATAATTCAATAATGTTCAAATTGCCAACATGATACTGCTTTGTGGAGTAAAATTCAAGAATAATATTGTATCAAAAATGATTTGGACTGAAAAAAAATTATTTTTTGTCATGAATAGTACTTCAGGTGAATAGTATCCTATGAATAGTACTTTGGGAATAGTACCCCATGAATAGTACTTTGTAAATAGTACTCGTGAATAGTACTTTGTGAATAGTACTTTGTGAATAGTACTTTATGAATAGTACCCATAAATAGTTCCATTTTTCTTCTCAGGAAGCGAGAACATATCAGGAACCAGGCGAGGTATAGAGTGATGGTCCTAGACAGTTGTTTTAGCAGTCCTCACTATTTTTGTAAAATAGTGCATCAATAATTGTAATGAGGACTTTATTTGAGTGTGGATATTATCTAGAAGACAATATTGGTATTTAAACTCACAGTATGTGTTATCGTATTTTGCACGACAATTGTATTAATAAAGTTGTAGTTGTTTTCTATACCATGTATTTGGCGACTCAGAATGGGTGATGTATGCCTATTTTAGGGGTGTCACATGTCCCTCCTCTCCGCATCTGTAGCATCTAACTGGCGGTCGTTCTCCTCCGCTAGAATTTGGTCTTTGGTCTTTGGTCTTTGAATCTTCTTCTTACGCGTCTTCCCATCTTCGTTAAATCTTCTCTTCTTGAATTTTCCACTTGAATCATTTCTTCTATTATCTTGGACATGATTACCACATAAGTGGTTACCATTCTTGGAATGATAATTTCCCCCACCTTTTGGTTGTGATGGCTCATTATCGCGCTCCAATAACTGAGCCCTATTCACTACATCTGAATACAAACACAATTTGTGCGAAATGAGGTATTGATGTATCTCGGGTTTCAAACCTCTTAGAAACATCCGCATCATTCTTTCCTTATTATCAACCAAGTGGGACGATAACCGGACAACTCAAAGAAACTTAGCTTTAGAATCAGTCCGAGAATTGCCAATGTTTCCACACATATTTTGAGCAGGGCCGCTCTACTTTGATGTTGCATGAATTACATAAAGCCTCTGAACATCCCATCGGTCATCATTTCATCGGTGTTATTGTTTACCTGAGGATTATTGTCTTCTTGTTGCACATTATCCTGGGTATTGATCGTTGGTGACTCAATGGTCTCATGTGCTTCATTGCTTATCTCAACATTTTTGGATGCCATTTCCAAATACTGCCACAAAACAAGGGTTAATTGGCATGTCACATATTATCCCTATACTCTGACCGACCAATTAAATACCAAATAAACTTAGGTAGGTCATACTAGCAAAGGAATTCCCCGTCTCTCCCCTCCTAGTTCTTGTCTCACATCTCAGCCAAGGATCATATCCCTGAGCTTTAATACCAACTGTGACGCCCCCAAAATAGGAATACATCACCCATCTTGGGTCGCCAAATATATGGTACTGAATACAAATACAAACTTAATTATACAACATGAGCTGTGAGTTTTAATACAAATATTGTCTTCTAGACAATATTCAAACTCAAAATAAGTCCTCATTTATTATCACACTATTTCATACAATAGTGAAGACTACTAATGAAAACATCTGGACCGTCACTCCGTTCTCCGACTAGTCCCGGCTACGTTCTCATTTCCTGAAGAGAACAATGAAAGCAAAAGGATGAGCTCAACTAGCCCCGTAAAAAATATTATGACTAAGATAATGCATAATAAGTTATCGTTAGCCTTCAACAATGTTAAACTGATAGAATATAATAGAAAATAAGTTTAACTGTAGTGGAACAAGCAATCCATTAGAAGAGTCAAGTAGAGCATGATATCTACTATCTTCTATGATTTAAAAAGTTTTTCATCAACTTTATCGCTGAGACTCGGCTTAATAAATAAACCACATCATCGAATCATCCCTGCACCACGGCCAAGGATATTCATGTAATCATCAATCGTCATGATTATATCGAATAATCCATGGTCATAATCATACCAACAATTGTCCATCAATGCACTACAGGCCAATGAGGACTTTTACCACATCATTTGTAATATTACGGGTCATGATTATACCGAATGATCCCTGGTCATAATCATATAAATCAACAGTCCATCTATGCACGTAAGCCAAAGATGACTTTCATCACAATATAAGCATGAGGATGATGACAATGATATAAGAATTCAATTAAAAGAAACAAAGGATAAATTTTTAAAGATTTATAATTTAATTTATCTAGAATTCAATAATGTTCAAATTGCCAACATGATACTGCTTTGTGGAGTAAAATTCAAGAATAATATTGTATCAAAAATGATTTGGACCGAAAAGAAATCAATTTTTGTCATGAATAGTACTCCGGGTGAATAGTATCTTGTGAATAGTACTCGTGAATAGTACTTCATGAATAGTACTTTGTGAATAGTACCGTATAAATGAATAGTACTCATAGACAGTACTCCGGCATGAAAAGCATAAAATTTAATAAGAATGTGTAGAAAATATCCTTGTGAAACGATACTAGATAAAGCGCAAATTTCAAGGATATTCTACTAATTTCACGAAATATAGAAGCAATACTTTAACAAAATGAGGGTATAATCAGGAATACGAGACGTAACAATATTACTCACATACTACAGAGTATGGAAGAAAATATTATTCCTTATGAATACTAAACAAAATAATATCCCTTACGACTGTTGAACGAAAATAATATTCCAACGAATATGGAACGAAGATAATATTTCTTACGAATATTGAACAAAATAATATTCCTTACGAATATTGAACGAAGATAATATTCCTTACGAATACGAAAAATAATATCGTAAGCGAAGATGAAATAAATAATACTCCTTACGAGTATTGGAAGAAAATAACTCTCTTCATGAATACGAAAGAAATAATACCCCTTACCTCAGAAGAAGACTTGATACTAGAATAGTGAAGTATCAAACTTCGCTTCTTCTTTCTCTCTATAGCTTCTCTCTCTATAATTGCTCTTGTGAGACTTAGTGAATTGGTGAGAATGAAAGAAGAATGAGCTTCTATTTATAGGAAAATATAGTTTCGATAATTGCACGTTTTGGGGCTCAAAATATTACAGTATAATACCTTCATCTTTTCCTTCATTTTTAATTTAGTTCTGCAAGTATTATCAAACTTGCACCACCTCCCCTAATAGTACATCATGTGAATTAATAGTACATTCATGTGAATCAATAGTTTTATACATGTGAAAAAAATAATTACAGTATAGTACCTTCATCTATACCTCCATTTTTAATTTAGTCATTCAAGTATTATCAATCTTACACCACCTCCCCTAATAGTACATACATGTAAATCAATAGTACACACATGTGAACCAATAGTTATAAGCATGTGAATTAATATCAATTAATTGCTCATTTATCCGATTAATTACCTGATTGGTCAATATAACTTCCAAACATCAATTATTATCGAAATAAATGTCGATTTAACTAACACTAATAATCCCAACACAATGGAACTATCAATTTCATCTTTAATCAACACGAACTTATTCATCACTAATATTATAACTCACAATATTTAACAACCAGGTCGTTCCCAGGTTGCAAATAATAATATGAATAACTTTGTCAATATTGCAAATAATAATATGAATAACTTTGACAGAACTTACAAACATTGTCAATATTGCAAATAATAATATGAATAACTTTGTCGACTCAATTATTGATTTAATAATATAAATATTATGCAGATGATACTGTGACAATAATTGAATCAATAATATGAGAGATATGATGTAGCAATTACTGTAGCAATAATTGAGTATAACTGAGTGACTTTTCACGTAAGCATCAATAATCAATACCGTGTGCTACTATACAACCACGCGTATTACTGTACTTTTACTACCGGGTAGTTCAACGCTTTTAATTAGAACACTTTCGCCATTATTTTTATAAAAAGACAATTCTGTCATTTTCTAACTATGACAATACTTCCGTTGTGAGGTCCACCAATGATTGTGTTATCGTACGAATATTCCCCGACCAATCCAATATTTTATAACAACTTGCTTACTTTGCAAAATTTTCACATATCACCCTTAGCTTTAACCTTTTATCAATTTAACCATTTACTAAATAAAATAATAATTATAAGAAAATTGAATACTTTCATTTCATAAATTTTGGGGTCTTATAGATAGGACAGCATCCCGCTCTACAATCAATTCATCTCTGGCTGATCTGGCCTCGTCTATCTCTAATAGAGCTGCATCTCTCCCATCAAGAGCTGTCAACATCAAGGCCCTAGCCTGATCTCTCTCAAAGGTCATCAGATGTAGACTCTGCTCCAGATACTGTGCTGAATGTTGAATCACAGTAGCACTCATATTGGGAGAATCCATCACAATTGCTGGCAACCCAGTAGATATATCCTCCTTGATGGGAATATAAGTCTCCTCCATAGGCTCCCCATCATCGGAATCAATCCCCTGCACTGTGGATAATGTCATAGTCAATGTCGTCTCTGTCTCCATGAACGCGAAATACTCTGCAGAACAACCCGGATGGCTGACAGAAAACTTAGCTAGCTCACGATGATCCCAATAGGCATACAACCTGGATCTATCCTCTGCTGATAAGTGGCGAGAAGCTAAGCGCTAACTTAATGCCCCCTCAAAAGGATGGATGTTCTGGAACTGATCAAACTGACACATCACGGCCAATGGGTGGTAAGTAATCATGCCCCTCAAACCAGCTAGAGGGAGATACTCCATGCCCGGAGAATGAGTGATAAAGTTGTAGGGTGAGCTGAGCCCTATACACGACAATATATCATACGGATGTCCGATCCCTGCCAGGAAAACGGACCAAGATGCAGGATATGTACACTCCATAGGCTGAAAGGAGTATGACATGTCTATATCATGGGTGAAACAATACCTGTGCCATCTGAAAGTGCCAATCAGTCTCAAGTGTGACATAAACCACACATACAACATGACCGAGCTGCCTGTGAATACCCTTGCAGGGTAAGTGCTATAATATGTGGCTGACCTCAGCGTCTCTACGATGATCATCGGTACAATGGTGTGACCCTCCCTGAGAGCTCTCACTGCCATGATGACGCTAATATCTAGCTCATCCATGTACCGTGGCATGTATACATACGATAATACGCATAGTAGCAGTACATTTACTATGCCCAAGTGTCGGATAAAGAAATGTGCCCGGTCTAACTGCCAGGTAAAACTATCAATCTGTGTCAAATGAGTCAGATCTCGGACACAGGCTAGCCAATCTGTCATCATCACGGATCCAGGAACCATATCCCCCATGAACTGAGTGGAGCGGGTTTGGGCTCTAATGGTACGAGGGAACCACCAATGCTGGAATATCTCCTGAGTGCAGGGACCCTCTGATAATGTAAAACTGTCAACACCCAACAATAGGATATCAATGACGGGTGACTGCGAAACAGGCCAATAATGCCTGGCAGGAGGTAAGATCGGTATACGAATCTCTCTTGTAGTGCTCTTAATAGCACGCTTTCCTAAATAGAGCTCCCACCCTCCATGTGTGAAGAGAGGAATCATATGGGTGGAAATCACGTGCTCGACACCAGTCGGGTATCCATCCTCAAATCCAATGCTCAAGTGCTCCCCTGAATAGGGAATCCATGTGATGACATCAGCTGTCAACAACTCCAGTTGTAGGCAGCAATGAGTGAAACCCTCAGCTACAGGGACCTCCGCCAGTATGGAATGATGTCATCGTCGTCCTCGTGGGTAGGTATCTAATCCTAACATACTCACCGGACGTAATCATGAGAGCTTCTCATAGGCCCAAAACTGCCAACACAAAGGCAAACATCTGCTGTCAGTCAACACCCTTAACCTGTACATGGGAAATTACAAGAGAAATACTCACCAGTAAAAATAGGTAAAATCCTAGCCAAGCCTCTGTCAAGCCCTGCGAACGCATGTGCATTCCCCTGAGGAAATAGGCAAAGGTGTAGGAACCCCAATCATACTCTCCAATACGGTCCACGTGTCGAGTGGCGCTGATCAAATCGAAAGACACCGTAGAAGATTTATCAGCTATGAAGCAGCCCCTAATGATCATCAGGAATAATTGCCGAAGAATGTGATCCCTGACTCTCACATCATCGGGTATGGGCTCACTCAACAGCCCGCTCATAGCATCTATGCTCAAAGGACCTGTACGAACAGTCTTGCCCCTGAGCGCCTTCGCCGGAACTCCTAGCAAGGATCTGACGGTATTCGGGGTAATATCTGCCACACAAGGCACTGGTACCCCTCCAAACTCCATACCTGTGATAAATTGTCAATCCATCGACGTAATCATCACCTCACAGTCCAATAAATGGAGTGACTGAGTCTGGTGAAACCAGCACTCAGACAATGCCCTGAGGTAACCCTAGGGACAACGGCAGGGAAGGATGGAAAAGATTTCCCCAAATCCCTAATCATGCACGATCGCTCTATAGTCAGGATGTAGAGCCTGGTACATCGCGTAAATGTTGAACTAGTTCCCTCTACGCTGTGTAAATCCGGGAACCTACATCACAAAGTAGATCAACATCAAAACCCTTTACTCCTCATCAATAGGAAAGAAAGAAGATTAAAATCTAGCTTTGTACCTCATTTGCATGCAAGAAAACTGAGGGATGTCTATTCAAATCACCCAACAACTCTAGGTTCACCACCTGAATACTCGGGAGGTCCCTACGGGGAACATGTGCAGCAGGAGCGGGAGCCTCAACCAGTACATCCTCCTCCTCGTCCTCCACATCCGGTACATCAACCCGGACATGATATATCACCGCCTCCGCCAAACGACGAGGTTGTCTAACAGAACGGGGTCAAGGCACTTCAGAAGCACTCCTCCGCACACCAGAAGTGGTCCTGCGGGAACTACTCGGCTGATCCAGATCTATATATCTGGACAATAAGTCTCCAAATCACCTCAAAAAGGGTGTGGTAAATTCTTATCTGGAGCTTTTCAAAATGCAGCTTTATGACTACATGCATGCATGCATTATTTTAACATACAACTACAGTAGAGTTAAAAATGCATGACTACCCAATGTCTACATTTTGGAAAATTTTTGCCATTGTCCCCTTTGTAAATAGGACTATCCACATGCACATAGGCATGACTAGGTGGCCATTCAGTAGCACACCTACCCATAGTCATATACATCCTACATGCATTAATACATCAAAGTAAAAAATCTGTAAGGTTAGCCTAATTACCAGGATTATTTTGCTTTTTTCACCTTTGCTCATTTGTCCTCAAATAGGATAAGAAATAGCAGAAAAAAGGTGTCAATTTGACTGTTTCAAAAGTCAAATTTCTTTACATCATTATGTTCAGCATGGTTTAATACTAACATTTACTATGTTAAATATTTTTTAACAAGTCATTTCAGCATGGATAATCACTACTATGTGTTTAGATGAATTCCATGTGATATTTCATTTTCCAACGAATAACAACTGGAAAAGAATACATGCATACGTTACCAAGATAGTGTAAAACACTTGTACGGTGACAGAATTTGCAGAAAGTCGTCCGAACTCAGCAGATCTGAAGAAGAGCTCTCAGATTTCCTTCACGATGCAGCTTGAAAATGACTTGGGAAAGCAACCAGACCATTTAAGGACATTCACGGTTGGCCATAGTTCCACCTGCGGCTGCTGTAGGTATACCTGCGACACCCCTATATGGGTCCCACCCCTCCGGCTCAGTCCAGTTAGAGTTTCAAAGGAGTTCGTACAAGCTGAAAAGGCCAAATCAGGAATAAAAATGCTACGCGATTGAGCGGAATAGCCTGAAACCCTGGTTTTCACGGGCCAAACTATGGCTTTACATAACACTCATTGGTCTTCGCCCAAACATAGGGTACACTATACCGATGATCTCAGCTATTGCAAATTATATTCGACAATACCTCGCGAAGGTTTGATGCCATCAGTTCAGGGTCGTAGCCTTGACATGGTCCCCGGCGGGGGTGTCACGCATTTTTAACCATTGATTTACACGTCAATGAAGGTCAAGCAGCCTTGACATGGTCCCTGGCGGGGGTGTCACGTATTTTTGAACCGTTGATGCGCACATCAATGAAGGTCAAGTAGCCTTGACATTATCCTTAACAGGGATTTCATCCGTTGATACACATGTCAATGAAGGTCGGGCAACCCTGACAACACCAACTGTTTGCAGTAACTCCAACAAAATAGAGGAAGGACCTGGCGATACAAACCAAGGAAAAACATCCTCATCGGGGAGGACTGATGATAGCCCCAACGTCAATAATCCTAGAGATTCCTGGTAGCTGTGGATCACGCGTCCAAGACAGTTCATCAGGCTGGTTATTTATTGTCATCTCCGGTAGAAGCAACAGGGATCCGGCAATCATCCCATCATGTTGGAGGCCAATCCAACAAACCACATACATTTGCATCATGTTGTTATGCATTGCATCATAATCATCTTGTTGCATTTCAAGTGTCTAGTATTCATTATCCTATCCATGCCATTGCATTGCATGAATATGATAAAGAGGGGCATCTGTAGACACTCAAATTTTTTTTGCCTACCTGTTACTAACATTGCAGGAAGTGCAAAATCTTCTTTCAGAGATAACCCTGGAAGACAGCTCAGCTTAATCCTAGAAGTTCAGTTTCAACCCCGAAAAACACACCAGGAGTATCATTTCCCCATCTCGGAGATAACCCCGAGGATAGCAGTGCAAATACCGAAAATTCCACCGGAGAAGGCCGTTTCATCTTGGAGATAACCCCGAGATGTTCAGTCTCAGTCCCGGAAACAACACCGGGAAAGACAATGTCAACCTTGGAGATAACCCCAAGGAGTGCAATTGCAGTTCCAGAGATAACCCCGAAAATGCTTGTTTCAAATGCATGCAGTCAACTTCAACCTCGGGACTCACATCGAGGCACTCAATTCACAAACCCAAAGATAACCCCGGGAGGACAGGTACACCTCAGACAACCCTGAGGGCATTCAACACTTGCAGTAGTCCAATCTCAGAGATAACCCTGAGCAACGTCTGCTTTAGCTGCTAAAACCGGAGATAACCTCGGTGAAGGGAAAAGACATCAAATTGCCACCTCAACCCCACATGGCATCGTCTCAACAAACAATAATCAACATACATTCTACATGACAATGTCCCATAAGAACCAAGGAGTTGCAGTCCCGAGTGACTACTATGCAAGGCATCACACCGGATAGAATTTGAAGTTTGAAGAGATAGGACATGGTTCCATCTTCTTGACTTTGTATAACCTCTAATCCCATGTCATTGTGTAGCTCTCAACAACAGCAGTATGAAATAGGTCTTATACACCTCAATCGGATGTTCGGATTGAAGTTTTGCAAGTTTGAGCAGATATCACGTTGCATGTGTGCACATACTTCGAGACGATGGGACCCGCAGAGCCCGAGGCACCCCGGGTAGCCGCAGGTGCATCTGCGACTACCGCAGGTACACCTGCGGCTCCCAGCTTTATAAATATAAAGCTTGGGGTGGCCATATTCAAGAGAAGAAAGGCGAGGAAGCCCTGTCAAATTTGCTCTGTACACACCCCATATTGAGTGCTTTCTCATTTTAAACACTTGTTAGCTCACATATAGCTATATTTTTACCGGCGGGAGCCGAGTGTTCATCCACTTAAAGTCATAGAAGTCTTCTTTGGCAGCCCACTGTAAGCCTTCTTACACATTATAAAGCCTTTCTCTTCATCTTTGCACACACTCTTCTTCACATTGAGAGTCGTGTTGTGTGTGTATGACCGAACTTCGGTCCATAGTTTTCATTTCTATCTGTATATATATACTTATATATGTATATATTTATATATATGGACTAACATTATCGAGTTATGCCTCGATTGAGCCTAGACTCACGTCTGGAGTGTTTACTTGCTTTTATATATATATATATATATATATATATATATATGAATTGTTGTCAAATTTGTTCGATGAGCTTTAATTTTACATACTGCATTTTTATTGCTTTTATATATATATATATATATATATATATATATATATATATATATATATATATATATATATATATATATATATATATATATATATATATATATATATAAATCTTTGTCGACTTTGTTCGATGAGCGAGATTTTATATACAATTGCGTTTCTTTGCTTATATATATATATATATATATATATATATATATATATATATATTTATTTATATTTCATCAAGCACAGGTTTACTTACGTGGCCTTTTCTTTTTATTTACATTTCGTCCTTTGGAGTTTACTTATTGGCGGTTGAACATTTTTTACCGCTTTATTTATATTCCGTCCCGCTTAGAGTTTACTTAAGTGGTGGTTGATCGCATTCTTCGCTTTATTTACATTTCGATCCCCATGGAGGTGCTTCGTGGTGGTTGATCATGTCTCTATATATATATTTACCGCTTTTATATATTTACATTTCCGATCTCCCATGGAGGTGCTTCGTGGGGGTTGATCATGTTTGTGTGTATATATATATATATATTTACAGCTTTTATATATATAACTGCTTACTGCTTTTCATATAAACTGCGGCATCATGTGAGCCTAGGAATCATGTGATCACAGATTCAGAATCTAGATTTAGTTCCCGTGATGGACATTTCCGCTGTAAGCAGCTTGTAAATTATTCACGGTGTTTGAATTTCCTTAGATGGCTTTCATGCCCATGAGGAGTTCGGCAGTGCTATATATTATTTTCTCGAAGATGCTTCGCATCTCTAAAATAAAAGCAATCAAGCTGAACATTTAATAATAAAAATAGAAGTATGAAAAGGTCTCAATTACTATTGAGCACAGGGTTCGAATAACCTCTTTTACAAAACCTCACTGCTATATCATGTTTAAAACTGAATTTTTCATACAAATTCAAACCCTTTGTATATATGTGCGAATGAGGCCTCGCACTATTTCCAAATAATAGTACATTGACCCACACACACACACACATATTCCTATAACAGTTTCTTGAAAAGTGGCGGTCACCGTGGTAACACGGATGTCGGTGGGTGCCTAACACCTTCCCTCCGCATAATCAAGCTCCCGAACCCAAATGAATATTGGTTTCATAGACCCGTTTAGCAGTGTCACATCACTAGGTTAATGTGCAAACCTTTTCTCAGTTGCATTGGTGTACCCAGTTAAAAACACCAACTGGCGACTCTTATAGTCAAATCGTCGACATATATATGTCGGACCTTTTTCACTTATTTTTTCAAACAAATCTCACATAACATGAGAACACCAAAGAACAAGAACAGAAAAGGGACAAATAAAAATCCCGACGTCGACAGTTTGTTGTAGATGTCAGATGATAACGTGATGTATAAAGATATACATGCGGTTACTAAAAGGTCTGTAAACCAGGTAGAGATCTTACCGACACCTGTAGCTGAGTTACCAGAGGTGGTGATGGTTGAGTCAGAAGACTCAGAAATCTTAGACTTCATGTCATTGTTTGATGGCATGTCAGAAGAAGAGGTGGAGGTGGTGTCGTTTAATACGGTAGCACTTGTAAAAGAGATGACTCCGGGGGAGTCAATGAAGGCGTTGTTCATAACAGTATTGGATAGAAATATCCAGTATGGGAAGGAGGTGAAAGAACTTAAGGAGGAGATCCATGATATCTTGGAGGACAAGAAAAGCATGGAGACGATGTGGGAAGAAGAGCACGTCGAGAAGGTTTTGGCAAAGGACAAGGTCCATGAGCTAAAACACGAGGTCTTTGAGCTTAGGAAGGAGCTAAAGACCAAGAAGCAGAAGGTTAGTAGGATGTCCTATATACATAGGAGTTCTCACGGGGACTTCCAGCGGCAAGTGGCTGAGTATCCTATGGAGGCGAAGCGGATACTCGACATAATATCGACCAAGATGTGATAAATTCGGTCTTGCCAATGTAGATTATGAGAATGCCATAAGGCAAATGTTGTAACCTAGTTAGTAACTAGAGTAGAGTTAGATATGTAAATATGTCGTATCTAAGTAGTGACGTAAAACCCTCTTTTCTATATCAAAGGGTAGTCTTTTGTAAATCCTAATTTTTGGAAAGCAATGGCAGGAAAGTAATGTAATCAGCTAAGGTTGTGTAATAATGAATGATGTAGTATTATACTACAAGGAAGAAGCAAATCAATATAAGCCTTTTATGGAACATGTTGTGTAATGAGTTTGAGTTATTGTTTAACAAATGAATAATAACTAATTAACAAGAAGAAAGTAATAATGAAGTGTTATTTATTTTAACAAAAAGATGCCGCTAAGAAGAAGACAACGAAATCAAGAAGCGAACGTGAATCAACCCGAAGGGGGACCGATTAACCCGATGCAAGAGTTTGATTATTTATTAACAGCTGCTTGTAATAGAACCAAGGTGAATATACCTGTAAATCTTACGGTAGTACGGGCTACTACGTTTAAGGATTTTAAGAGTGTAGGCCCGTCGGAGTTCAAAGGAACTACGGACCCTATAGAAGCCCAGACTTGGGTGAAAGAAATTGAGAAGGCATTTATTATTGTAAATATTGAAGAGGGGCAAAAGGTTTCTTTTTATACCTACATGATGAAGGGAGAGGCCAACTTCTGGTGGGAGGCAAACTTGGTTAGGGCTGGAGTAGAAAATATATCGTGGACATGGTTCAAGGAGATTTTCTTCGAGAACTACTTTCCCACGAGTATGCAGGGGAGGATGGAGATGAGGTTTCTAGAGTTGAAATAAGGGGAAATGAATGTTCCCCAATATGCTACCAAGTTCAATGAACTGGTGAGGTTTGCTCCACATCAGGTGGATACGGAGGTAAGGAAGGCGAGGAGGTTCGAGAAGGGCTTGAAACCCTAGCTCTATAGCCAGATATCAGTGTTTCAAAGTAATTCCTTTGGAACCATTCTGGAGAAGGCAATAATTGCCGAGGGTGGTAATGAGGCTCTAAGCCAATACCACAAGGAGAAGAAGAATAAAAATAAAATAAAAGGGGGAGTAAACACTGAGGGAGCCAGCGGGAGTGGCAATAGTCAGAAGAGGAAGGGTACTCTGGGAATACCGGAGTAAAGCAAGGAGATCCTAAGAAGAGGATGGAGGCATGCAAGAACTGTGGGAAGACTCATGTAGGAGTCTGTCTTAAGGGAAAATCGGTGTGCTACAACTGTGGATAGGAGGGGCATATTTCGCCTAACTGTCAAAGTCCGAAGAAGAATCACAGATGCTTCGTGTGTGGATCAACTAATCAGATGGCGAAGAATTGCCCGAAGAAGGGGACGGATGTAACAATCCAGAATTTCATTTGTAATTTAAATAAATATTTTAATTGTCATGTTTGTTGTAAGTAAATATTTGTTGGATTATTTGTTAATTAAATAAATAATTCATGAATAATTGTGGATTAACTTAATTAAGTGAAATATATTAACTAAGTTGATGTTCAGTAATTTTGTGGGTAGAAATTTAATTTAATGAGTTAATTAAATGAGTGGTTAACTAATTATCATATTATAGAATGGTAATTTCTAATTTAATAATTAAATTAGAGAAAGTTAGTAAGGATTATTTGAGTTGTTGAATAATTATGTGTTAATTTCATTTAATAATTGAATTAGAGAATTGATAAGGATTATATGAATTGTTATAATGTTGTTTTAATTTATTTTAGTAATTAAAGTGATGTGTTAATTTATTAAATAAAATTATAATGAAAATTATAATTTTGTAGTAATGGGTTAAGTGGAAAAATTTATTTAATAGATTATAAATTAGTTTTTATTTAATTAGGATTGGATATAGAAATCCAAGTAAATAATGTGGAACATTAAACTATAATATAAATGATTTATTAAAATAAATTAAAGGAATTTTAAATGGGTTTATTAAACGAGGCTTAAAGATATTAAGTCATTATTTTAATTGGTTTTGTCAAACAAAGTCTTATGGATTTTGAATTTGAATTTAATTTTAAAATAAATAAATAAATAAAATATATTAAATTTTTATAACTGATATATATATAATTGTTATATTTAATAAAACTCCAGTTTTAGACGTTTGGGTTTTGTGCGTTGGCTTTATTCTATTTTACGTAAAAGGTTTGGCCAAAGAGAAAAGGGAAAGGTTACAGAGAAAATTAGAGAGTTTAAGAGAAAGATTTCTGTGATTCCAAGAAAATTTTGTGTTTTATCAAAGATTATCTCCAAGCAAGTGAAGGTATAATCTCTAAAACTCAAGTTTACGTTTATGGAGAGTTTATGTTCATTCATGAGTTTCAAAATTTTCTGTAATTGCATGTTTGGTGAATTGTTGTTATATAAACTGATTTGTGGTGTTTATTAGCAAATTGTGATGTTAGAATTAGCATTTAGACGAGGAATTAGTGTGCTAATTACGTTCAAAAGAAAGAAAATAGTTTACAGTGATTATGTGTATATATATGGCTTGTGAAAGTATAAAATTCCGTAGTTAGTTTATAAACTAAACTGTAAATTGAGCCTTGAATATGTTAATTCAGTAAGAAACAAAGAGAACGTAGTTTGAATGAGTTAATTTGGTGTAGACTTGTGATCTCAGTGTTAATTTTTGTCAAGGATGTCAGAAATGGAGTTTTTGGTATAAAACATGGAATTCAAGGATTTAAGTTAATTGAAGTTGTTGTTTAATTGTTCTAAGATATCATATATGTGAAGAACCATGTATATATGAGTTCTATATTAATTGGGTGTGTTTAATTTACTGTTTTGTGGATGAAATTCATGATAGTTGGGCTAAATAAGTCTTTGAAAAGCAATGACTGTAGTTTTCATTGGTGCATCAACAATTAGCCTGCCGGTGTCAAGGCGAGAAAGGCCGCAATTGCCTTGTCTTCTGAAGCTTAAGTATGGCGCAGCTGTGCCATACCCTGATCAGAGGCAGTGATGCTTGTTACTTATACAGACCTTGAAAATCTATTGTAACCTAGTCTAATGAGATGTTAATGTGACAAACACGTAATGAAGAGATTAAAACAGAATTATATCATGTGATTAGTAATTCCAAAGTTGTAAAAAGATTAGTAAGTTATGAAAGCAATACGTTATGATTTAAGGTACATCATGAGTAATGAATAAGTGTTTTGAAGTTAATACTTGTGATTTCTAAAATGCATATGGTGTAAAGTAAAACTTGTACTAAAACAACAAGTTTAACTAGAAGTGAGTGTTATTTTGGAAAGTGGATATTAGTATATCTAATAGATATTGTGATTCTAATAATATGTGTAGGTGAATGTGAATTGTAATTTATAGTTTACGCACAAGGCAAGTTCCCTAACCTTTGCTACTTTATTATTCAGCAAGGTTTACTTTTCGCTGTCATACTTATGCAATTTCTCTATCTTTAATCTCTTATTGAGAAGTTAAGCTATTATTTTTACGCAAGTTTCCTAACCTTACTTTTACGTTATGTAAGTTTCTTGAAGTTATTATTGAGCAAGTTCTCTAACTTTAATCTTTCATTATGCAAGTTCTTGTTCCTAACTTGTTATTGTCTTGCATATTCTTTAACTCTAAATTATTATTGAGTAAGTTTCTAAACTATGCTTTTCCTTGAGCTAGTTAATTAATCTTTATTCCTTCGTTTCAAGCGAGGTTGTTTTGTTTGTTCAAAGTCTATACTATTGTTGAACGCTTGTTCTTGTTGAAAAATATTTGTTCAGCTAAAATTAACTATTGTTTAATTTCTGATCACCAATGTCATTGCACTATCTTATATTTTTGTACCGAACTCTTAGTTGACTAGCGATTCTTTATTGATTCAACTAATCCTTAGTTGATGAATGTTCTAAACTCTAAATTACCCTTAAAGTCAATTCAAACCAAACTTCCTTTGGTTTGCTTATGAATCTGTATAGTTTTAAGAATGTATAGTCGATGACTAATACTTGTTTAGCTGATAAACCATTGATAACCTATCTCTTATTGATACATTGACATAATTCGATTGAAACCAAACTCTTGAATAGTTATTAATCCCTACTTGATTCAACCAGTACTTGGTTGAGGAGCGTTCTAAAGATTTAGAATTCCAAGCCAAACACCATTTGGTACATAACCTGATAATCTAAGCTGGGATGAACAACCCTATATCAGGGGATTATTTTAGAGCTACGCAATAGCATTACAATGTTTGCGCAATACATAGTACAAAGGGTTGATCACCTGGAGTACGAGATGATGGTCTACATAGTCGTTTAGACTGTTAAAGGTTACAGTAGAAACACCTGTTAACCTAGGACATAGAAGATGATTATGGTCTTTTAGACTGTTAAAGGTTAAAGTAGAAGTACTTGGCAACCTATAATATAGTTCGTGGCCTTATGACCCTAAGTGTATTCTTTTGATGATTGATATATGTTGTTAACTTAAAATTCACTATTCCTTTGAACTCATAGCTTTTGAATTAGAGTTTATTGTTCCGGTAAGAGTATTTTACCATTGAAAGCTCAATTAAATGTCATTCATGGAATGTTATTGTATACTATCCTTCTTGTGGGCAATTGTTTTCTCACTCTTGCACAAAACAATGCAGATGAAGTTAAGAAGTTTGAAGAGCTTTCTACAAGCAAGGGCAAGGGCAAAGTGCTTGATTAGACGACGTTTAATTTACCTTTTATTTATGAAGTTTATGTAATAGATTTGATTATGATTATGTTTTAATATTCTGCTGATGATTGTAATAATAAAGGTTAGATGACCTGGGATTTATTTGAGATTATGTAACCCCATAATGGGAGATTTATTGTTTAAACTTTTGAGTTTAATTATGTCATTTGTTTATGGGTAGTTACTTATGATTTAATTGTAGGGGTTCGGCACATAAAACGCAGCGGAAATATAAAATTCAAAGCAATTTCCGAAACCCAAAAACAGGATCCATGCGAAAAACAATTAACTCAGTTGTTTAGAGATTATACCGAATATGAAAAACGAGAATCTAAAATTGATGCGCTCGAATCCTTAACGCAATAACTCACGAAACTACGCCTCTATGGTATCCACATTTAACGTCGCATGCGAACCGGGTGAACGATTACGCAATAAGAGGGACTTACGGTACTAGCCACCAAAGGAACCTTTATGAAATCATATGTTTTCTCTAGTCTCTCTCTAAGAGCGGCTAGGGTTTTCAAGTTATGAATTAACCCTAAGTAGCTGCTATATATCCTATAAATAGTAGTTAAAAGGAATTAATCAAAACCTAATTTCATAAAATCCGAATTTATATATATATAACTTAATTAAGTCTTACTTAATTAATATACATATATACAAATTTTCCTTTTAATTTAAATTCATGATTTAAATACTATTAATCATATTAATATATTTAAATCCTTAAAATTTAAATTTATTCCCTTTTAAATTACGTTCTATGTGTGTGACCCTATAGGTTATTATCACGTTGGCAATAATATTAAAATCATATTATAAAATTATAAACAGTGAGCGGCATCTAGTAATGCATCACTGGTACCCAAGTAATAATAAGAGCGATGATTCGATGCAACCTTTTTGTGACCAATGTTTCAATGTAATTTAATCCTTTTAACCTTAATATCCAAGATTAAACTCGAGTCATGGAATGTGTCATACTCTTCATAATTTAATCTGAGTTTTTCTTGATCAATGAGTAGACTATATGAAACAAATCACTATTTAAGCATGGCCATGCATTTCATAGTCCTACTCAATCAAGAGGCCTATGGATATCATCCCTAATATATAGGAAGGTTAAATTCCATCTAGATCACTCATATTCCTCACACGATTCATGATGTACCCAATAATCACCTTTATAGTCCACCCTATTAATGGTGACATTTGATGATATCAAAGTACATAAATTCTCGTGTAGTAATATAGTGATTTCAAAATCGAGAGGACCATTACATCATTGTCACTATGAGAATTGCTAATGACACTCCGCATAATGCTCCACATAGAATTCTCATGTGGGTCTATCCAGTACATCGTTCTCTAACATGTACCTATGCATTGACTTAATATCTCATATATTTATGACCAATGAGATTTGGTCATCAGTCAATCCACATACTAGTCTCAATGCATCATTGTTGTCCCATCAACAATGATACTCGACTAGGGACATTTAAGAACAATGATACTAATTATAATTATATAATCTCATGTTCAAGTCACATACTTGAAACTATATAATTTGTATCACTATTCTAAGGATTGTTTATTATGTTAACATTTATATAACACAGTAAATAAAACCATAATAAAATCATTCATTTATTCAATCAAATATAATATCAAAACATTAAGCAATTATATCAAATAATTGGCCTCTAGGGCATAAACTTTAACATTAATTGGACAGTGAACACCAAATATGTGAGATTGAAGTACCCGGATTTGGGGGTGTCACAATGGACGAGAATAAAGGCACTAATAGTGGTAAGTTAGCTATTAGTGGTCCAGCTCAGACGAGTAGGTCCATGGCCCGCACCTTTAATATGATTTTGTCCAAGATGCAACAGATCGAGGGATGTAGTTCTAGTATTATCCCAATCAACAATATAAATGCTTATATGTTGTTTGATTTGGGTGCTACTTGTTCTTTTATACCATGTGATTTTGTTAGACGTCTTGGATTACTTCTCGAAAGATTTCCTATACCTTTAAATATTAAGGTAGAAAATGAAGAAATAATTCCTGTTGAAAATATTCATAGGCGTTGTTGTGTAGAAATACAAGGTTATAAATTATCGGTAGATTTGATACCGATAAAGTTGGGAGAATTCGATGTAATTCTCGGGATGGATTGGTTGTTCAACCATGGTGCAATTATAGATTGCCAAAAGAAATGTGTAAAAATTAGAATGTTGAGACAACCTCATGTAGTGTTTTACGGTAATAAATCGCCGGGACGTTCGTGTTTTCTTACCATGACACAAACTAGGAAATTATTGAGGCAGGGATGTGTAGGTTATTTGTGTCATGTTGTTGATACCCAGAAAGTGGGAGCAATGATGGAACAAATACCTATAGTTAAAGAATTCATGGATGTATTTCTAAGCGAATTACCAGGTCTTCCGCCAGATAGGGAGATCGAATTCATGATAGATATTGTGCTAGGAGCAGCACCAGTTTCAAGGGCACCGTATCGTATAGTGCCAGTAGAGATGAAGGAGTTAATGGTTTAATTACAAGAACTGTTGGACAGAAAATATATTCAACCGAGTGTTTCGTCGTGGGGAGCACCGGTACTGTTTGGGAAGAAGAAAGATGGATCGTTGAGACCTTGTATCGATTACCGAGAGTTAAATAAGTTAACAATAAAGAATAAATACCCATTGCCCAGGATCGATGATCTTTTTGATCAATTGAAATGGGCAAAGTATTTTTCTAAGATAGATTTGCGAACGGGGTATCATTAGTTGAAGGTTAGAAAGGAGGATGTACCTAAGACAACATTCAGAACTCGTTATGGCCATTATGAGTTTTTGGTGATGTCATTTGGGTTGACAAATGCACCAGCTTCATTTATGGATATGATGAACAGAGTGTTCAAACAATACTTGGACAAGTTCATCGTAGTGTTTATCGATGATATTCTAGTCTATTCTAAGATGCCAGAAGATTACGCTGAACACCTAAGGTTAGTGTTGGAGACACTAAGGAAGGAGAAGTTATACGCGAAATTCACTAAGTGTGAATTTTGGCTAGAAAGGGTACCGTTTTTAGGAAATGTTATCGACCGAGATGAAATTTCAGTGGACCCAGCGAAGGTGGAAGCAATGATTAATTGGGAACAGCTGAAAGTGCCGACTAAGGTATGGAGTTTCCTAGGGTTAGCGGGATACTATCAAAGATTTATCTAAGATTTTTCTAAGATAGCTACTCCGTTGACTAATTTGACAAGGAAGATAGTGAAGTACGCGTGGACTGAGAAGTGTGAAGACAATTTTCAAGAACTGAAAAAAAGGTTGAATGAAGCACCTGTATTATCTTTACCCGATAATACAGGGAATTTTGTAGTTTATAGCGATGCTTCGCATAGAGGACTTGATTGCGTGCTCATGCAGCATGGCAAGGTCATTGCGTATACATCACGACAGTTAAAGGATTATGAGAAAGTTTATCCTACTCATGATTTGGAGTTAAAGGATTTTGTAGTGTTTGCCTTAAAGATATGGAGGCATTACCTATATGGAGAGAAATGTGATATATACACGGACCATAAGAGTCTAAAATATATCTTCACACAAAAGAACTTAAATATGAGACAAAGGAGATGGCTAGAGTTGATAAAGGATTACGACTGTGATATCCTGTATCACCCAGGAAAAGCCAATGTAGTGGCTGAGGCCTTAAGTAGGAAGGGTCGGGAAAAGTTGTCTATGTTAACGACTCAAATTGAGTTAATAACATAGATGGCTAGAATGGAGTTGGAGGTGAAGTTACCGAGTGAATCGGGTCAGAGATTGTTTACAACGGAGATTCGCTCTACCATTGTAGAGAGAGTCAAGGAGGTACAACTTATAATTGATGAATGTGACCAGATGAAGAAGCGCCTAACAGATGAAAAAGATATAAAGTATAGTCTTGATAATGAGGGATTATTAAGATTTGAAGGAAGAATTTGGGTTCCTAATGAAATGAAATTAAAGGAGGAAGTGTTACAAGAGGCTCATAGTTCGAGGTACTTGATCCATTTTGGTAATACTAAGATGTATCAAGACCTTCGACAGAGTTTTTGGTGGTCAAACATGAAGAGAGAGATAGCAGAATATGTGAGTAGGTGCTTAACTTGTCAAAACGTTAAGGCCGAACATCAACGACCAAGTGTCTTGTTACAGTCATTGGAGATTCTAGAATGGAAGTGGGAGCATATCACGATGGACTTTGTGGTGGGACTTCCGATTACACAGAAAGGGTATGACGTTATTTGGGTAATAGTGGACTGGTTGACGAAGTCCGCTCACTTTTTGCCAATAAGGGTTAAGTTTAACTTAGATCAGTTAGCTAAACTTTATGTTAAGGAAATTATTTCCAGGCATGGAGTACCAGTTTTGATAGTGTCAGATCTTGATCCACGATTCACATCAAACTTTTGGAGAAGTCTGCAAGAACAGTTGGGAACGTAGTTAAAGTTAAGTACAACGTATCATCCACAAATAGATGGGCAGAGCGACAGGACAATTCAAAAGCTAGAAGATATATTGAGATCTTGCGTTATGGATTTCAAGGGTAGTTGGGATGATCATCTACCGTTAGTAGAGTTTGCGTATAAAAACAGTTATCATGCGAGCATAGGCATGCCACCTTACGAAGCTTTATACGAAAGGAAGTGCAGAACACCATTGTGTTGGGATGAAGTAGGAGAACACCGAATGCTAGGACCTGAATTGGTACAACAAACAGCAGATATAGTTAAGGTAATACGAATGTGATTGGTAGCAGCTAAAGACAGACAAAAGAAGTTTGCAAATTTGCATCGAGTGAACAGGGAATTTGAAATAGGCTCATATGTATTTCTAAAGGTATCTCCCTGGAAAGGAAAGATACGCTTTGGAAAGAAGGTAAAGTTAAGTCCAAGGTTTATAAGACCTTTCGAAATATTAAAAAGTGTAGGAGAGGTAGCTTACATGATAGCATTACCTCTAGACTTAGAACGAATACACAATGTGTTTCATGTATCTGTGTTACGTCCTTATAAGCCAGATTATAAGCACGTAATAGAGTATGAGCCTATTCATATTGAGAAGGACTTGATGTATGAAGAAATACCTATTCAAATCGTTGATAGAAAAGAGCAAATTCTGAGAAATAAAGGTATACCTTCAGTAAAGGTGTTATGGAAGAACCACGATGCCGAAGAAGCAACATGGGAACTTAAAGAAAAGATGAGGAAGAATTACCCTCAGTTGTTTGTTTAATGTTAGCGAGATTCTGGGGACAGAATCCTTATAAGAGGGGAAGAATGTAACGACCGAGAAAATTGAATTATTTGTAAAATAATTTTATTTGATTTAATAATGAATAAAATTATATTATATGTTATTATTAATGAGTAAGCAAGATAAAGGTTGTTCTATAACCTAAAAGTATCAGAATATCATAGTATTCTGGCTACGTGATGGAATTAAAGTGTTTGAATTTCCAAGACGAAAAAAAAGCTTTCCAAGAAATTCTCTGAAAAATACTATTCATCAATTTCTACTCAGGAATTATTTTTGAACTTCCGGGGAATATGTAACGATAAAATAATAAGGAAGGATGGATTATGTAATAATAATTCAGTTATGACAAACGTAATTTTTAGCCTGCGTACTAAGTTCGAGAATGTTAAGTAAGTAAAGATGGAATAAACGAAGATCGTATGATAAGCAAGTATTATACGAGATAATGAATACGAGTATGATACAAAGTATTATACGACTATGTATGAAAGATAGTATATCGTATATAATGATTAATTATATGAATTAGTATACGAGAAGAATACGAAGATTATACGTTAAAAGCTTTAAGCTCATTGTAATGGACTTGTAGGATTTGTGTAGAAATTAGGCAAGCCCAAGTGAAAACTTGCTAAGGCCCAAACATTTATAGTATAAGCCCAATTTTAAAGCCCAAAGTAATTAAAACCTAAGCCCAAACCAAGAACCGGACCCATGGGTCGAACCGATGGGTCACCGGGTAAGAAAAACCATGGGACAACCCATGTGGGCCCCATGAGTGAGTCATGGCTGGCCACTTGGTAGCCAAGTAAAGTGATTTACTTGTGGCTAAGTTAGGAATAGTAAGGAGGTGGGATGGCCTAAATGACTATTATACCCTAACCTTGCCAAGCCTATAAATAAGAGAGTTGTTGGTTCATTTTTTGCCTTGTTCAAATTACACCAACATCTTAGCTTATATTATTGAGAGAAAAGTGAGAAGAGTTTTGATAATTCAAGAAGAAAGAAGAAGAACCAAGCTTGAACTTCAAAGGTAAAAAACCTTTAACCATTATTCTTCATCTCTTCAATTCTACTTTGATAGAGAAGTGAATATTACTGGAGCATGTATGATAAGGAGTGATAAGGATAGTTATTATAGGACTTAAACCTTTTATAAACCATGTTGTAAGTGAATCATAATCATAAAAGTTATGAACTAATGAAGAACATTGATGAATTATCATTTTGTTGTTGATGGACAAGTTTAAAACCATCATTTGTAGGCTTAGATGATATATGTTAGAATGATGGAATGAATCCATTTTGAATGGTGTAAAAATCTCAAGTAACGAAGTTATGGTGAAATTTACGAGATTAGACGATAATCGTCGAAATAGTTAAATTCTCGAAATAAAAGTCAAAAGTCACCATTGAACTCGGAAACGTTAGTTTTCGATGGAGAATAGTCTAAGTTTGCATTTTGGAGTTGCGGACTCGAAAATGGTCAAATTCTGACTTAGAACGAAGAAACGAGCTATGAACGTTCACGAACGTTTAATGAATTCGTAATAAAGAACTTAAATGGTGAATTTCGTGTTAACGGATTCAAAAATATAAGATCTTCTAATGAAATCGTAAAACATATGATATGTGAGCTACCGGCTTTTGAACGAGCCAATTCAGACTTATAATGAATATGTTATGAGCCCGGAGAATTTACAGAACAAAAGAACTGTGAAATTTATCTGAGGCTCGAGTCTTCTTCTGCCACGCTGCCAAAGGGTATAAAGCCTGTGTCAGCAGTCAGCCCAGCTAACAACCTCATCCATCATGAAGAAGGCGCCAGCAGTATGACTATGGTATAAGGAAATGGCACTGCAAGAGCTACTAAGGCCGGTCTCAAATCTCGTGTGAAGTCATGCAAGAAAGACCAAAGACTAGGGAAGACATAATAAAGAAGCTTATGAATGTAAATGAAATGTAAGTTGATTACTGGTGACTTATAACCTTAATAAACTTAAAGTAATGTCTTTAAGGATGATAATATTCTTAAGAATCATAACTAAAGATTTACGAACGACTACTTGAACATAAATGCAAAGTAATACGATAAATCGTAACTAATGTTAAACAATCTAAAGAATGATTAGATTGAGAAGAAGGGTAAGATACATTAGTGACCATACATGATTGTTTATGACCTAATGTGGTATGTTATGTGATTATGTATTGTATAATCCTTAAAGACTCAAAAGGAAAGTATGTTATTTGTAGAAGACGTTAAAGGCAAGTGTTCTAACCCTTGTCTATGTTCATTTTGGACAAGCTTTGTGATTCATATATCTTACGCATAAATTGATGTGTAATGAAGTCGAAGCCAATTCCTTCGGCTAGACTTAGTATATTTTGTGGATTTCCTTATAATCTGTCAAAATGTTATCAATGTTGTTATCTTTTGCCAAACTGTTTTGGTATGGATTTCAAAGAAAGACTGAGTATGAATAAACAAACATTTTGTCGTCAATCGACAGGCACGTGAGGTTGCCAAAACTTAAATGTAAATACGTTTAATGAAGTAGTGTTATACAACATAGAGTACTATAGGTTGATCACCTAGACGTGCTCGTAAGATATACCGAACTTACGGACTTGGTGCCGGGTTATCCTTTTTAAAGAAAGAACAAAATGCTCAAGGTCTTGGACCAAAATTGATGTTTAACTAATGTTGTACATTGTTAAACATTTTTAAAGAAAAGAGAAGTGATATTTTAAATTATCGATAGTACTTCATAACTATTGATTCAGTTATAGAAGATATATGATTCGTATGATTCAAGCATATTTTTTAATGAAATTGTCATACTTGATGAGCTAGTTGTTCTCACTCTTGCTTGAACTATATGAATGAAGCTAAGACTGGACGAACTGCAGGATCCAGTAAGGATAAAGGGAAGGCTAAGGTAGACCAATAAGCTGTCTTTGTAATAGTATAGTATGAATGTTGTAATTATTTGATATTATAACAAAGAACATATGTAATGGTTACAAAGAACCTGGGATAGGGAATATTGTTTTGGAATATATAGAAGACATATTCACTCTTTTGAGTTATTTCAATTGAATGTATGTGTGAACTGTACCACCGTGTAGCACAATCTGTCGGGTTAGAGGATACCCAGATTTGGGGGCATCACACAACCCTTCTTCATACCCATCTGCCCCATTAGGGACAAACACACTTTTCAAACCAGCAGCCTGGTTTCGGATCAACAGATCCTTTGCTCCACTTCGTTTCAAACCTTCCACTCAATTCAGGTTATCCCACCAGGGATTCAACCTTCACACCTGCAGTTTTATCCCACCAAAGTTAAAACTTTTCACACCTGCAGTTTTATCCCGCCAGGGATAAAACTTTTCACACCTTCAGTTTGTCTTGTACATGGGATCAAACTTTTCACCTGCAGTTTGTCCTGAACATGGGATCAAACTTTTTCGGCTACAATCCATCCTGTACATAGGGCGAACTACGCAGACCTGATCTCCCTAATGCACAGGAATACGTAGGCAGCCATTTTTATGGCCCGATCATACCACATAAAAAACAAAAAAACAAAAAAAAATCTCCACACCCTTTATCATACAGCATTGAACCTCTAACACCAGGTTCGAACTACGCAGACCTGATCTCCTCTTCAATAGGAGTACTTAGGCAGCCATTTATGGTTCGGTCTTACCCCCTACCAAAACACAAAAACTTGTCACATGGTACTGGGATCAACCTTCAATCCACCACACTTCATCGGCTTTAGACCAAAGGGATGGAACTAACTGATCTCCCCACACCAATGGGAGAATAGGAAACCATCTAAGCTATAGTTGAGTCCTCAAAGAGAAACACCAATCCATAAGAGATGGAACAACCTGGGCTCCCCCATACAAAGGAGTATCGACGACCATCTGTGGTTCGGTCAACCTCAGAGAGCAAAGCCACATTCCTCTCCATTACTACATATAGAAACCAGTCCCAAGACACCAAAGGGTAGGGATACACAAAGATCAACGATCCATTCTAAAAGATCATGAGACATCTCAATGTCCATCCATCAAGGGGGAATTTAGAATACATCAAGATCACAAGCCCTAAAGAAACAGGTAAATATCAAGCAAGTAACAAGGTGTAAACACTCAAAATTTCCTGCACACCTATTACTAACATTGCAGGAGGGCAGATTCATCTTTCAGAGATAACCCTGGAAGACAGCTCATATACATTCTGGATACCACCAAAAGTTCAGTCTCAACCCCGGAACACACACCGGGAGTATCAGTTCCAACCTTGGAGATAACCCCAAGGAATGTCATTGCAGTTTCGGCGATAACCCCGAAAATGCTTGTTTCAAATGCATGCAATTAGCTTCAACCTCGGAACTCCCGCTGAGGCACTCATTCCAAAGACCCGGAGATAACACCGGGAAGACAGGCACACTTAAAGATGACCCTGATGAATTCAAACACTTGCAGCATTCCAATCTCAGAGATAACCCTGAGCAACGTCTACTTTATCAACCCAAACCAGAGATAACCCCGCTGAGGGGCAAAATCATCATCTTGCCACCTCAACCCCACATTGCGCTGTCTCAACATCTCATACAACATTTCTACATAACAATGTCCCACAAGAGCCAAGGAGTTCCAATCCCGAGTGACTATTACGCAGGGCAGCACAGTGGATAGAATTTGAAGCTTGAAGACTATGGGCATGGTCCCCTCTTCCTGACTTCGTACAACCTCTAATCCCATGTCATTGCGTAACTCTCAACAACGGCGATCCGAAAAAGGTCTTGTACACCTCAATTAGATTCTCGGATTGAAATTCTGCAAGTTCGAGCGGACATCACAGTGCAAGAGTGCACATACTTCAAGATGGCAGACCCGTGAAGCCCAGGGTACCCCGTGAAGCCGTAGGTGCATCTGCGACTACCGCATGTACACCTGAAGCCACCAGCTCTATAAATATAGAGCTTGGGGTGGCCATTGTACGAGAAAAAAGGCAAGGAAGCCCTGTCAAATTTGCTCTGTACACACCCCATATTGAGTGCTTTCTCATTTTAAACACCTGTTAGCTCCCATATAGCTATATTTTTATCGGCGGGAGCTGAGTGTTCATCCACTTAGAGTCATAGAAGTCTTCTTTGGCAGCCCACTATAAGCCTTCTTACACACTATAAAGCCTTTCTCTTCATCTTTGCACACATTATTCTTCACATTGAGAGTTGTGTTGTGTGTGTATGCCCGAACTTCAGTCCGTTGTTTTCATTTCTGTCTGTATATATATACTTATATATGTATATATTTATATATATGGACTAACATTATCGAGTTATGCCTCGATTGAGCCTAGACTTATGCCTGGAGCGTTTACTGCTTATATATATATATATATATATATATATGAACTGTTGTCGAACTTTGTTCGATGAGCCTAGATTTTATATCTCAAAAGTTTTCTTGCTTATATATATATATATATATATATATATATATATATATATATATATATATATATATATATATATATATATAGCGACAAATCATTTGAAATGATAAACCGAAATTTGAGATCGATATATATCATGTATGCTTTTACCACTTATATATATATATATATATATATATATATATATATATATATATCTACATTTCATTAGGCACGGAGTTTATTTCGTGGCCTTTTACTTTGCTTTTATTTACATTCAAGATCACTTAGAGTTTACTTTGTGGCGGTTGATCGCATTTACTGCTTTATTTACCTTTCTGATCCCCCATGAAGGTGCTTCATGGTGGTTGATCATGTCTTTATATCTATATTTACCGCTTTTATATATTTACATTTCTGATCCCCCATGGAGGTGCTTCGTGGTGGTTGATCATGTCTGTATATATATATATATATATATATATATATATATATACATGTTTGATATATATATATAATCATTTCGCTTTTCATATAAATCATGCAGCATCATGTGAGCCTAGGAATCATGTGATCACAGATTGATCTCTCTCAATCTAGATTCGGTTCCGTGATGGACATTTTCACCGTGTGGCGACTTTGTAAATTATTCACGGTGTTTGAATTTCCTTAGATGGCTTTCATGCCCATGAGGAGTTCTAAACAGCTATATATATTATTTTCTTGAAGATGCTTCGCATCTCGAAAATAAAAGCAATTAAGCCGAACATTTAATAATAAAATGGAAGTATGAAAAGGTCTCAATTACTATTGAGCACAGGGTTTGAAAAACCTCTTTTACAAAACTTCACTGCTATATCATGTTTAAAACTGAATTTTCCATATAAATCCAAACCCTTTGTATATAGGTGCGAACGAGGCATCGCACTACTTCCAAATAACAGCACATTGACCCACACACACACACACACATTCATATAACAGTTTCTTGAAAAGTGGCGGTCACCGTGGTAACACGGATGTCAGGGGGTGCCTAACACCTTCCCTCTGCATAATCAAGCCCCCGAACCCAAATGAATCTCGGTTTCACAGACCCGATTAACAGTGTCACATCACTGGGTCAATGTGCAAACCTTTTTCTCGTTAACGTTAGTGCAACCCGATTAAAAAACACCAATTGGCGACTCTTACAGTCAAATCGTTGACATATACATGTCGGACCTTTTTCACTTGTTTTTTCAAACAAATCTCACATAACATGAGCATACCAAAGAACAAGAACAGAAAAGGGACAAATAAAAATCCTAACGTCGACACAAGGCATAACTAAAAGGGAAGTGAATCAAAATATATTTCCCTGCCATATATAATGATGTTTGATATATACAATGTGTATTGTACATGACAAAATGGCTAAGCTAGTCTGTGTAGGAAAATGCAAGCCCATCTGCAAATCAGTGTATATGCGAGCTATCAAGTCTAACATGACATCTCTCTCCAAAGAAGGAGGTAACATTGTGAGCTCCTGCCCAAGGGTATCTACACGAGCCAATAAATCCACAGCCAACAGCATGGTGACATTGTGCTCAGCAATATACGTGCTTATCTCTGCAATAATAGCAGTAGTATGGGACCTCACTGTAGTACTATCTATAACGGCTACATCCTGGGCAGATATAGCGCTATCCCGCTCAACAATCAATGCATCTCTGGATGATCTAGCCTCATCCTGCTCAGCAATAATGGTATCTCTTTGAGATAAGGCATCCTCTCTCTCTAATAGAGTGGCATCTCTCCTAGCAAAAGTTGTCAACATCAAGGCCCTAGCCTGATCTCTCTCAAATGTCATCAAATGTAAGCTTTGCTCTAAATACTCTGCTGAATGCGGGGTCACAGTAGCAGTCATACTGGGAGAATCAACAAGAGTTGCTATCAAACCAGAAAACAGCTCTTCATCGACAGGAGAATCAGTGTCCTCTATAGGCTCTCCACCATCAGAATCAATCCCTGGCACTGTGGATACAACCGCAGCCAATGCAGTCTCTATCTCCATCCATGTAGAGTACTCTACCGAATAGCCTAGATGGCTAACAGAAAACTCAGCTAACTTATGTTGATCCCAACAGGCATACACCCTGGATCTGTCCTCTGCTAACAAATGGCGAGAAGCCAAACGCTGACCTAAGGCCCCCTCGAAAGGATGCACATCCTAAAACTGGTCGAATTGTGACATCACAGCCAGTGGGTGATATGTGGCCATGCCCCTCAAACTAGCCAGAGGGAGATAATCCATGCCATGTGCACGAGTAATGAAGCTGTAGGGTGAACTGAGCCCTGTACACAGTAAAATGTCAAATGGATCTCTGATCCCTGCCAAAAACACCGACCAGGATGTAGCGTCTGTACACTCCGCTAGTTGAAAGGAGTAAGACATGGCTATCTCATGGTAAAAATAGTATCCATGTCGTCGGAAGGTGCCAATCAGTCTCAGGTGTGACATGAACCACACATACAACAGGACTAAGCTACCTATGAATACCCCTACAGTATAAGTGTAACAATACGTTTCCGATCTCAATGTCTTTGTCACAATCATCGGTACAATGGTATGACCCTCCCTGAGAGCTCTCACTGTCATAACAACACTGATGTCTAGGTCATCCATATATAGTGGCATGTACACATAAGCCACTACGCACATCATAAGTATGTCTACTCTTGCAACATGCCACTGATCCTCCGACAAGGTAAAATCCTCAAGTCTTTTATATAACCATCCATTGAGCCAAATCATCTGTCGTAAAAAATCTTTGGGACACCACATGACCGGATGTAATCTCATCTCAGATTACTCTATGCCTCATTTTGTGAGGGTCATTAATCTATGGCTCATATCTCCGATAGCCATCCAAGCGTGAGGCCTGTCCAATGGCAAAGCCGTCAATCACTCATACTCCTCTAAAGTGGGAGTCAACTCCTGGGTCCCGAATTGAAAAACCTGCCTCTCCGGTACCCAATGCTCCAGCATACCATCTACAACACCCATAGGAACCTGGAACATCAAGAGGGTCATAGAATGTTGTAATAAGTGATCTACGGTTACTCGATCTAGAGGTGATAAACTATCATACCATGACCTCAGATGGGAGGCTACCAATACTGGTGGGGTGTGATCAATGCGGCTAACTGTCGAAGAAGACATCTATGTGGGTCGTATCATAAGACCATCTAGGGTTCAATGTTGAATATCTCTGGACATATATATGCATAACATGATACATGAATGATCAACAATAGATGGCAATATGATGTAGGGAATGGAAAATAGTACATACATTCCTAAGTACATCATCATCTAATACATCATCTCTTTACAGCTAAAAATACAGGGAAATAGGGCACAGACGCCCAATAACTAACAAAGCCCTATCAAAAGATATAGCAAGAATGGGGCACAGCCACCCAGTATCTAATAGAGGCCTATCAAAAAATATAGCGAGAATACACATCAGAAGAAGACAATGGTGTCAATGTCTACATCATCAATCATGTCCACCTGATGTAACTCCTCTTGAGTCACTAGATCTCTGCCAAGTGGGATGTCATGCCTACACAATGAAGGATCCGCACCGGCAAAACCATATGGGTCACATGAAGAGCCAGCCCCAGAGTTGGAAGGATCAAAAGTATCTGCCTCTGAAGGATCTCTACCCAAGTGCTGGATAAAGAAATATGCTCGGTCCAACTGCTGGGTCAAACTGTCAATCTGTGTCAAATGAGTCGGATCTCGGACACAGGCCATCCAATCCGTCATCATCACAGATCTAGGAACCATATCCCCCATGAACTGAGTGGTGCGGGTCTGGGCTCCGATGGTAGGAGGGGACCACAAGCGATGGAACATATCCTGAGTATACGGACCCTCTGCCAATGTAAAGCCATCAACGCCCATCAATGGGATATCACTGACAGACGACTGCAACACAGGCTAATAACGCTTGGAAGGAGGCAAGATCGATACACAAATCTCCGATGTGGTCCTCCTAATAGCACGCTCTCCTAAATAGAGCTCTCATCCTCCATCTGTGAAGAGAGGAATCCTACAGGTGGATATCACGTACCCAACACCAGTCGGGTACCCATCCTCAAACCCAATGGTCAAATGTTCCCCAGAATAGGGAATCCAAGTGATAGCATCATCGGTCAACAACTCCAACTATAGACGACAATGGGTGAAACCCTCAGCTACAGGAACCTCTGCTAGTATGAAGTGATGTCATCGCCGTCCTCATGGATAGGTATCTAAACCTAACATACTCATAGGATGCAAGCATGGGAGCCTCTCATAGGCCCAAAACTGCCAACACAGAGGCAAACATCTGTTGTCAGTCAACACTCTTAACCTGTACATGGGAAATCAAAAGAGAAATACTCACCATCAGAAATGGGTAAAATCCTAGCCAAGCCTCCGTCAAGCCCTGCGAATGCATATGCATGCCCCTGAGGAAATAGGCGAAGGTATAGGAACCCTAGTCATATTCTTCAATATGGTCCACATCTCGTGTGGTGCTGACCAAAACGAATGATACCGTGGAAGAGTTATCCGCTATGAAGCATCCCCTGATGATCATCAGGAACAATCGTCGAAGAATGTGATCCTTGAATCTCACATCATCAGGTATGGGCTCAGTCAACAGCCCACTCATAGCATCCATGCTCAAAGGACCTGTATGAACTGTCCTACCCTTGAGCGCCTCAGCGGGGACTCCTAGCAAGGATCTGATGGTAGTCGGGGTAATATTCGTCGTACAAGGCACTGGCACCCCTCCAAACTCCATACCAATGATAAATCGTCAATCCATCGGCGTCATCATCATCTCACAGTCCAGCAAATGGAGGGACTGAGTCTGCTGAAACCAGCGCTCAGACAACGCCCTGAGATAACCTCAGGGACAACGACGGGGGATGATGGAAAAGAACGCCTCGAAGCCCCAGCCATGTACAATCGCTCGATAATCGAGATGCAGAGCCTGATATGTAGAGTGAATGCTGAACCAGTTCCCTCAAGACAGCGTAAAGCCGAGAACCTACATAACAAAGCAAATCAACATCAGAATCCTTGCTCCTCATCAATAGGAAAAAGGAAGATCAAATCTATCTTGTACCTTGTTTGCATGCAATTAAACCGAGGGGTGTCGACTTAAATCACCCAGGAGCTCTGGGATCGTCACCTGAATGCCTAGAAAATCCCTACGGGGAACATAAACAGCAGGAGTGGGGTCCACAACCGGTACATCCTCCTCCTTGTCCTCAACTCGGATAGGACGGATCACTGCCTCTGCCAAACGACAAGGCTGCCTAACTGAACGGGGTTGAGGCACATCACAATCCCTCCTCCGCACACCTGAAGTGGTCCTGCGAGAACTACTCGGCTGATCCGGATCCATATATTTGGACATAAGTCTCCAAATCACCTTAGAAAGGGTGTGGTAAACTCTAACCTGGAGCTTTTTCAAATGAATTTTATGACTATATGCGTGCATACATTACTTTGACATACGCCTACAGTAGAGTTAAAAATGCATAACTACCCAATGCCTACATTTTGGAAAAATTTTGCCAGAGTCTCCTTTGTAAACAGGACTATCCACATACACATAGGCATGACTAGGAGGCCATTCAGTAGCACACCTACCACAATCATAAACATCCTATATGTATAGATATATTAAAGTCATAATCCGTAAGGGTAGCCTAATTACCAGGATTACTTTGCTTTACAACCTTTGCTTATTTGTCCTCAAATAGGATAAGAAATAGCAGAAAAAAGGTGTCAATTTGACTGTTTCAAAAGTCAAATTTTTTTCACATCATTATGTTCAGCATGGTTAAATACTAACATTTACTGTGTTGAATATTTTTTTTATCAAGTCATATGAGCATGCATATTCACTACTATCTATTTAGAAGCATTTCATGTGATAACTCATTTTCCAACGGATAAAAACTAGAAAAAAAAGACATGCATATGTTACCAGGACAGTGTAGAACACTTGTATAGTGACAGATTTTGCAAAAAGCCGCCCGAACTCAGCAGATCTGAAGAAGAGCTCTCAGATTCTCTGTGTGGCGTAACTTGAAAATGACTTGTGAAAGCAACAGGTGCCTTAAAGCCACCCAAGGCTGGCCACAGGTGTACCTGCGGCTCCCTTGGGTAGGGCCCACCCCTCTGGCTTGGTCCAATTTGAGTTGTAAAGGAGGTCTCACAAGTTGAAAAGGTCAAATCAGGAAAAAAGATGCTACACGGTTGAGCGGAAAAGCCTAAAATCCTGGTTTTCAGAGACCAAACTACGGGTCTACATATCACTCATTGGTATTCGCCCAGACGCAGGGTTTACTATATTGATGATCACAACTGTTGCAAACTACACTCGGCAATACCTCACAAAGGTCTGATGCGATCAGTCCGGGGTCGTAACTCCAAAACATATTCCCCCCAGTGGAAACTTTATCCAATTCATCCGTTGATGCACACATCAATGAAGGTCGAGCAACCTTGACAACATTCAGTCGCTGACAAATAAATCCAGCAAAGCATCAGAAGTTATCTGATGATCTCATCCGTTAATGCACACATCAACGAAGGTTAAGCATCCTTGACGTTATCCCCAGGAAGGATCTCATCCGTTGATGTACATTTTAACGAGGGTCGAAATTTTTAACAACATAGGCTCGCTCGCAGAATCTCGATAGAAGCGGTGGAAAGACCTCAAAATACAAACCAGGAAAGAACATCCTCATCAGGGAAGACCGATGATGGAATATGTTATACACATCTTCATCAGACCGAGCATAAATCCCCATAATCTCTTATACATAAGAGATACATCCTCAGTGGGAAGTCTGTATCAAGGATTTAGGACTTTGGTGATAACCCCAACGTCAACATCCTAGAAGTTCCTTAGAACTTTGGAGTACATATACAAGCAGTTCGTCAGGATCATCAGTGATAACTCTAGTCCCCATCAGAAGCCGTGGGAATAGTCATCACATCCAGTTGGAAAATGGTCCAACGAATCGCATACATCATGCATATACATCATGATACAGTACATTGCATCATGATTATCTTGTCACATTTCAAGTGTCTAGTATTCTTTATCCTATCCATGCCATTACATTGCATGAATATGATAAAGAGGGGCATCTGTAGACACTCAAAATTTTACATTCCTGTTACTAACAATGCAGGAGGGCAGAATCATCTTTTAGAGATAACCCTGGAGGATAAATCAGCTCAATCCCAGAGATAACCTCGGGAGTTTCAGTTTCAACCTCGAAGACAACCCCGAGAAATATAGTTCCAATTCCGGAGATAACACCAGAGGAGTCAATTTCATCTCAGAGGCAACCCCAAGATACTCAGTTTAAGTCTCAGAGACAACCCCAACAGTTTCAGTTTCAAACTCGGAGACAACCCCGAGGAATGCAATTCCAGTTCCGGAGACAACCCCGAAATTATCAATTTTTCCATCTCGAAGATAACCTCGAGATACTCAGTCCTATCCCAGAGACAACCCCGAGATATTCAGTTTCAACCTCGGAGACAACCCCGAGGAGTGCAATTGCAGTTTCGGAGATGACCCTGGAAAAGCTCATTTCAACCTCAGCAGTCAGCTTCAACCTCGAAGATAACCCCGAGGCACTCAGTTCCAACCCCGGAGATAACCCCGGGAGGTCAGGCACACCTCAGATACAACCCTGAGGACCTTCAGCACTTACAGCAACCCAATCTCAGAGATAACCCTAAGCAACGACTGCTACATCAGCCCAAATCGGAGATAACCCCAGTGAGGGGAAAAATCATCATTTTGCCACCTCAATCCCACATTCACGCCATCTCAACAACATTTCTACATACATACTACACAGGAGTGTCCTACAAGAACCATAGCTCAAATCCCAAGTGACTACTACACAAGATAGCACACCGGATAGAATTTGAAGACCTGAAGACCTGGGCATGGACCCATCTTCCCGACTTCGTACAACCTCTAATCCCATATCATTGTGTAGCTCCTGACAACAGCATTCTAAAAAGGTATTACACACCTCAATCAGATGCCCAGATTGAAAGTTATGAAGGTTCGAGCGGACAACGTGTTGCATGCGTGCATGTACTTTGAGACGGCAGGGCCCACGGAGCCCGGGGCACCCCGAGCAGCCACAGGTACATCTGTGGCTACCACAGATACACCTGTGGCTCCCCCCTCTATAAATAGAGGGCTTGGGGTGGCCATTTTGAGAAGAGAAAAGGCGAGGAAGCCCTGCCCATTTTGCTCTGTACACACTATAAACAAAGTGCTTTCTCATTTTAAACACTTGTGAGCCTAGACTTTGTTGTATTTTACCGGTGGAAACCGAGTGTTCATTCAATTAAAGTCATTTTAAGTCTTCTTGGCAGCCCATTATAAAACTTCTTACATTTCTTAAAGCCTTTCTCCACTTTCTGCACACACAGTTATTCACGTTGAGAGTCGTGTTGTGTGTATGCCTCGAACTTCTATTCAGGGCTTTTTATTTCTTTTGTATATATATATATATATATATATATATATATATATATATATATATATATATATATATATATATATATATATATATATATATATTTCGTCAGCTCAGAGTTTACTTCATGGCCTTTTCTTTACTTTATTTACATGCGCCTCTACTTTGAGTTTACTTAGTGGCGGTTGATCGCCTCTATATATATATTTATCGATTTTATATATTTACATTCAATCCTCGCTGAGTTTACTTAAGTATGGTTGATCGCCTCTCTCTATATATATTTACAACTTTTATATATTTACATTTCCAATCCCCATGGAGTTTACTCCGTGGTGGTTGATCGTTCATATATATATATATATATATATATATATATATATAACTACTTACACTTTTCATACAAACCGCAACATCATGTGAGCCTAGGAATCATGTGATCACAGTTTCATCTTACGAATCTAAATTGATTCCTGATGGACATTTTCAGCTATAACCAGCTTATAAATTATTCACGGTGTTTGAATTTCCTTATATGGCTCTCATGCCCACGAGGAGTTCGACACTGCTATGTATCTTATTTTCTCGAAGATGCCTCGCATCTCAAAAATAAAAGCAATCAAGCCGAATACATATAATAAAATAGAAGTATCAAAGGCCTCAATTACTATTGAGCATAAGGGTTTGAAAAACCTCTTTTATAAAACATCATTGCTATATCTTGTTAAAACTGAACTTTTATACAAAATTCAAGCCCTTTGTATATAGGTGCAAATAAGGCATAGCACTACTTCCACATAATTGCACATTGACCCACACACACACACACATTCATATAACAGTTTAATTAAAAAGTGGTGGTCACCGTGGTAACACGGATGTCGGGGGTGCCTAACACCTTTCCTCCGCATAATCAAGCCCCCGGACCCTAACGAATTTCGGTTTCACAGACCTGTTAAGCAGTGTTACATCACTAGGTCAATGTGCAAACCTTTTATCGGTTGAGTTGGTGCAACCATTTAAAAATACCAATTGGCGACTCTTACAGTCCAATCGTCGACATATACATGTCGGACCTTTTCACAACTTGTTTTTTCAAACAAATATCACCTAACATGAGAACACCAAAAGACAAGAATAGAAAAGGGACAATAAAAATCCCGACATCGACAGAACCTTTTGCTCCTCGGAGCATCCCAAGACATCAAAAATCTTAATGATCTGCTTTATCCACGTCTCTGCCTTAAGTGGTTCTGGCTTTCCCAAAAACTAAGGTGGTCCCAGCTCCTTGAACTGTTTAGCAGTGACCATTCATGAGTTGCCAATGTTTCCACATGCATTTTGGACAGGAGTCTCTCCCGTCTGATGTTGCATGAATTGCAGAAAGCCTCTGAACATTCCATCGTTCATCATTTGGTCGGTGTTATTGTCTACATGAGGATTATTACCTTCTTGATGCACATTATCCTGGTTATTGATCATCGGTGACTCAACGGTCTCATGTGCTCCATTGCTTATCTCAACATTCTCGAATGTCATTTTCAAACACTGCCACAAAATAAGGGTTAATTGACATGCCACATATTATCCCTATATTCTGATCGGCCAATTAAATAACAAAAAAACTTAGGTAGGTCATACTATCGAAGGATTTATCCGTCTCTCCCCTCCTAGTTCTAGTCTCACATCTCAGCCAAGGATCATATCCCTAAGCTTTGATACCAACTGTGACGCCCCCAAAATAGGTATACATTACCCATTCTGAGTTGCCAAATACATGGTACAGAATTCAAATACAATTTAATTATACAACTGTCGTGTAAAATACGACAAAATATAGTTGAGAGTTTGAACACGAATATTGTCTTCTAGACAATATTCAAACTTAAATGGAGTCCTCATTACAATTATAGTCACACTATTTTTATAAAATAGTGAGGACTACTACAACCACAATCTCGGACTGTCACTTCATTCCCCAACTAGTCCCGGCAACGTTCTCACTTTCTGAAGAGAACAATGAAAGCAAAAGGGTGAGCTTAACTAGCCCAGTAAGAAATATTATGACTAAGATAATGCATAATAAATTATCGTTAGCCTTCAACAGTGTTAAACTAATAAACAACAAGTTTAACTGCAGCAAAACAAGCAATCTATTAGAAGAGTCAAGTTGAGCATGATATCTACTATCTTCTATGATTTAAAAAGTTTATCATCAATTTTATCGCTGAGACTCAACTCAATAAATAATTCACATCACTGAATTATTCATGCACTACGGGTCAAAGATATTCATTAGTATCACATCCACGAATTATCCATGAACTACGGGCCAAGGATATTCATGTTATCACCAATGGTCATGATCATACAAATAATTGTTCATCAATGCACTGCGGGCCAATGAAGACTTTTACCACATCATTTGTAACATTACATGTCATGATTATACTGAATAATCCTTGGTCATAATCATACCAATCAATAGTCCATCTATGCACTACGGGCCAAATATGACTTTCATCACAATATAAACATGAGGATGATGACAATGATATAAGAATTCAATTAAATGAGAGCAAGGATAAATTTTAAAGATTTTATAATTTAATTTATCCAAAATTCAATAATGTTCAAATTGTCAACATGATACTGCTTTGTGGAGTCAAATTCAAGAATAATATTGTATCAAAAATAATTTAGACCAAAAAGAAATTAATTTTTGTCATGAATAGTACCCTGGGTGAATAGTACTACCCCGTGAATAGTACTTATGGAATAGTACCTCGTGAATAATAACATGGCATGAAAAGATCAAAAATGGATAAAATGAAAAGTTAACCACTAAACTTTAGGGGTTTCTGGGTATTGAGCCCTTTTCTTTTGGTCAACGCAAATTGAGTCCCTTTTTATTAAAAAAAAATTGGACTTTGAGCCCAGGCGCCACATGTGTGTTGACCTACCTACGTGGCACACGTGACAGATCTGACGTGGACATTTTTAATTTTATTTTACATGTGGACGAGCTGACATGGTCTTTTTTGAAATTTTTTCCAAAAATGTGTAGTTGCACAGATTTGAACTTAGAACCTTTAGTTTAGAACTTTGGCCCAATGACCACTCAAGCTCCAAGGCCTAGTTGTTATTATTTTACAAGGATTAATATTTATAACTAAATTAGATCTGCTAATAGAATAATGGTGTATCAATTCGAGCAATTAAGGATTGTTTTGTATTAGGCAATTCTTTTCTCTTAGCACTCAAACAATAATAATAATAATAATAATAATAATTATTATTATTATTATTATTATTATTATTATTATTATTATTATTATTATTATTATTATTATTATTGTTGTTGTTGTTGTTGTTGTTATTGTTATTATTATTGTTATTATTATTAGTATAATTAATATTATTGGTGGTCATTGGGCCAAAGTTCCAAACTAGAGGTTCTGAATTCAAATTTGTGCAGCTACATATTTTTGGGAAAAATTTTAAAAAAGGCCACGTCAGCTCGTCCATGTAAAATAAAATTAAAAATGCCCACGTCAGATCTGTCATGTAGGCAGGTCAACGCACATGTGGCGCCTGGGGCTCAATGTCCAAATTTTTTAATAAAAAGGGGCTCAATTTGCGTTGACCAAAAGAAAAAGGCTCAATACCCAAAAACCCCTAAAGTTCAATGGTCGACTTTGCATTTTACCCGATCAAAAATTATCAAGAATGATCATAATAATATTTCCATAAAAAGATACTAGATGAAGTGCAAATTTCAAGGATATTCTACTAATTTCACGGAGTATAAAAGTAATACTTTAACAAAATGAATGTAGAATTTAGAATCTGAAACGAAATAATATTACTTACATACTACAGAGTATGGAAGAAAATATTGTTTCTTACGAATATTGAAAAAAAAAATATCCCTTACCTTAAAAAGGAGAGTATTCCAACTGGTATAACGGGGATATTTTTGAAGAAAACTTGAACTATTTTCTACACTCAAAGCTTCCTTAAATTCTAAAGAAATACGCTCAATATTATAGAAAAATAATTTTCTAATTCTTGTGTGATTTTCATTTCTAAACTAAGCATCCCATTTATAAGAGAATGGAAGGATACTATTTAGAAACGGACGCACAGTAAGGAATCACGGGTTTTCTGACGAATTTTTCTGATTTTACTATGTAAACACTATGTAGTCACTATACAAATACTATGCATAATAAAATATAATATATTCTATTTTTTATAAAATACAAATATATATACTGAATAACTTTCTATCAATTATTTTGAAAAATGAGTAAGTGAGGGTCCAAATAATACGCCAAATTTATAACAAATACTTCATAAAAATCCCCTCAATATTTTTAACAACATTTATTCATCAATAATATAACTTGCAATATTAACAACCAGATCATTTCCAGGATTTCTCCCTATTGGCGCGTAATTAGGTGACCAAACCCTTTTTTCTCGACAGAACTTTTTAGACATTGTCAATAATGCAAATAATAATATGAATAACTTGTCATCTCAATTATTGATTTAATAATATAAAATATTGTGCAGATGATATTGTGACAATACTAAAATCAATAATAAGATACTATGCAGCAATTACTGTAGCAATAATTGAGTATAACTGAGTGACTTCTCACGTAAGCATCAAATACCGTGTGCTACTATGCAACCACGCCATTCTCTTTCTACTTTTATCACCGGGGTATTTCAACAGTTAACGGTAAAACTTTCGCCGTTATTTTTATAAAAAAGATATTTATGTCGTTTTCTAACTCTGATAATAATTTCCGTTGTGGGGTCCACCAATGATTGTGTCGTCATACGAATATTCCATGTTAAAACGAATATTCCCAGACCAACTGAATATTTTATAACAACTTGCTTACTTTGCAAAATTTATAAATATTACCCACAACTATAATATTATAACAAATCCACACCATAATTATTCAAAATAATATTTAGAGAAAAATTTATCTTTATTCATAAATGTTGGGGTCTTACATTATATGTAAGAAAATAAATGTGAATGTAATATATATTTATTTCATAAGAATAGATTGTTGGGAATAAAGGATATTGAAATAAATTATTAAGTTAATTTATTTTAATGAAGAGGAATTAATATACTAAATGAAGTATTTAGTATATACATTTCATATGTATGGGGATTATTATTTATATTATCTTATTGGTAAATGAGATAGTAAACAATGGAATATTAAGTAATTAAAATACATAAACTTATGTACATGAAATATTGGGAATATATAATGTATATAGTACAATATATGTCGTTTCAAAAAAAAATAGTACAATATATGTATTTTGTATATTATATACACATATATAGGTATTATAGGAAGTGGTTAGCATGTAGTTTATTTTTGGGTAAATTGGTCAATTGACCACTAGAGTGCTGACACGCAAGCGAGGTTATGTGTATTTCAGCATTCTATTAGTCAATTGACCAATTTACCAAAAAATAAATTTCATGCTAACCAGATCCAGATCCGGTATTATATATATAGAACTAATCAAAGTATGCTGGGAAGGAAAAGTTTAGTGGAAATGTTGACTCATGTTTTGCAAGCTCGGTGGTGACTCTTTAGGATTAATATTAGACACCTATCTATCAGACGAGAAATAGGAGGAAAAGTTGAGCAAAAACAATTCATTCTCTGATATATCTCCATTTCGTTCCAAAATAATTCCTAATTTTCTAACTTTCTCTTTCAATTGCCGAAAGCATAGACTCCCCAAACTTTGTTAGAATTTTCTTGGGTTCGGCTATAAGCATGGAATTCATCAAGGAAATGAGGCTATAAGACTGAATCGGGAGTAGAGGCCAAGCAACCTTGGCTATAAAAGCCTAGCTAGCCCAACACTTCTTTCCCTCTCTGCTTGAACCCGGCCCCTCTGCTCTGTACCTCCAATCTCGGCCAAAGACAATTCACCCAAATTAGATCCCACCGAATTCAATTAGCATACAAAGAGTTTAATTGGTCAAGCTTGCAAGGATTAAAGGTATAATAATAGACCAATTTCAATGTTAAGTTAATTGAAGTATAGTTAGCAGTTAGATGGGTTATGTGCAACAGTAGTGGGTTAATGACTGAATTAGCAAAATCAATTATGTATGCTATGTTTGTTTATGATCATGCTAGTGAGTTTATTTGGAACAGTTAGTTGGTTATTGGCTGTGATTAGGTTAATTATATTATGAGTTATGGTTCAAAGATTTAACCATTATATGATGGGTTTTGCAAATAAGTTAAAAATTGAAAGCTAGTGGTTTCAAAAGCAATTGATATATGTAAAGCTTTGCAAAACACAGTTAGTTTGTTATGGGAATTGGTAAAGGTGGTTATCTTAATTGTGATCATGTTAGTTAACTATGGAAATGAAAGATTACATGTTTAGTGTATTGCAAATGAGTGGAAAGTAAGAAGTTAGTAAACTAATTTGTTAATTAGTTAGTGTACTACATATATTCATGTATGCTTTTTATTGTTATTGGTTGCTTGTGGACTGAATTAGAGTCATGGAGATTAGCGTGGTTGTGCGAAGCAATAAGGTTGGCGAGAATGCTATGAATACATAGCTCCAACCTAGAGAAAATAGTCTACAAGCTAGGTGAACACGTATTGTTCGTTAAAATGCCATAATAAACTAGAATTGTTAAAAATACATAATTTGACGGAGACAACACCTAAGGTAGCTTCATATGGTCTAAACTAAGATAATCTAAAAGCCTCATGGTTATTAAACAAGCCGGAATGCGTTTTAGCAAGAAATGAAAAAGTAAAAAGTTAGTGTGCGTGGCCATTTTTGACACGATATTTGAACCACCTATCGAACTCGAAATAGGTGGCTAATATTTTCTAAAAATAGTCTTGTATACCAAGTACAACATACTCAAAAATGAATGCAATCCGACGTGTGAGCTAAAAGTTAGAAAATCGTAAAGTGGCTACACGGGAAAAGGTGGGGCTTCCCATAGTAGCCCAACCACCTATTGGCATCCACTTGCTACGTTTTTGACACTCAGTTTTCTCTCGCTTAAAAATTCTGGAATTCAAGGCTAGCATTTTTTTAAAAAATAGGTGGACATACCACCTATAACATATCTGAAATTGGTCGGGATCGGACGAACGAGACGAAGACTAAAAATACGCAAAGTGGACGTCAGAACACATTCGTCGGCGTCCTATGCTAAGGCCGGTCGGGCCCAGTCCGACACCGCGATGCTTTTTTTATAACGAAGTGCAATATTTGATGTCGTGACATGTATTTCAAGGTGGCGACACATATTTTAAGCTTTTTGACAATTTCACGTATTCAGAGGCATCGAGGCGAGTATATAACGCGTGTATTCGTTCAAAGCATATTAGAAGTTGTAAAAATAATATGCAAACATAAGTTTACATATAGATAGACAATATATCTAAGGGTGTAAACGAAATTGAACCAAGGAGCGAAATGAGCTACTACTCAATTAGACTCGAAATGATAAATTAGTGCACTCAATTCTACTCAATTCAATTATATTTGAAAAATTTTACTCAGATTCGACTCGACTCGAATATTTAGTACTCGAATTTGATTCGACTCGACTCGAATATTTATTCAAACTACTCGCGAGCTTCAAATTCAAGCTCGAATTCGAGTCTCCACATAATAACTAGTTTTATAATGAATATAATTATTAATTGAATTTGTTATTTTACTTAAAAATGAGAAAATATATTTATTATTACACTTTACAAATATAAAATCACAATTAAAATTAAAAACAAAACAAAATAAAAACTAATTATCCTAATTTGATTTAAATTTGTATATATTATAAGAGAATGTATCGAACATCTAATCAAATATGTATTAACCGAGTATGTATCGAATCACAATCAAAAATTCGAGTAGTTTGAATCTTAAACGAGTCGAGTATAACCTTGCTTTATCTCTACTCATATTTTTATTCGAACTATTTTTAATGCTCAGATTTGGATCATATTATTAACGAATCCGAGTCTCGCTCGTATTTTTTCGAGTCGAGTCTGAATCGAGCCCGAACTGTGTTAGCTCGTTTACAACCTTAAATATATCTGTATAATGGGATACTTTGACACTAATAAAAGCTATTTTTCAACTATATCTCGAAAATGAGTAGTTTTCGAAATATAAAACAAAGTTTATGCAAACAAAGTTAAAAATTCAATGTTTGACATAAGTAAGCTATGTGTAGGTATAAGACATACAAATAGACTATGTCTACCTACAAGCTAAGTAAATGAGGCAAGGTTTGCATTACAAGTAAGGCGTATATGCAAAAGCATATATATACCTCAGGTATGCACGGAATGGAGATAAGTACTGTTACATAAACATGTTAAGCATGTAAAGCTACTATACATGTGAAATAGAGTCTAAGTAACTCACAAAAACAAAGTTAAGCTAGAAATGCACAAAGAAAGGCACATATGTGTTATATGTCTATAAATTTATATATAGATGCATAATAAGCCTATAAATGCATTGTAAAGGATACATAAACTATAAATGCAATCTATTGGTGTTTTAAAAGCCGTATTGGAACTTTTTACAAGTTTGTGGCTATATTAGACCAAAACCCCAGAATTTCTAAATAAATGAGAAAGTTTTTGAGAAACAGACATAAAGAGGTGTTATTACGACTTATGTTAATGTTTATAGCTATACAAGTTATATGGCATGGATACGTGGCTAATACGTTCATACATGTGAATATAATTGTGTAGGATTCGTGAAGGAAAGTTAAGCTTTAAACTATAACGATAGTTAGCAAACGAGACAAGTCTTCTAGTTTCTTTGTGATTCTATGAATTTGTTATTGTATGAGATCTTTAAGAATATGTTGAATTAAATGTTACATGCTATAAACTGTGAAAGTCAGTATACGACTAAGCTGATTGAGTTATGGAACTCAATACATATGTGATATATGATATGAACATATACTGTTTAAAGTGATGATGCAAGAATGGTATAAAGGATTATAAGATATATGTTGAGCATGAAACTACGTGTTATATGAAGCATGAAAACTATTAGATTTGCTGGGTTTTCGAGCTCAATCTTGTAAAAATATAATTTTTGCAGGTATGATATGCAGCACCATTTCTTGCTATCTGGATGATAAAGAATAGAGGCCTGCGTGTAGGAAAGTTATTTCCTTTTAAGTAGGAATTATATTATATCGAAATGACTTTTTGATGTGTAAATGAGAATTGTGTAAATATTGAGTTATTCGATAAATGAAAAATGTTTGTGTTAAGTCTGAAATACAATTCGGCAATTACCTTAAAAAGTTATGTTTTATAGGAATGATTCTGTATAAGACAGGATATGAGGTAAGAAATGAGTTAGATATACTCGTATCACTCTGATAAACTAAATCATAAGAACAAATATGATTTTGAGATAGAAGAGAATCGTAAAGGTTACGATTTAGGGAACGAATGAAAGACAGAAATAAAAGTTTTAAATTATCCTTTATTTTTAGCTATTTTAATATTGAATAATGTTTTAAAGCTATAACAAGATAGTATTAATGCACAAGATCGGGAATGGAAATAGTTCCGATTTTGGGGTCGTCACAGTTGGACTGGCCTCTATCTGAAACAATTTCTCGTTGGACTCCTTTGGATATTTCACCTCCAAGTTCAGCTTCGTCATCACTGAGATTAACTCCTCCTGAGCGGTTAACATAGACAGTTTCTCCCGACCCTTTCTACTTAAGACATCGACAACAACATTTGCTTTACCCGGATGGTATAAAATCTCATAGTCGTAATCCTTAATCATCTCTAACCATCTTCTTTGATGCATATTTAAATCCTTTTGTGTAAAGATATACTTCAGACTCTTATGGTTTGTATATATCTCACACTTCTCCCCATAGATATAGTGCCTCCAAATCTTCAAGGCAAACATTACCGCAACCAATTCCAAATCGTGCGTCGAATACCCCTTCTCGCAGTCTTTCAACTGCCGCGATGCATACACAATGACCTTATCATTCTGTATAAGCACACAGCCAAGCCCCTTTTGTGACACATCACTATACACCACAAAATTTCCTATGCTATCCGGCAAGGATAACACAGGGGCCGTACTCAACCTCTTTTTCAACTCTTAGAAACTTTCCTCGCACTTTTCTGTCCAAACTAACTTTACTGCCTTCCTAGTCAAATTCTTCAATGGAGTCGCAATTTTGGAAAAATTCTGAATGAATCTTCTATAATAACCTATTAATCCTAGGAAACTACTAACTTCCGACGGTGTCTTCGGCTGATCCCAGTTTATCATAGCTTCAACCTTTGATGGATCTATCGAAATTTCGTCTTTGTTAATCACATGTACAAGAAATTGCACCCGCTCTAACCAGAATTCACATTTTAAAAATTTTGCATACTGCTTCTCTCTTCTTAATGCTTCTAGCGTCACCTTTAAATGTTCCATATGCTCCTCTTTGGCTTTGGAATACACCAAAATATCATCGCTGAACACTCCATGAACTTATCCAAAATAGTTTAAATACCCTCTTCATTAGGTCCATAAACGATGCAGCAGCATTCGTTAGACCAAATGACATCACCAGAAACTCGTAATGACCATAACGAGTCCTGAACGCTGTCTTCGGTACATCTTCCTTCCTTACCTTCAACTAATGATATCTACTTCTCAAATTTATCTTCGAGAAATACCTAGCTCCTTCCAACTGATCAAACAAGTCATCGATTTTTGGCAATTGATACTTATTCTTAATTGTAACCTTGTTTAACACTCTATAATCAATGCAAAGTCGAATCGATCTGTCCTTCTTCTTAACAAACAACACCGGCGCTCCCCATAGCAATACACTCGGCTGAATATGTTTCTTGTCCAAAAGCTCTTGCAGTTGCACCATCAACTCTTTCATTTCCACCGGAGCCATATGGTACGGGGCCTTCGATATTGGGGCGATTCTTGGCGCCAAATCGATCACGAATTCCACTTCTCTATCTGGCGGAAGTCTTGGAAAATCATCTGGAAATATGTCTACAAAGTCCCTTACAACATGTATCTCTTCCAGTTTCGCACTCTCCTTTCGAGTATCAACTATGTATGCTAATTACCCTACACAACCTTGTCTTAACAACTTCCTAGCCTGCATCATCATCAAACAAACTTGCTTATCTAGGCGACTTGCTTCTATAAAACACTACCTTTGACGGAGTCATAAGGTTAACACACTTTTTTTGGCAATCAATTATCGCTCTATAATTGAATAATCAATCCATTCCCAAAATAACGTCAAATTCCCTAAGATTAATCGGGATTAAATTTACTCTCATCATGTTTCCCTTATTATCCACTACACAGTTCTTGTGTACAAACCTAACTGGAATTACCTCCCTATTCGCAATTTTTATGTTCAAAGGGTACTATCTAATTCCTCCTAAGGCAAATCTAAATTCTTGACAAAATCATCGGATATAAATGAACAACTAGCACCCGAATCAAATAACACAAAAGCATTTATATCATTGAACGATACCTGACACCACATTCTTTGACTGCACAGCATCCTGCACGATCATGTTGAAAGTTTTGGCGGTGGGTCGATTTGACGGTGTCGATCCAGTAATAGTCAAGGTACTACCACCGTTGTTTTCCCTACTTCCACCTGCTCCTGCTCCTCCTGCTGCCTTCTTGGGACAATTCCGAGCCAAATGATCCCTTGACCCACAAGTGAAACAAGCACCCTTCTTAGGATTTAGATAATTTGGCGCTATGTGATCCTCTTGACCACAATTGTAGCAAACCCTATTTCCTTTCATACATACCCCCACGTGATTCTTTCCGCAGGTAGTACAAGCTTCCACTCTCTTCTTCTAATTTCCTCGTTGGTTCCCAGTATACACACTGTCATTCCACCTTCTCTTCTGACTGTTACCAACACCACCTCTGTGACACCCCCAAATCTAGGTACTTCATTCCCACAAGATTTGGTGCTCACTATCCATACATTCATACTATCTACCCAAATAAATAATATTTAAACCATAATTCTCCCTTTTTAAAATAGGGTTACACCAATAAATTCAAAAACATCCTAGGTTGTCTAACCTTTAAACATCATTCAAGTGCGGAAATAAAATTATTACATCACATCATTATTTGGAAGCCTAGATCATCATAATAAATAAAAGTATAAATCAGCATCACTTGTACAATTTTCCATTTCCTTTGCTAGTTGAAGGCTCATCTACCTTCTTAACTTTAGCTGCAATGAGTATATAAATATGCAAGAGTGCGTAAAACAATTGCTCACTGGATATAACAATGAATCAATAAAAGAATAATAACAATAACTGCCAACAATAGGTTCATCAAAACTAAATAGTACTCTAACGATGATAATCAAAAACTGGAATCCAAAATATGTAATATATATAATTGAGGGTCATAAGGCCATGAACTATGTCCATAGTTGTGAGTAATCTTTCAACTCCAACTTTAACAGTCATAAGACTATAAGGACTCCTCGTACTTAGGGGGGTCAGCCCTTCGTATAATGTATTGTGCACAAAAATTTCAACGCTAAGCGTAAATTATCCCCTAATAATAATAGGGTTGTTCATCTCAGTATTTAGAGTATAAGTCCGCACCAAAGAAAGTTTGGTTTGGATAAGCTTTCAAGGGTAATTTGAAGTTTAACAAACATCAACTAGAGGACTAGTTGAATCAATAGTGTTTGATAACACAACGGTTGTTTAATAACAGCATAACATAGAACAATTGAGAATCATAGTGAACATATTAAACTCATACTTAAAATAACTATAGAGCATAAGTATTCAGCAAAATGAATAAAATGGTTAACCTTTGCTTGAACAGTAAATAAGCTAAGGTTAGAGTCTTATAACATTAGAAATGAAATTACTGAACGTACATTAACTTATAGCAAGTTGGAAACTAAAAACTTGCCCAACATGGTATTAATTCATGCAAGGATTAAAAACAGTTCAATAATAGAGACGAGAGTTCAAAAACTACGTTCATTATACAATAATAGAACTTAAGAAACTTGCTTAACTATAAACAAGTTAGAATGAATCAATCAAATGAGAATTTCAAATAACATTAGAGTTAAAGTTTGCTCGAATGAATTTTAGGAACAATTGACTTATTCAACAACAATTAAGATAGAAAGCTTGCTTAATCAAAGAATAAAGCTGCACAATGTAATAATGGAACTAGCTCAACGAAAATATAGAGTTAGGAAACTTTTTCAATGAAAAAGATAAGGTTTAGAAACTTGCCTTGAGCATAAGCTATAAAATTAAACTCACGATCACCTACACATAATTTTAGAACCACAATACCTATTAGATATGCTAACATACCATAACATGTTCATTTCTAGCTAAACTTATCATTTAAGCACAAGTCTTTCATTACCATTTACAATTCATAAATTCCAAGTGTTTTACTTCGCAACACTTATCTAATGTTCATTTACTAACTAACTTGCAATATAACAAGTTCATCACTTTCAATTATTTTTACAAAATTGAAATCATCAATGACATACCACGTTACTGAATTAACCTCCTTGATACATATTTAACTCCTTAACATAACCTTAAACCAAACTATAATGGAGTTACAAAGTCTGCAGCAGCAGCAGAAGTCAGAATCTCAAACTGGGTATGGCAGCAATTGCTTGCCATACAAAGAAATGGACCCAACAGCAATTGCTGCGCCATTTTTTTTCTTTTGCATAGACGGTAAAACTGTAAGTGCTCAAACAGACGTAGAGAAGGCTAATGAACAGTAGCCGACTTTAGCCCAACAAACCCAAATTTCACCCACCAAACAGTGATAATAACATGTAAAATAAATATAAAACTATCATAAACAAGATTTGTTAACATATTCAACCACTTAAAATAATTTTTCAACAACTAAAACTATTTTAATTTCTCAATTTTCATGTTTTCATGAAAACTCAATTTTCTTGACATCCTTTATAAAATTCATCCTCAGAATTCTATACTTCGCCAATCACTTCATTCGAATTACATTATGCTCGTTTCTTAATGAACTACCATATACAAGCGTCAATTTACAGTTTCACATACGAATTGGCCACTAAAATTGATACTTAATGAGCCATATGAAAAAATACATACAAACATACACTGTCGAAAATTTTCTTCTACTGTCAAACGAATTTAGCATGCAATTTCCTTATTTGACATAAACTCTAGCATTATAAACATGTATCATCACAATTATTCAATTATCTAGCAATAATTCGAAGATATGAAATTTACATAACATGCAATTTTGCCGTAATTCACATATGTAGACATATATATATATATATATATATATATATATATATATATTTAAGGTTGTATAAGAAGTACCTTCAAATTACTTGCAATTCTTTTTGTTAAACACTGCAAAAGCTCTGAAATCCTTCTCTCTCAAATTCTCTCAACTCTCTGTAATCTCTAGGCTAGCAAACTAAGTTATGCGAAAAAAAACCAACTGAATAGTAAGCGTAAACAAAAGAAACTGATATGGCCTTAATAGCTATTATCAATTACTAAGGTATACAACATAAATATATTATATTTATTATTTTAATTTATTTTATTTAATTTATTTAAATTCAAAAATTAGAAAACTAAAAGTCATAAGGCTTTGTTTTGCAAAACCCTTTAATTTTTAAAGAATTAATATATTAAGCCTTATTTGGCAAAAAACTAATTTAAATCCTTTTTAATTTATTTTAATAAACACTTTAGTTTATAATTATAATCACATACTATTTATTTGGATTTTCATATCCAACATTAACCCATTAAATTAATCATATACTATATTTTAATTAAATATAGCCTTTTAGCAAATATCACAAAATTATAATTTTCATTATCACTTTATTTAATAATTTAATATACCATCTAAATTATTAAATCAAAACAACAATATAACATCTCATGTTATACTACAATTCTCTAAATTATAAATTAATTTAATTTAGAATATTATCTAATAAATTTAGATTCACAACCATCACATCAATAAAATATTTATTTCATTAATAAACACCTCAAATAAATATTTATATAACTTCAATAAATATTTAAATTACAATTTGAAATTTTGGATCTATACTATAATTTTTTAAATTATAAATTAATTTGATATAGAATATTATCTAATAAATTTAGATTCACAACCATCACATCAATAAAATATTTATTTCATTAATAAACACCTCAAATAAATTTTTATATAACTCAATAAATATTTAAATTACAATTTAAAATTCCGGATCGTTACATCCTTCCCTCCTTACAAGGATTTTGTCCCCAAAATCACAATTCAAACAATCAAATCGTCACATTCTCCTCTACTTACAAAGATTACATCCCCGAGAATCAAGACACGATCTAAACAAATAACTCGTGATAATTCTTCATTATATCGCCTTCGAGTTCTCCACGTAGCCTCTTGACATAATAGTTCCTCCATATCTCTTCATAAGATAAATCTTTCTTTGACTCGCAAAGGTTCATACTATCGATCACATGATTGTAATTGGGTTTATACTGGTTCATAACAATCACATACTTGAAAAACATTATGCATACATGTTCTAATTCGAGGTAAAGCTACCTCGTAAGCCACCTCTCCCTCCTCTTCCCTCTGCGCATTCGAAAGGTCCAATAAACCTTGGATTGAGCTTTCATTTCTTGCCAAAAAACGAATTTTCCCTTAAGGAGAAACTTTCAGAACATGAAATTTCCTACTTCAAATTCACGACTCTGCTGCGTTGATCGAAGATACTTTTTCTCATGATCTTGGCGACTACTAATCTTGCTCTGATGAGTTTGACAACTTCAGCCGTCTGCTATACCAGTTCTGGGCCTAACGGTTGACGTTCACCAACTTCATCCCATCATAGTGGAGTTCTGCACTTCCTGCCGTATAACGCTTCGTATGGCAGCATACCAATGCTTGCATGGTAACTGTTGTTGTATGCAAATTCCACCAACGGTAGATGATTATCCCAATTTCCTTTGAAATCCATTATGCATACTCTAAGCATATCTTCTAACGTCTGGATTGTTCGTTCGCTTTGCCCATCTGTTTGTGGACGATATGCTGTACTCATCTTCAGTTGCGTTCCCATGCATTCTTGTAGTCTCTTCCAGAAATTTGATGTGAACCTCGGGTCTCTATCTGACACAATTGACACTGGAACTCTACGTCTTGAAACGATCTCTTTAACGTATAGCTTCGCCAGCTGATCAAGATTAAATCTAATCTTTATTGGCAAAAAGTGTGTAGATTTTGTCAATTTGTCCAGTATTACCCATATCGCATCGTATCCTTTCTGAGTCGTTGGAAGACCTACCACAAAATCCATTGTGATATGCTCCCACTTCCATTCCGGTATCTCCAACGGTTGAAGTAATCCGCTTGGTCGTTGATGCTCGGCCTTCACTTTCTGACATGTCAAGCACTTTGCAACGCATTCTGCAATATCTCTTTTCATGTTTTGCCACCAAAAATAACGCCGCAAATCTTGATACATTTTCATACTTCCCAGATGAATCGAATATCTTGAGCTATGAGCTTCCGTCAAGATGTCTTCTTTAATATCCTGTACTGCTGGAACCCAAATTCGTCCCTCGAATCTTAGCATTCCCTCAGTATCGACCTTGTACTTCACTTCTTTACCCTCGCCCACGTTTTCCTTTATTTTCTTGCATTCTTCATCATGTAGCTGCGCGTTCTTCACTTTGTCCACTAAAGTTGGACTGGCTTCTATCTGGAATAATTTTTCATCGGATTCTTCTGGAAATTTGATTTCCATCTCTAACCTTGCCATTGCTGTAATAAGCTCCTCCTTATCTTTTAACAACATCAACTTTTCTCTGCCTTTCCTACTCAAGGCATCTGCAACAACATTATCTTTGTCTGGATGATAAAAGATCTCATATTTGTAATCCTTTATCAATTCCATCCATCTCCTTTGCCGCATGTTCAGGTCTTTCTATGTGAAAATATACTTCAGACTTTTATGATCTGTGTAGATCTCACATTTCTCTCCATAGAGATAGTGTTTCCATATCTTCAGTGCGAACACAACCGCCGCCAACTCTAAATCATGAGTCGGATACCCTTTCTCATAGTCTTTTAGTTGCTTTGATACATACGCAATAACCTTGTCGTTCTGCATAAGGACACAACCCAATCCTTTATGTGAAGCATCACTATACACCACAAAGTTTCTTGTATTATCTGGTAACGACAACACAGGTGCCACACTTAGCTTCTTCTTCAGTTCTTGAAAAATTTCCTCACACTTTTCCGTCCAAACAAACTTTACAGATTTTCTTGTCAAATTTGTCAACGGAGTAGCAATCTTGAAAAAATCTTGAAAAAATCGTCTGTAATATCCTGCCAACCCCAAGAAATTTCTTACTTCTGATGGAGTTCTTGGTTGTTCCCAATTTATCACAGCTTCAAATTTTGATGGATCCACCGAAATCCCATCCTTATCAATTACATGCTAAAGAAATTGTACACATTCCAACCAAAATTCACATTTAGAGAATTTCGCGTACAACTTTTCATTTCTTAGCGTCTCCAGCGTCAGACGTAAGTGTTCCACGTGTTCCTCTTGAGTTTTAGAGTACACCAAAATATCATCGATAAATACCACCACAAACTTGTCTAAAAATGGTTTAAACACCATGTTTATCAAATCCATGAATGCTACAGGGGCGTTTGTCAAACCAAAAGACATTACTAAAAATTCATAATGTCCATACTGAGTTCGGAATGCCGTCTTCGGTACATCCTCCTTCCTTACTTTCAGTTGGTGATACCCACTTCTCAAATCTATTTTTGAGAAATATCTGGCACCCTTTAATTGATCAAACATGTTATTTATTCTTGGCAATGGATATTTGTTCTTAATAGTGACTTTATTCAATTCCCTATAATCAATGCAAAGACGCATTGACCCATCCTTCTTCTTCACAAATAACACCGGTGCTCCCCACTACGACACACTTGGCTGAATGTACTTCTTGTCTAACAGTTCTTGCAGTTGCACCATTAGTTCCTTCATCTCTACCAGAGCCATTCTATACGGGGCCTTCGATATAGGAGCAGTTTCTGGCGTTAAGTCGATCACGAACTCGATTTCTCGGTCAGGTGGAAGTCCTGTCAAATCCTCCGGAAACACGTCCACGAACTCCCTAACCACTGGTATTTCCTCTAATTTCATACCCTTCTCCTTTTGAGTATCGACTATGTAAGATAAATACCCTACCCAGCCCTGACTCAGTAACTTTTTGGCCTGCATCATCGTCAGACATTTCATTTGTCTAGGCGATTTGCTACCATCAAAAACTACCTTTGACGGAGTTATAAGGTTTACACACTTCTTTTGGCAAGCAATTATTGCTCCATAATTAAATAGCCAATCCATTCCCAAAATAACATCGAACTCTCTGAGTTTTATCGGGATTAAATCTACTTTCATAACATTCCCCTTACTGTTCACACTACAGTTCTTGTATATGAACCTAACAGGAATCACTTCCCTATTCGTAATTTCTATGTTTAAAGGGAAATTCAGCTCTTCACTAGGTATTTCTAACCTCTTAGAAAATTCATCAGATATAAACGAGCAAGTAGTACCCGAATCAAACAATACATATGCATTTATATCGTTGATTGGGATAATACCTGACACGACATCTTTTGATTGCACCGCGTCCTGCACCGTCATGTTGAAGGTTCTGGCTGTGGGCTTATTTGTTGACGTTGGTCCTGCAATAGCCAGCGCACCTCCACTAGCATTTCCCTTGCTCCCATTTGTCTCACCAGATCTCTTCTTAGGGAATTCACGAGAAAAGTGATCCTTGAACCCGCACGTGAAGCAAACGTTCTTCTTAGCTTGAGTGCAATTTGGGGCGATGTGACCCTCCTGGCCACAATTGAAGCATACTCGTTTCTCCATCAAACGCACACCCTTGTGAAACTTTCTGCACGTAGCACATGCTTCGAACTTCTTATTTTACTGGTTTCTTTACTGATTACCAGCTCCCCCATTCGCGTTCCACTTCCTCTTCAAATTGTTGTTGCCATTTTCGCCGTTACTACCACCACTCTTAGTTTCACCTTCACTTTTCTTCTTCCTCTGCTCTTGATTGTGTTTTTTATATTTCGCCTCCACTTTCAAATGAGAATCGCCTTTTCCATTACACTTACAAACGTCTTTAGTTGGAATAAGGAAACCCCATCTTTGTATGACCAGGGGCTTCAGTCCTTGTTCAAATCTCTTCACCTTGCGTTCGTCTGTGCTGACTTGATATGGCACAAACCTCGCCAACTCGTTTTATCTTGCGGCATACTCAGACACCGACATCGTTCCCTGCTTCAATTCCAAAAATTGTACTTCTAGCTGACTCTTTGAACTTTCTGGGAAATAGGTCTCGAAGAACATCTCCTTAAACCTTTCCCCAGTCATAATCCCTTGACCTCCACGGGTTTTATTGGTTTGCCACCAATAACTAGCCTCTGCTTTCAACATAAATGTTGCAAAAGCAGTCTTCTGCTCCTCCCCTACTCTCGAAACATCGAACACTTTCTCCATCTCCATGACCCAGGTCTGTGCCTTAACCGGGTTCATGGTTCCACAAAATTCTGGTGGTCCAACCGCCTTGAAGTCCTAAAATGTTGTACCTTGATCCTGAGGTTGATTCTAGCAAGCACCCGTCAATGCGCCACTAGTCATGTTGAATGTGGTTTCCTTCACACATTGTTGTTGTTGTTGGTTTCCTCAATGGTTCTTTGTCGTGGTGGTTGACGTCTTGGAGGCATTTTCTGTTAAAATACATCCATTAGCTTTTATTCAACCTTTTAAGTATTATATACTTAAGTTACGCATCATAAAAGTTTATAACATAACACTTAATACTTTGAATAAAATAATAACTTTTATTCATTCATCATCTTTAAAAAAAACATCAAAATAATAGCATCACTACTATTTACATTACTTTCCTGAACTATAACAGTTACAAGACAACACCATCATCATCATCTATCCCATTGGTTATATTATACCCGGGATTTACATTTCATTTATTTTCTATTCACATATCACTACGATGTCCTACTAAGATACTGCGTAGCCTTACGACGCTCTTCCTCCATAATTCGGAACATTGTTCGGCGATCTAATATGTATGATGGTAGTGTCTCGAACTGAATTGGATAACCCATGACCCAATCCTGAGCTCAATTGATCACGGTGTTGAATACGTTGTTCATCTCTTCCATCTTCCTCCTCTTTGCTTGTGCGTCTCTCTCTGCCATTCCGGCTCGTTGATAAGCTTCATTGTACGCATCTTCAGCTCTTGCCCTCTTGGTAGATTCCTCCTTCAGCTTATTCTCCAGTTTTGCAATCTTCTCCATCAGTTGCTCATTTTCCCCTTCTGTGTGGATCAGCTTCTCTTCAACGTTGTTCAGTTGTTCCTCTCGATCCTGGATCTCGTCGTTTTTCTATGCCATCGAGGTCTGTTGTTCAACTACTATCTCCTGTAACTCCTCGACGATATCTTGAAGTTCCACATTGCGATCATACACATCGTCGTACATATGGGCATCTATCGAGTTAAGTGGAATCTCTTCCTCCTCGTCCTCCTCATCCCCTGACTGTGGCATCTCCACAGGGTCCTCCTCATCCGTCTCTATCTCATCATCCTCATCAGGTACTCTCTCATGCTCAACTACTGTGACCAACGAAACTGTTTCCCGTGGCAGTAGTTGTTCCCAAATCACCTGAATATCTCGAGGCTCCTCCTCTCTAGCCTGACTGGATCCTCCTACATTAGCCATCCTGTCAACCAAATTTTAAGTTTTAATTACTAATCATTACTACTCGACACTCACGAGCACATAAGTTGTAATCATATAAACACATAAGTGTTTTATTACTTTCTATTTCCTAAAACTCGATAGGAGTTTATCAACACTATCTTTTCAAAGGTTACTTCCTAAGGCATTTCCCCCACCTAAGGTTCATAACCTAAACCTTTGATACCAACCTGTGACACCCCCAAATCTAGGTACTTCATTCTCACAAGATTTGGTGCTCACTATCCATACATTCATACTATCTACCCAAATAAATAATATTTAAACCATAATCCTCCCTTTTTAAAATAGGGTTACATCAATAAATTTAAAAACATCTCAGGTTGTCTAACCTTTAAAAATCATTCAAGTGCGGAAATAAAATTATTACATCACATCATTATTTGGAAGTCTAGATCATTATAATAAATAAAAGTATAAATCAGCATCACTTGTACAATTTTCCCTTTCCTTTGCTAGTTGAAGGCTCATCTACCTTCTCAACTTTAGCTGCAATGAGTATATAAATATGCAAGAGTGATCAAAATAATTACTCACTTGATATAACAATGAATCAACAGAAGAATAATAACAATAACTGCCAATAATAGGCTCGTCAAAACTGAATAGTACTCTAACGATGATAATCAAAAACTGGAATTCAAAATATGGAATATATATAACTGAGGGTCATAAGACCAGGAACTATGTCCACAGTTGTGAGTAATCTTTCAACTCCAACTTTAACAGTCATAAGACTATAAGGACTCCTCGTACAATGTATTGTGCACAATGTATTGTACACAAACATTTCAACGCTAAGCGTAAATTATCCCCTAATAATAATAGGGTTGTTCATCTCAGTATTTAGAGTACAAGTCCGCACCAAAGAAAGTTTGGTTTGGATAAGCTTTTACGGGTAATTTGAAGTTTAACAAACATCAACTAGAGGTCTAGTTGAATCAATAGTGTTTGATAACACAACAGTTGTTTAATAACAGCATAACATAGAACAATTGAGAATTATAGTGAACATATTAAACTCATGCTTGAAATAACTATAGAGCATAAGTATTCAGCAAAATGAATAAAATGGTTAACCTTTGCTTGAACAGTAAATAAGCTAAGGTTAGAGTCTTATAACATTAGAAATGAAATTATTGAACGTACATTAACTGATAGCAAGCTGGAAACTAAAAACTTGCCCAACATGGTATTAATTCATGCAAGGATTAAAAATAGTTCAATAATAGAGACGAGAGTTCAAAAACTACGTTCATTATACAATAATAGAACTTAAGAAACTTGCTTAACTATAAACAAGTTAGAATGAATCAATCAAATGAGAATTTCAAATAACATTAGAGTTAAAGTTTGCTCGAATGAATTTTAGGAACAATTGACTTATTCAACAACAGTTAAGATAGAAAGCTTGCTCAATCAAAGAATAAAGCTGCACAATGTAATAATAGAACTAGCTCAATGAAAGTATAGAGTTAGGAAACTTTCTCAATGAAAAAGATAAGGTTTAGAAACTTGCCTTGAGCGTAAGCTATAAAATTAAACTCACGATCACCTACACATAATTTTAGAATCACAGTACCTATTAGATATGCTAACATACCATAACATGTTCATTTCTAGCTAAACTTATCATTTAAGCACAAGTCTTTCATTACCATTTACATTTCATAAATTCCAAGTGTTTTACTTCGCAACACTTATCTAACGTTCATTTACTAACTAACTTGCAATATAACACGTTCATCACTTTCAATTATTTTTACAAAATTGAAATCATGCCACGTTACTGAATTAACCTCCTTGATACATATTTAACTCCTTAACACAACTTTATACCAAACTATAATGGAGTTACAAAAGTCTCGCAGCAGAAGAGCAGAAGTCGAATCTCAAACTGTAGGTATGGGCAGCGGTGCATGCATAATACAAAGGTGAGACCCACAAGTAACACCATTTTTTTTGCTTTACACTTGCCAAGAACTACGCCTGCAGGTAGCTTAGACAGACGCAGAGAAGGCTAATGAACAGTAACCGACTTTAGCTCAACAAACCCAAATTTCACCCACTAAATAGTGATAATAACATGTAAAATAAATATACAACTATCATAAACAAGATTGCTAACATATTCAACCACTTAGCATAATTTAACAACAACTAAAACTATTTTAATTTCTCAATTTTCATGTTTTCATGAAAAACTCAATTTTCTTGACATCCTTTACAAAATTCATCCCTGTAATCTCTATACTTCGCCAATCACTTCATTCGAATTACGTTATGCTCGTTTCTTAATGAACTACCATATACAAGCGTCAATTTACAGTTTCAGATACGAATTAGCCACTAAAATTGATACTTACATGAGCCATATGAAAAAATACATACAAACATACACTATCAAAAAATTTCTTCTACTGTCAAACGAATTTAGCATGCAATTTCCTTGTTTGACATAAACTCTAGCATTATAAACATGTATCATCACAATTATTCAATTATCTAGCAATAATTCGAAGAGATGAAATTTACAGAACATGCAATTTTGCCGTAATTCACATATGTAAACATATACATATATTTTAAGGTTGTATAAGAAGTACCTTCAAATTGCTTGAAATTCTTTTTGTTAAACACTGCAAAAGCTCTAAAATCCTTCTCTCTCAAATTCTCATAACTCTCTGTAATCTCTAGGCTATCAAACTAAGTTATGCGGAAAAAAAAACAACTGAATAGTAAGCGTAAACAAAAGAAACTGATATGGCCTTAATAGCTATTATCAGTTACTAACGTATACAACATAAATATATTATATTTATTATTATAATTTATTTTATTTATTTATTTAAATTCAAAAATTAGAAAACCAAAAGTCATAAGGCTTTGTTTGGCAAAACCCTTTAATTTTTAAAGAATTAATATATTAAGCCTTGTTTGGCAAAAACTAATTTAAATCGTTTTTAATTTATTTTAACAAACATTTTAGTTTATAATTATAATCACATACTATTTATTTGGATTTTCATATCCAACATTAACCCATTAAATTAATCATATACTATATTTTAATGAAATATAGCCTTTTAGCAAATATCACAAATTATAATTTCCATTATCACTTTATTTAATAATTTAATATACCATCTAAATTATTAAATCAAAACAACAATATAACATCTCATGTTATACTACAATTCTCTAAATTATAAATTAATTTAATTTAGAATATTATCTAATAAATTTAGATTCACAACCATCACATCAATAAAATATTTATTTCATTAATAAACACCTCAAATAAATATTTATATAACTCAATAAATATTTAAATTACAATTTAAAATTCCAGGATCTATACTACAATTCTCTAAATTATAAATTAATTTAATTTAGAATATTATCTAATAAATTTAGATTCATAGCCATCACATCAATAAAATATTTATTTCATTAATAAACACCTCAAATAAATATTTATATAACTCAATAAATATTTAAATTACAATTTGAAATTTCGGATCGTTACAACCTCTGCTGCCACTAAACTTACTCATTTTCATTCTTCTTCTTCTTCTTCTTCTTCTTCTTCTTCTTCTTCTTCTGCTCTTGGTTATATTTTGTTAAATCATCACTCCCACCTTCCGCGATGATTGCCTTCTCCAAAACTACTGCAAATGTATTCAACTGAAACATCAAAATCTTGTTATACAACCAGGGCTTCAATCCATGCTCAAACCTTCTCACCTTCCTCTCATTAGTATTTACTTGATACGTTGCAAACCTTGCCAACTCGTTAAATTTCGCAGCGTACTCTGACACAGACATAGTACCTTGCTTTAACTCCAGGAATTGGACCTCCATCTGATTCTGAAAGCTTGTAATGAAATACATCTCCAAAAACATCTCTTTGAATCTATCCCACGTAATTATCCCATGTCCCCCTCGAACCTTATTTTCTTACCACCAGTAGCTGGCCTCTGATTTTAGCCTGAACGTTGCAAAGGCGGTGTTATGATCGTCATTCACCCTAGAAACATCAAAAACCTTCTCCATCTCTATAATCCAGGTATGTGCTTCGTCTGAATTCATGGATCCTTAAACTTTAGTGGTCCTACCACTTTAAAATCCTTAAACGAGGTAGCTTAAGCTTACAACTGATTCGTAAGTGCTCCAGCTAACATGTTCATCAACTGCTGAACAGGATTAGCGTTGGTCTCGTTGTTGTTGTTCATAGATCCTTCCTAAGGTTGCTTACGTGTTTGGCGTCTTCTTGGCAGCATTTTCTGTTAACGATATATGTTTATTAGCTCATTACTCAATTTCTTAAGTATTTAAGAATTAACTTAAAAATTTTAAGATTGAAAATTAACACATAATATCTTCAATAAACTAGTATTTTATTCATTCATAGTTTCTAAACATAGAAAAGATATCATCAATGCTATATACATCAACTTTCCTGAATTGATAAGGTTTCAGGATTACATTCTCATTTTATCCCATTATTTATATCAACATTCGATATTTACATCTACTAACTCTAATAATGATTCTCATAATATATTACTCTATTTATCACGATCTATTAAGATTAAGACATTGTGCAGCTTCTTTGCGCTCTTCCTCTGTAACATGAAACATCATCCTACAGTCCAGTATGTACTATGACAAATCTTCAAACTGCTTTGGATAATAAAAGACTTGGTCCTGGGCCCTAACAATCACTAAATGGAAAGCGTAGTCCATCTCATTAATTCTTGCCTTCTTTGCCCTAACTTTGTCTTCAGCACAATCTGCGTGTTGGGAAGCCTTCATCAAAGCGTCTTCAGCTCTCGCCTGCTTGGCAAACTCCTCCCTCAAATCACCCTTCATCTTTTCAATCTCAGCCAGTAGTTGATCTCACCTGAACTAGCTTTCACTTCACATTTCCAAGACATTCATCAAGATCTTGGATCGAGTCATCCTTCTGCCCTATGGTGGTCTGACGTATATCTTCCAGCTCCTCTAACTCCCTGACCCTACCCTGTAACACTATGTTACAATCACATAGCTCATCATACATCCCAGCTGCAATAGAGTTCGGTAGAAACTCTTCGGGATCCTCTTCCTCATTTTCTACCTATATCTCCTCGGGGCTCCTCCTCTCTAGCTACTCGGGGCTCATCCTCACTAGGCTTACTGGATCCTCTAACATCAAACATCCTGACAACAAAGTTTTAAGTTTTATTTATTACTCGACACCACTCGTGGCACATAGGTTAACGCATAAGCACATAGCATATAAAGTCTTTTATTATCTTTGATGAATTTCCTTAATTCATTCCTTAGAACTCAATAAGAGTTTATCTCCACTATATTTTCGATCTCCTATAAGGTTACTATCTAAGGTTTCCCCACCTAAGGTTCATAACCTGGCTCTGATACCAACTTGTGACATCCCTAAATCCGAGTACTTCATTCCCGCAGGATTTGGTTTTCACTGTCCAAAACAATCACCTCTAACTACCCATAAATAAGAATATAAATGAAACTCATAACTTAAATAAAAATCCTCTCATTAATGGGTTACAACATCAAAACTAAATCTCAGGTTGTCTAACCTTAAATACATCAAATGCGAAAACATAAAATAATTAAATAAGTCATATACATAAACATTTGAAAATAACAATTAACAAGTCTTCATCACTTGTTCATTTTGCCCTTACCCGTACTAGTCGACGGCTCGTCAATTCTTTCAACATTAGTTGCAATGTTATTATACAAGAGTGAGCAAATAATTACCCACAAGTATAACAATAACAATAGTAATAATCATAAGAGTAATCAATGAATTCTGAATAATAGAAAATTTGTCCTTTGAATCAAAAATAGATTACAAGACCAAAAGTACATATGAAGGTCGCAAGACCATGAACTATATCTCAGGTTAACAAGTATCTCTATTGTAACCTTTAACAGTCAAATAGACTATATGGACCATCTTTCTAGTACTCTGGGGGATCATGTGACGCCCCCAAAATAGGTCCAATCCACCCAACCCATTCTGGGTCGCCAAATACATGGTACAGAAAACAACTACAACTTTTATTACAATTGTCGTGCAAAATACGATAACACATATACTGTGAGTTTTAATACCAACTGTGACTCTCATCCCTTTACTTGGATAGCACCTCACATTGATACCTTACATAAAGGTACAGTTAATAACTGTTTTAGAAATTAAAATCTCAGGAAAATGCTCAAGGAAACCTTCGTACATGGGAGGCCATGCATCTAAGTTATAATAGATATCATATGACTCGAGAATTATCCTTGGTTGGCCCAATAGACCCCAAAGAAAAACGAGAAGATTGCTATTATGTTCTTTCCAATGGTGAGTCTTCTCTTGACATATAATTATCTCCATTGTCTCCAATTGAGAATTATATTTCAACCAAAAGATTATATAGGTAGTGCTCAGAGATATAATCAGCAAGTGGATGTGCACAACACTGTCTTATGATAACACGAAGTCGTAGATCATTACACATCTTGTATAATAGTGGCAAAACACCCTTCCAAAGTTGGGTTCACCTCACCCTATTCGATTCACGAAATCAATGGTTAAATGACGTATAAAATACGACACATTTATCTAAAATTCTCAATAAAATTATTTCCATACTGTTTTAAGGGAAACCTCAACAGCTATCAACCACCGTTCTATTCCCTTGTTACTCCCGTTCGACCCAGCTACACTCTTATTACCTGAAAGGAATTGTGAAGCAAAAGGGTGAGCACAACTAGCCCAGTAAAGAATACCATGACTAAGATAAATAATTTATCCATAGCCTTCATCAGTAATGAAACAGAGATTTAGAACATATGGTAAATGATAAAACTTATCAACCATAGTTGCAGCGGAACGAGTAATCCATTAAAAGGGTCAAATAGACCATAAAATCTATTATCTTCTCCATGTTAAAAGTCCACCAACAATGTTTTATCCCTGTAACATCAATCAATAATTCCTGTCCACAATCATGTGAATAACTCATAATTATAATTGTGGTTTTTAAATTCCTCTTCTCATCTAGGACGAAGATAATTTTCATCACCTATCTTTACCTGAAACATCAAAGATCATGGTTATACCAAATCACAGTTCATGTTCATAATTATACTAATAAATTCATCTTTGCACTACGGGCCAAAGATATTCATCAATAGTTCATATTTGCACTACAGGCCAGAGATATTCAACAACAGGTCATCTTTGCATTACGGGCCAAAGATATTAATATCTCAAAGAAATATATAATCATTTCAGAATTTATATAAACAATAATTATAACCATGTTGATCAATTCACCTCTACACTTAAGCTAAAGATATTCAATTATAAATTCAATGGTCATAATCATACCAGTCAACAATTCATCTTTGCACTACTGGCCAAATAGAACCCATAGTCACGATCATACCAATAATCTACCCATCTTTACACTCAAGTGAAAGAGAAATTTCATCACCAGGATTATAAAAATGTTATATATGATAATAAAAATAATATAATCAAAACATGGATTTAATTTCAAGAGTAAGATTCATAAATCAACGATAATTTGGTCAGAAAAAGAAAGCAATTTTGTCGTGAATAGTACCCTGTGAATAGTAACTCATGAATAGTACCTCGTATTCATACATAGTACCGTATACGTAAATAGTGTCGTATACGTAAATAGTGTCATATACATGAATAGTGCCGTATACGTGAATAGTGTCGTATACGTGAATAGTAACCCCGACACGAAAAGGTAAAATTTTCATAATAAAATTCATACTAATATTTCGGTATAATGATATTGAAAGAAATAATATCATTTACGAAAAAAATAACATCCCTTACCATCCCTTATTATCCCTTACCATCCCTTACCATAATAATGACAATATCCCTTACTTTAAAAGAATAACACTTCTAGCTGGAATATCAGATATAACGGTGAAGAAAACTTACACCGTATGGCAACACTCAAAGTATTGAAATACTCACAAAAATACGCTCGATAATATAGAGAGAGAAAACTTCAGATTCTGGTGTGATTTTTAATCCTAACCTAAGCACCCTATTTATAGGAAAATGCTTAGAACACCAAAGCAAAACTTTAATAAAATATTAATATTTTAATTTTAATTTCCTAGGCACACCACCAGACCAAAACATCAGCCACAAGTGGACCCACCCCACGAAAAATAAAAAATTTGTTTTTCTTAAAATGAATATTTTAAACTCCAAAAATCAATTATTCCAGAACTTCAATAATTCATAATAAATAGCACCTTTATCAGAAACATTTGAACCTTATGTCCATTCCATAGGAAATTCAATTTTCTACAACTTTGTAGCTTTAAGTTTTTCCAAATTCTAAATGAAAATTGAATCAAAATCCATATACTGTATTTATTTTACAAAGCTATAATTAAACTTCTGTCAAAAATGGGGTCTACCAACATGTTTAACATGTTTTTAGCATTTATTATAATAAAAATACTCTTCCTCCTCAATTACTCATATATCACACATTCATTGTACAAATATCACCATTATTATATTATTATATTATCACATTATACACTTATAATGTAATATAATAATATAGATAAAATTTTAATTTTCAACAATTGTTACTTTTTTAAAAATTCTTCCATTTATATCCACATAAATAAATATTTTTCTTATCATATAAATCAATAATTAATTATTCATAAATAATATTACAGAATCACAATAAAGACAACCAGGTCGTTCCCAGGAAAGAGGGGGCTTTCCGATAAGGATTTCTCCTTACTGGCACGCAATTAGATGACCAAACCCCTTTCCTAGATAGAACTTCCTTAGACATTGCCAATAATGTTATCTAATAATATTATTCAAATAATATGAATTATTGATCTGATAATGGGAAATATTGTGCAGTGACAATTATTGAAATAACAATAATATAAAATATTAACGTAGCAATTATTGAATCAATAAAGTAAAATATTGAGTAGTGCCTTCTTACGTAAGAATCAATAATTAGTGCAATATCGTGTGTTACTGTGCAACACCGCGTATTACTGTGTTTTAACCACCGGGTATTCCAACAGTGTTAACGGTAACAACTACGCCGTTATTTATAAAAACTCATTCTTGTCATTTTCTTCATCCGCCGTTATTTATAAAAAACTAATACTTGTCATTTTCTTCATCCGACAATTTTCCTGTTATGGGGCCCACAAATAGCTGCACCGTCGTACGAATATTCCCCGACAGTAAGAATATTCCACGACCAAACGAATATTCCCCGACAACAATGAATATTTTATAACCACTTGCTTATTTAATATATTTACGCATTTTACCCATAACTAACCACATTAATCGAATCAACCCCTTACTATTTCAAAATAATAATTAGAGAAAATTCCATTTTATGAAAAATAAAATTGGGGGTCTTACAACCTCTCATCCTTATAAGATTTCGTCCTCGAAATTTACGTACCTGGTATTTCAAAGAGTTGAGAATACCTTGCTTTCATTTCAAATTCTATCTCCCCGGTCATCTCTTCTGTATCATGATTTCTCCATTGCTCATCTCTTATATTTCAGATATCATTCTAGAATACAGCTTCAAAACAAAGGTTAATTGATATATCACAATTTGTCAACTTAAGTAAGAAAATTCAGTTTAGGTAGGACACACACTAGCGAAGGATATTACTCGTCTCTCCCCTCCTAGTTCTATTCCATGATCTCCGCCAGAGACCATATCCCTAAGCTCTGATACCAACTGTGATGCCCTCAAAATATATCCAATCCACTCAACTCATTCTGGGTCGCCAAATACATGGTACAAAAAACAACTACAACTTTTATTACAATTGTCGTGCAAAATACGATAACACATATACTGTGAGTTTTAATACAAACTGTGACTCTCATCCCTTTACTTGGATAAAACCTCACATTGATACCTTACATAAAGGTACAATCAATAATTGTTTTAGAAATTAAAATCTCAGGAAAATGCTCAAGAAAACCTTCGTCCATGAGAGGCAATGCATCTAAGTTATAATAGATATCATATGACTCGAGAATTATCCTTGGTTGGCCCAATAGACCCCAAAGAAAAATGAGAAGATTGCTATCATGTTCTTTCAAATGGTGAGTCTCCTCTTGACATATAATTATCTCCATTGTCTCCAATTGAGAATTATATTTCAAACAAACTCCAAGATTATATAGGTAGTGCTCATAGATATAATCAGCAAGTGGATGTGCACAACCTTGTCTTATGATAACACGAAGTCGTAGATCATTAGACATCTTGTATGATAGTGGCAAAACACCCTTCCAAAGTTGGGTTCACCTCACCCTATTTGGTTCACCAAAATCAACGATTAAATGACGTATAAAATACGGCACGTTTATCTAAAATTCTCAATAAAATTATTTCCATACTGTTTTAGGGGAAACCTCAATAGCTATCAACTACCGTTCTATTCCCCCGTTACCCCCGCTCGACCCAGCTACACTCTTATTACCTGAAAGGAATTGTGAAGCAAAAGGGTGAGCACAACTAGCCCAGTAAAGAATATCATGACTATGATAAATAATTTATCAATAGCCTTCATCAGTAATGAAACAGAGATTTAGAACATATGGTAGATGATAAAACTTTTCAACCATAGTTGCAGTGGAACGAGCAATCCATTGGAAGAGTCAAATAGATCATAAAGTCTATTATCTTCTCAATGTTAAAAGTCCACCAACAATGTTTTCTCCCTGTAACATCAATCAACAGTTCCTGTCCACAATCATGTGAATAACTCATAATTATAATTGTAGTTTTAAATTCCTCTTCTCATCCAGGACGAAGATAATTTTCATCACCTGTCTTTACCTGAAACATCAAAGATCATGCTTATACCAAATCACAGTTCCTGTTCATAATCATACTAATAAATTCATCTTTTCACTACGGGCCAAAGATATTCATCAACAGTTCATATTTGCACTACAGGCCAAAGATATTCAACAACAGATCATCTTTGCACTATGGGCCAAAGATATTAATATCTCAAAGAAATATATAATCATTTCAGAATTTATATAAACAATAATTATAACCATGTTGATCAATTCACCTTTGCACTTAAGCTAAAGATATTCAATTATAAATTTAATGGTCATGACCATACCAGTCAACAATTCATCTTTGCACTACTGGCCAAAGAGAACCCATAGTCATGATCATACCAATAATCTACCCATCTTTACACTTAAGTGAAAGAGAAATTTCATCACCAGGATTATAAAAATGTTATATATGATAATAAAAACAATATAATCAAAACATGGATTTAATTTCAAGAATAAGATTCATAAATCAACGATAATTTGGTCAAAAAAAGAAACAAATTTTGTCGTGAATAGTACCCCATGAATAGTGACTCGTGAATAGTACTCCATGAATAGTAACTCATGAATAGTAATCAAATGTTCATTCATATAGTTGTTGATCGATTTACATGATCAATGAATACGTGCAAGTATACACGCGATCAACAAGTAATAAAGTGAAAGTAGAGTATCGTTCCCACGAGGAATTATTTAATAAAAATTACCAAGTACTAACTCTTAACCAAATCAATTTTATTTAAACAACCAATAATTGTGATTTTTCTAGTTAAGAAAACTAAATTAAACAATTAAAAGAGATTAGTCTAAAAGAAAGCAAATAAACAACTAAGATTTGATTAAATTTAGGTAAATAAGGATTAAGACTCCAATATCCCCAATTATGAACTATAAACCAATTATCCAATTATCCCAATTATTATGTCTACTGAATTGTTAACAGAAATTCTCAAGTGCCAAAAGCCCTCTCTCGAGCAATCAATTGCCTTCTATTTAACCCAGATTAATTTTTCTATATCTCTATGCAAAACAATTGAATTAAACGCGTTACAATCCCAATTCCTTATGTGTTACATGCGGCAAATAGATATTCTCATTCTATTCACAAACCTAATTATTCACTGTGCAAATAACTAAGTCACATGATATCATGCCCAGTTCTAACCCTAGAATTCCTTTCTCAATTCCTTCAGAGAGTAACAAGGTAATTCTTGATCGGATAATTAATCAATAAGCATAAAGGCAAGATAAACAACTCACTTTGACACAAATAATTGGAATATAATGAATAACTAATTCATAGCCATAAAAAGTTCAATTGAAATCTTAATAAAAGAGTTAGTTCATAATTAATGAATTAAAACCAAGAATCCACAATTGAATAGACATTAAAAGATAAAAGTAAGAGAAGAGAAGAGAATATAATCTATTGTCAGTAGCCTTGAGACTCCTCTTTCGCTCCTGCTTTGAATCTTCAATGGTCTCCAAGTTGCTTCAATCTCCAAAACTAATAAGAACTAGGGTTATGTTCTAATCTAAAGGAGTGTTTAATCTAGTCTAATCTATGTAATCTCCTCTTATTTTATGCCTTACATCATGTATTTATAGATTACAAGTCTAATTTTGAGCTTAGGAACAAACCTAATCCAATTTGGAGTCTAAAAGGTGTCAAAATTCGCCCAAAACGCGTCCAAGCCCAACCAACCTCTTCCCCAGCCCCCAAAGGCTGGGCTTGTTCGGCTTGACTTTGATCCCTTAGCGCCCGCTTTATTTAACTCTTAAAATAGCGCCCGCTGTTTCCCTTTTTTCCAACATTTTCTGCTCCGACGTTCTTTGGGAAAATGGCCATAACTTCTTCGTCCAAACTCCGATTTTGATGATTCAAGATGTTCCGGAAAAAGAAAAAATAGATCTACAACTGTCATTCTTTGAGTTTTTCGAAATAATGTTCGGCTATATAGGAAAATTGGCTCTGAAGTGACTGCTGTGTAAATGGCAAGCCGAAAACGCGAATCTAGCCACCCCAAACGTCGATCCATGTAACTTTTGTCCCAATTCCTACAAAACAATGTAAAACATGCATGAATAGACACAAACACATAAAAACATCCTAAAAGACTTGAGAACAACAATAAATTAAGCCCGAATGTATCCAATTCATGTGTATAAAACTCACTCATCAAATACCCCCAAACTTAAACCTTTGCTTGTCCTCAAGCAAAAACACAAAAATGTTATGCAATGCAATGTAATGAAACTAATCTATATGCCTACTGAATCCAACGATAATGGCGAAACAAGTCTATTCAATGGGCCTTAGAGAAATCAAGTAAACATGATAATACATCATATTAAAACAAATCGGTAATTTCCCAATCAATCATCAAATCTTAGGTATTATCAACGATATAGTGCGTGTGTGCTCCACAACAATGCTAAGCGATATAAAATCAAATTTAAGACATAATAGATATCTTGAAGGCATCATACGGTGTAAACTCACAAAATTCACGAACAAGCTAAATCCAACAAAATTCAAACATCCACCAAGTTCAAGAGTCCAATCAGGATACTTATGCTTTACTTTTCATTACGGGGCTTTTTGCTCTTTTCCGTTTTATTGTTGTTTTTTTTTTTTTTTTTACCATGAGTGTGCGATGTCTCATTCCATTAGGCTATGATGTCACCCCTAGCGAGCTTTCGACCAGGACTCCCGGACCATATAAGACCTTAGGGCGCTAGGTTTTTAATATACCCCTTGAGCGTCTTACTCAAGTAACAAAGGCCCCGAAACAAAACTAGCCACGGTAATTTTTATTTTTTTTTTTCTTTCTTTTTCACTTTCTTTTTTTTTTTTTTTTTTTTTTGTTTTGTTTTTTTTTTTTACCGAAGCTTATATATCCCAAATTTTCCCCCAAACTTAAGTTTTTATCTAAATTTAGCCATCTCACTTTATTCATGTCTTTCATTCCTTCAAACTAGTATTATCCTTAAAAAATCCATTATGTATCAATTTAAACTTAATCGAGTTAACATAAATTTGTTATTAACGTCTTAACCTTGATTATACCGGTTTCAAACAGGGAAAAGATTCAATTCATAACAAGAAATCACATCAAAGCCTTAATATTCAATACTATACTTATCTACTTAATTCCGGTCTCATCATTGGCCAAAATAGACTTTTATTATCTAACAGTTGGAATCATGCAAATATAAACTAAACGCTGACAAAACACGATAAAACTAACTACTATTTTTGCGATTTTTAAAATTTTTTTTTAAAAACAAAAAAGCTGAATGCAAAAAACTAAATGTAAATAACTTGAAAACATAACGAACTACAATGTAAATAACTAACTATATGCAATACGACACTAAAATGCCCCCAAACTTAAACTAGACATTGTCTTCAATGGCTACAATATAAAAAAAATAAAGCGAGGACTTCCACGAAAATATAGCAATCTTCCTCCTTGTCCGCTAAGTTTGGAGAATAGGCTAAGCACATGGAACAAATTGGGCACCACTCTTGTATTTGACTTGAATAACCTGTAAAACCATGATAGAAGCAATTTTATTAAATCCTAAATAAATGCAAATTCCAAACTACTAATATAAAACTTAATAAAAATTAAAAATAAAAATTAAACTTGGGTTGCCTCCCAATAAGCGCTTGTTTTACTGATCTTTCGGCTGACTTTATGCAGTCAACGCTATCAATTCCTCTTGAAAGTTGAGGAACCCTCCATCCATCGGAAATAATATAGCTTTTGGTAGGTTCCCATTTACGATAGCCATTGTATTAAAGTCACCTAGCATGCTTTGTTTAGATAAGATCACATTCAAGAACGTCCAGCATCTAGGTGGTTTCTCCATTGTGTCTGCGAATATATTCTGGCATTGAGGCTTGTCAGACACAACAATTTCTTCTTCTATCTTCTCCGACTCATCGCACCATGGTTTGAAGGTGTACTTGCTTTTACATCACGAGAGTATTGCTTGAAGCGACATGACTACCAATCGGACAAGGTTTTGCAAATCTAACTTGGGACTCTTGAACTGTGGAGGAGAAGGCACTTGAGGCATAAATAACATTGGCTCATCATCATTGGTTCTCACAATTAGTTCTTCACCGACCTTGTTGTCATTATCCCCATTTGTTTCCTCTCTTTCAACATCTATATCATTTGGCACATCCGATTCTGATTTGGTTCGGGCTCACCATCGGTCTCGAATTCATGTCATGGGAGCCAAGTGTATTGAAGATGGAAGTTCAACGCATGTCTTCTCTCCCCAATTGATTTTCCAGATTCTTGATTGACGGATTTATGCTTTGTGTATTCAGATCTGTTTTATTTTGTTTCCTTTCGTGTTCCTCGTGTTTCTTTTCAAAAGCTGTAATAAATCTATCCAAGGCTTCTTCCCAACTTGCTTTCCGCTCTGGTTGTTGTGTCTGATTTTGAAACCCGGAATTATTTTGTTGTCTCGGGGCTTGAGCTTGAGCTTGATTGTTACTCCATGAAAAATCCGGGTGATACCCCAATCATGATGATAGTTGTTGGGATAGACATAATTATTGGGGTAATCACCACCATAGTGTCTGCAACTCGAAACCGATGGCGCATTGATGACTCATATGATTTCCGGCCTGATAATCACAAACCATTGCTACTTGTTTGTGTGGATGGTGGACTCCATATTTCCATTGGTTGAGTCATGTTAGTGTATGGCCATTGATCACTAAAGTCATCCATGGTACCTAAAAAGAGAGAAATATAGGAGGAGAATTAAAATAAAAATAAAAATGTTTAAATTAAGACTAATTTGATTGAAATTAATATTGGTAAATAATTATTAAATTAATTCCCGACAACAATGGCCAAAAAACTTGTTGATCGATTTACTGATCAATGAATACGTGCAAGTATACACGATTCGACAAGTAATAAAGTGAATGTAGAGTATCGTTCCCACGAGGAATTATTTAATAAAAATTACCAAGTACTAACTCTTAACCAAATCAATTTTATTTAAACAACCAATAATTGTGATTTTTCTAGTTAAGAAAACTAAATTAAACAATTAAAAGAGATTAGTCTAAAAGAAAGCAAATAAACAACTAAGATTTGATTAAATTTAGGTAAATAAGGATTAAGACTCCAATATCCCCAATTATGAACTATAAACCAATTATCCAATTATCCCAATTATTATGTCTACTGAATTGTTAACAAAAATTCTCAAGTGCCAAAAGCCCTCTCTCGAGCGATCAATTGCCTTCTATTTAACCCAGATTAATTTTGCTATATCTCTATGCAAAACAATTGAATTAAACTCGTTACAATCCCAATTCCTTATGTGTTACATGCGGCAAATAGATATTCTCATTCTATTCACAAACCTAATTATTCACTGTGCAAATAACTAAGTCACATGATATCATGCCCAGTTCTAACCCTAGAATTCCTTTCTCAATTCCTTCTAGAGTAATAAGGTAATTCTTGATCGAGATAATTAATCAATAAGCATAAAGGCAAGATAAACAACTCACTTTGACACAAATAATTTGGAATATAATGAATAACTAATCCATAGCCATAAAAAGTTCAATTGAAATCTTAATAAAAGAGTTAGTTCATAATTAATGAATTAAAACCAAGAATCCACAATTGAATAGACATTAAAAGATAAAAGTAAGAGAGAAGAGAAGAAATATAATCTATTGTCGATAGCCCTTGAGACTCCTCTTTCGCTCACCTTTGAATCTTCAATGGTCTCCAAGTTGCTTCAATCTCCAAAACTAATAAGAACTAGGGTTATGTTCTAATCTAAAGGAGTGTTTAATCTAGTCTAATCTATGTAATCTCCTCTTATTTTATGCCTTACATCATGTATTTATAGATTACAAGTCTAATTTTGAGCTTAGGAACAAACCCAATCCAATTTGGAGTCTAAAAGGTGTCAAAATTAAGCCCAAAAGCGCGTCGGGCCCAACCAACCTCTTCCCCAGCCTTGACCTTTGTCACTGGGCTTGACGCTCACACTTTGCTCCTTAGTGCCCGGCGCTGTCCATAGGCCAAAAAATAGCGCCCAGTGACATGTCCCCTTTTCCAACATTTTCTACTCTCAGGCGTCCTTTGAGAAAATGGCCATAACTTCTTCGTCCGAACTCTGATTTTGATGATTCAAGTTGTTCCAGAAAGAGGAAAAATAGATCTACAACTTTCATTCTTTGAGTTTTTCGAAATAATGTCCGGAGATATAGTCAAATTGGCTCTGAAGTGACTGCTGTGTAAATAGCAAGCCGAAAACGCGAATCTAGCCACCCCAAACGTCGATCCATGTAACTTTTGTCCCAATTCCTACAAAACAATGTAAAACATGCATGAATAGACACAAACACATAAAAACATCCTAAAAGACTTGAGAACAACAATAAATTAAGCTCGAATGTATCCAATTCATGTTTATAAAACTCACTCATCAATAGTACCGTATACGTAAATAATGTCGTATACGTAAATAGTGTCATATATATATGAATAGTGTCGTATACATAAATAGTGCCGTATACGTGAATAGTAACCCCGACATGAAAAGTTAAAAATTTCATAATAAAATTCATACCAATATTTTGGTATAATGATATTGAATGAAATAATATCATTTACAAAAAAAAATACCATCCCTTACTATCACGTACCATCCCTTACCATAATGATGACAATATCTCTTACCTTAAAAGAATAGCACTTCTGGCTGGAATATCAGATATAACGTTGAAGAAACTTGCACCGTATAACAACACTCAAAGTATCGAAATACGTACAAAAATATGCTCGATAATATAGAAAGAGAAAATTTCAGATTCTGGTGTGATTTTCAATTCTAACCTAAGCACCCTAATTATAGGAAAATTCTTAGAACACCAAAGTAGAAAATTTAATAAAATATTAATATTTTATTTTTTATTTCCTACGCATGCCACCAGACCAAAACATCAACCACAAGTGGGACTTACCCCACAAAAAAAACATTTTTCTTAAAATGAATATTTTAAACTCCAAAAATCAATTATTTCGGAACTTCAATAATTCATAATAAATAGCCCCTTTATCAGAAAAATTCGAATTTTATGTCCATTCCATAGGAAATTTAATTTTCTATAACTTTGTAGCTTTAAGTTTTTCCAAATTCTAAACAGAAATTGTCGAAATTCACATACAGAAGATTTTGCAGGCTATAATTAAATTTTAGTCTAAAATGGGGTCCACCAACATATGACACCCCCAAATCCAGGTACTCCAGTCTCACAGAATTTGGTGTTCACTATCCAAAACTATTACATCTAACTACCCATCATAAAGGATAAAGACATAATTTAAATAACTTAAATAATAATCTTTCCCATTAAAGGGTTACATCATCATCTCAAAAATAATCCCAGGTAATCTAACCTTAAAATTATTACATAAGTTTGCGAAATACATCATAAAATAAAACAAGTCTTTAACATAATTCATAAAAATAAAATTCTCATAAGTCTTCAACACTTGGACATCTTGCCCTTTCCTTTGCTAGTAGATTGCTCATCGACTTTCTCTACTTCAGCTGCAGTGTTAAATGCAAGAGTGAGCAAACAATTGCTCACTGATATAGAGAGTAGTAATGATAACAACATGAGAATGAACAACGAATGCTAAACAACAATGAACTTGTTCTACGAATCAAAAATAGAAAACAATTTCGAATTTAATATCTGAGGGTCTTAAGACCATGAACTATGTCTCCGGTATTTAGGTATTATTACCTCAACCTTAACAGTCATTAGACTATACAGACCCTTCTTAACGTACTTAGGGGGGATCATCCCTTTGTACCATGTATTGTGCACAAACATCTAAACGTTACACGTACAAAATCCCCTATGTTAGTACTAACTTCAAATTATATAAGTGATGATACATTTGTAATATTTAGTTTAATTCAATATAATTCTTAAATTTATGTTTATTTTCTTAAGTTTTAATATTGAATTGAATTTTTAAAATTTAAAATTTTATTATTTAATATCAATTTTGTTTATGAATAAAACTAATACGTTAAAGATATGTTATTTATACTTAGTATATGATATTTGTCATTTTTTTAAGTCCTCAATTTTAAAAATTACACAAATAAAAATAATTTCATAATTAATAATATCAAATGTCTCATTCAATAAACTTCACACTAATTTTTAAAAATAATATTTATTTAAATTTTGAGAGAGAAGAAATACGTATATAATTATATATATGAAGATACTACTTACTAGTAACACTAATTCTATAATTTAATTATTTCAAGCAATGGATATATATATATATATATATATATATATATATATATAATTCTTAAATTTATGTTTAGTTTCTTAAGTTTTAATATTAAATTGAATTCTTAAAATTTTAAATTTTATTATTTAATAACAATCTTGATTATGAATAAAAGTATAAAACTAATAGCCTAATACGTTAAAGATATGTTAGCCATACTTAGCATATGGTATTTGTCATTTTCTTTTTGTCCTCAATTTTGAAGATTACACAAATAAAAATAATTTTATAATTAATAATATCAAATGTCTCATTCAATAAACTTCACACTAATTTTTAAAAATAACATTTATTTAAGTAGTAACATTAATTCTATAATTTAGTTATTTTATATAATGGATATATATATATATATATATATATATATTAATTCTTAAATTTATGTTCTGCTTCTTAAGTTATAATATTGAATTGAATTTTGAAATTTTAAATTTTATTATTTAATAACAATCTTGTTTAGGAATAAAACTAATACGTTAAAGATATGTTAGTGAGTTAGTCATACTTAGCATATGGTATTTGTTATTTTTTTAAGTCATCAATTTTGAAGCTTACACAAATAAATAATTTCATAATTAATAATATCAAATGGATCATTCAATAAACATCAAACTAATTTTTAAAAATAACATTTATTTAAATTTTTTAGAGAAAAGAAGTATATATATGAAGATACTAGTAAGTAGTAACACTAATTTTATAATTTAATTATTTCATGTAATACCAATGGATATATACATATATATATATATATATATATATATATTAATTCTTAAATTTATGTTTTGTTTATTAAGTTTTAATATTGAATTGAATTCTTGAAATTTTAAATTATTTTATTTAATAACAATCTTGTTTATAAATAAAACTAATACGTTAAAGATATGTTAACAGTTAGCCATACATCATATTTAGCATATAATATTTGTCATTTTCTTTAAGTCCTCAATTTTGAAAATTACACAAATAAAACTAATTTTGTAATTAATAATATCAAATTTCTCATTCAAATAAACTTCACACTAATTTTTAAAAATGACATTTATTTACATTTAAATAACATTTATTTACATTTTTTAAGAAAAAATACTTGATGGCATAGCTCAACACGTGCCAAGATGACAATACATAACTAATAGCTTACAAAGTCTGTGGTGAGGGTGCATACATGAGATCTTTACTCAAAGCAAAGACAAAATTTAATACCCATCACTCATCAGTCATCTCTTTCCTTCCATTCTCTTGGTAACGTGCAGTACCATTACTGAAGAGTGAAGAAGAAAAGGCAGAACTGCAGAAGAAGAAGAAGAGGCGTGGCCGCCACAGCCCACTCCATCGCAGTGACCGCCACTATGCCACTCCATCGCAGTCGCAGGTAATTTCTTCTTCTTAATTTTTTGGTTTGATATCTTGATTCTTGATGCCTGTGACTTGTAAGGCTGTGAGTTTTGATATCTTGATTCTTGATTCCTAAGTTGCTCCTTTGCCTCTATTTTGCACAAAAAATATAAAAAGAGAATGAGATTGAAATTTGCCTCTATCTTCAGCCTTCTATATATAAACCCACTTTGCAAAAATTGTAACCTATAAATGTTTTTCCTTAAAAATAAAAATATTAATTGTCATACAATAATAAAATTATGAATTTATTATGCTAAATTTAAGAGTATCAGATTATCATATTTTCATTTATTTTGTTATGCATTCAGTAACAAAATTTAGTAAATTCAGTAAACTATCAGACTATCAGTCTATGTCTATCAATAAAAATGAGAATATCTTACTTATTTTGCCTCTGTTTGTTGCTTCTGCCTTCTATAGTGAAATTTGTAGGTTTGTTTCAAACTTTCAATTTTAATGGCACAAATTCTTTCTCCGGGAGCATCTAATTCTGCCACTGTACCTGAATCACAATTGAAACATGCATCAAATGACGTTGGATGGGAGTATGGGATGTTGATTAATCCTAAAATTATCGATAAGGTGAAATGCAAGTTGTGTGGACATTGTATTAGCGGAGGGGTTTATAGAATTAAATAACACATTGCGCAAATTACGAGAAATATTAGACCGTGCCCAAAGGCTACTGATGAAGATAAAGAAAAGTGTAAAGACGCATTAGAAGAAGTAAAAAGGAAGAAGCAAGAGAAAAAGAAAGAGATTGAAGAAAATAGAAAAGGGGTTAATATAATTGATGAAGAGGGAGAAGAAGAAATTGAAGTGACAGGGTCAAGAAAAAGACCACAATTTATTGGGGCTATGGATAAATTTTCATAGACCATAAATCCCGATTCTTCAATGAGTGCAAGTAAAAATGTACGACAACAAAATATCAATGATGCACTTTGGAAGGAAAGGACGCATAGTGTGCATTAATGCATGGCTCGATGGGTGTATGAAGCTAGTATTCCTTTTAATGCTATCGAATGTGACAACTTCAAGAGATTTTGTGAAGCAGTTGGTCAATATGGCCCGGTTTACCAACGTCCAAGCCAATACCAACTAAGGGAACCATTATTGAAAGAGAAGGTAGAAAGGACTAAGAACTGACTCAAGAAGCAAGAAGAGGAATGGTCTTTCAATGGTTGTTCTATCATGATCGATGCTTGGACCGATAGAAAAAGAAGAAGTATCATGAATTTGTGTGTGAATTGTTGTGACAACCCGAAAAATCGGATTGTCTAGAATTTAAATTTAAAGAACTATTTATTAATAAAATGAATTTTTATTAATAATATTTTGTGCTATGTGTTTATTAATCATTCTAGAACCTAGGATGATTATAAATCGGGAGGATTCTGGCTACGAGCTAGACTGAACGAGTAAGAATTTTCAAGACAAAAATAAAAAAAATTCGAAAAACAAATATTTCCGGGGAAAAAGACGAAATAGGCACTATTTACCCAACGAAACCCAAAGGGTTAGGGTTTGAATAATCGAAGCCTTTCTGAGAGTTCGGTATGTCGAAATGACATTCCATCAAAATATTTGATGATAATATATCGTGAAAATTTAAGTAAGCCGATAAAAGTTTTCTCGAAAAACGTACAGAAATCGAACGAAATAAAAACGACGAAAAGTACTATTATGTACTTTTTATTCGTTTAACTACGTTAGGGGGAAACATGAAGGAAAACGCTTAATGTCAAAAAATGTTTTTCAATTTTTCGGAGATCCAAAGAATACATAAAAGTTAATCGGTAAAGGAAAGATGAAATATCCAAAAATATTTGGATTCCGAGAATCGCAGTTTTTAAAACTGTTGGACGAATTCCGAAAGACAAAACCACGAAACTTCTAAGGGAAGTTTCGTAAATAGTAAGGAGGTGGAATAGTAAGAAGGTATGAATAGTAATCAGAGGGGCAAAACTTTTTTTCCCCTCGCTTTGAAAATCTATATAAGAAAGGTGTTAGTTGATTTTTTTGAAAAATCAACCAACACTTTGAAGAGAGAGAGAGCTTGAGAGCTTGGAGAGGAAGAAGAAAGAAGAGAATGAGCATGAATGCTTGGATCAGAGTGGATCATGAAATAGAAAAGCTAGCGAATCGTCGGCTTTGTCTAAAGAAAGAAAAATAAAGAGAAAAGGTATTAAAACCTAACTTCTAAGTTAATTTTCTTTAAGTTTTATATGTTCAAAAATATAGCTTAATGAGAATAAGAATTAAAAGATGTTAGGAATGATTTCATATGGTTGAAATCATGAGAAAATGAAGAAATAAGAATTAGAAATTTATTTTATAAATTTCTTAAGGAAGTATAAGATTCGTAATGAATTTGAGCTATCCGAATGAATCATATAAACGATTCGGTGAAATAAGTAAGGAATGGTGTTTTATAACATCTAATTCCAAGAAAAAGTAAAATCGCAATCAAAATATCGATTAAAAATGAAGAACGAACGAAGAACACGGAGAACGTGAAGAACGTTGTTGATGGACAAATTTAAAACCATCGTAGTATAATTATTATTGATGGACAAGTTTAAAACCAAAGCGTATAAGTTAGATGCTTATTTCTTAGTTAGGAACGGTAGAAGCGTTCATGAAGAACGGATTAAAACTTAGCTATAACGAAGTTATGGAAAAAATTTTGTAAAAGACGAACGAGAATTAGAAAGTGTGTAAATAAACCCGAACGTGTAGGTTTTCATAAGAAAGTAGGAGAACGTAGAAAACGTGAGTCGTGGACTCAAGAATGAACAAGTTCCGAGTTCAGATGACTGAATTACGGACGAACGAATGAAGAACGTTAATAACATAAAATAAACGAAGGACAAAGATTAATCCAGTCGAAAGGCATGTTAACGGTTTCAGAATGAAGTTTTGTCTGAGGGGGATTGAAGTACGTAAGATAAGGAAGAGAATGGATTTGGAACGACCTCGTTTCGAGTTATAACGAATAAGTTATGAGATCGGGAAGTAAGCGTCTCAGAACGATCAAACACTTCGAAAAAAAATTTAAAAATTAGGGCTTGGCGCCGCAGCGCCAGCCATGCTTTGTAAGCAACGCCAGACTGGGGAGTTGAACACTGTAAACTCACGCCGCAGTGCAAGCAAAAGCCCGTCTCTCCCCTATTAGTTCTTATCTCACATCTCAGCCAGGGATCATATCCCTAAGCTTTGATACCAACTATGACGCCCCCAAAACAGGTATACATCACCCATCTTGAGTCGCCAGATACATGGTACTGAATACAAATATAAACTAATAATACAGCTGTCGTGTAAAATACGACAAAACATAAATTGAGAGTTTTAAAAAGAATATTGTCATCTAGACAATATCCACACTCAAAGGAGTCCTCATTACATTTATTGTCACACTATTTAACAGAATAGTGAGGACTACTAATACTATCATCTGGACCATCACTTCGTTCCCCGACTAGTCCCGGCTACATTCTCATTTCCTGAAGAGAACAGTGAAAGAAATGGGTGAGCTCAACTAGCCCATTAAGAAATATTATGACTAAGATAATGTAGAATAAATTATCATTAGCCTTCAACAGTGTTAAACTGATACAATATAACAAACATCAAGTTTAACTACAGCGGAACAAGCAATCCATTAAAAGAGTCAAGTAGAGAATAAAATCTACTATCTTCTATGATTTAAAAAGTTTTTCATCACTTTTATCATTTGAGACTCGACTTAATAAATAATCCACATCATCCTCGCACTTATTCTACCAAGGATATTCATTAGTATCACAACCATAAATTATCCATGTACTACTACGGCCAATGAGGACTTTTACCACATCATTTATAACATTACTACCATGATTATACCGAATAATCCTCGTCATAATCATACCAAGTCCATCTATGCACAACAAAAGCCACGATGATGACTTTCAACATAATATAAGTATGAGGATGATGACAATGATATAAGAATCCAATAAAACAAGTTCAAGAATTAATTTATCCGTAATTCAATAACGTCCAAATTGTCAACATGATACTGCTTTGTAGAGTAAAATTCAAGAATGCTCAGAAGAATATTTCCATGAAAAGATACTGGATGAAGCGCAAATATCAAGTATATTCTACTAATTTCATGGAGTATAGAAGTCAAAACTTTAACCAATTGAGTATAATAGAATATATGAAACTGCAAATGGATTTTCACCCACCATGCGATAATCCACGTATACAGATCATTTCCACAATTTAATAAGGAATGAATACAAAGGATCATTCACCATACATGTGGTAATCCACATGACGAGTTATTCCAATGTAATAATAAAGAATGGAATAATGTATGGATTCACCATGCGCGATAGACTACTACACGATATAGGTTATTCCCAATGTAATAATAAAGAATGGAACTGTGTCATGCGTAAACGCATTGCATGTGATATTCAAACCGTAATAATAAAGAATCGGAACCAGTCAAAGAAATTACACCGATGTGATATTCCAATGTAATAATAAAGAATGGAATAACAACAGAAAATCACCATGCATGCGATAGACCGCATGCATGTGTTATTCCAACAAAATAATAATTAATGGAACTGTGTCAAAGCGTAATCACGACCCACAAGATATTCTAACGAGAATAATAAAGAATGGAATAACAAGAATTTCATCATGTATACAATTATTTAGCATATACAAAAGTTATTCCAACATAATAATAAAGAATGGAATAACAGAAGAATTTCACCAAGTATAGGGTAGCCCGCGTATACAGCTTATTCCAATAGAATAATAAAAAATAAAATAACAGAAGTTCTCTTCATGAATACGAAAGAAATAATACCCCTTACAAGTATTGAAAGAAAATAATTCTCTTCATGAATACAAAAGAAATAATATCCCTTACCTTAGAAGAAACTAGATATAGGAGTAGTGAAGTAGCAGAATACTTTTCTTTTTCTCTCTATAGTTTCTCTCTCTCTAGAGTTTCAAAGAATTAAGTAAGAAATAATGAAGGAATGAGCTTCTATTTATAGGAGAATGGACCTAATAGTAACTAATTCATGAACGGTCCAGATTGATTTACTTTTAAACAGACGGTCCATATTGATTTACTATGCAAAGATTAATAAAATATTCTAATAAAACAAAATTTTTAAATAAAATATAATATATTCTATTTATAATCTAATAAAATGAATAACTTTATAAAAGTATTTTTTTTATATAAAAAAGATTTTACTATGCAAAACACTATGCAGTACTTATGCAAACACTATGCATAATAAAATATAATATATTCTATTTATAGTCTAATAAAATAAATAACTTTATAAAAGTATTCTGCTTTTATAAAAAGATTTTACTATGCAAATACTATGCAGCACTATGAAAACACTATGCATAAAAAAATATAATATATTCTAATTATTGTCTAATAAAACAAATAACTTTATAAAAGTATTCTGCTTTATATATAAAAGATTTTACTATGCAGAAAACTATGCATAATAGAATATAATATATTCTATTTATAGTCTAATAAAATAAATAACTTTATAAAAGTATTCTTTTTTTATATAAAAGCTTTTCAGTATTATTACATTAATAATACTAATAAAACAAAATTTATACATATAATATATATATATATAAACTTCCGTGACTTCATAAAAAGACACCTCAATATATTTAACAACATTTATCATCATTATTATAATTCATAATATTAATCGACTAGGTCATTCCTAGGAAAGAGGGGCTTTCCAATAAGGATTTCTCCCTATCATGCGCATGATTAGGTGACCAAAACTCTCCTCGCGTAACTTCTAGACATCGTTAATCTTAATATTAACGCTCATCTCAATTATTGATTTAATAATATATAAAATATCGACAATAATTGAATCAAATAATGTGAGATACTATGCAACAATTACTGTAGCAATAATTGAACAAAATTGAGTGACTTCTCACATAAGCATCAATAATCAATATCGTATGCTACTATGCAACTACGCCAGATTCTCGTATTTTTTTACTACCGTAGTTCAACAGCTTTTAACCGTATAACTTCCGTCGTTATTTTCATAAAAATATTTTTTGTCGCTTTCTCAATCCGAAAATAATTCCGTTATGGGGATCCACTAATGATTGTGTCGTCGCATTTAATATTCCCTGTTAAAACGAATATTCCCCGACCAATCGAATATTATATAACAACTTGCATACTTTGCAAAATTTATAAATATTACCCACAACTATAACATTATATCAAATTTACTCCATAATATTAAAAAAAATATTTCGAGAAAATTTAAATCTTTATTCATAAAATTTGGGGTCTCACAATCTCCCCTCCTTATGAAATTTCGCCCTCGAAATTTACGTGACGATTCTGTATGTCAAGAGGTGAGGATACCTTGACTTCATTTCAGATTCTAATCTTGAGGTATAACCTCGAGTGTTGAATACGATCCTTCGTATCTCCTCATACGTTAAATCTTTTGCTATCTCGTCTAGTTCTAATTTAATAACGTGGTTCGGGTCATCCACATATTTACGTAACATCGATACGTGAAAAACGTTATGAACACACGACATACTTGGCGGTAAAACGAGTCTATAGGCCACAGTTCCTACTCGATCAAGGATTTCAAATGGGCCAATAAAATCGAGGGTTGAGATTTTCTCTCTTCATCGATTCTTGCTTCTAGAATAACGCCCTCTTGAACCTTCTTCTTCACATTCATCAGCTCTGAGTATGTAGCTTGAGCGGCTTTAATTTTATCGATTCTAATCGTATATTCGCTATCTTCACGTGGGTCTCTAGAGTCTTTAACTCTATCTTCATCATTTGTAAGTTATACGAAATGGGTTTTTGTGTTAACAACATCGCACTCGTAAACATATACGATCTTCTACTCAACACGTCAGCTACCACGTTCGCTTTCCCATGATGGTATTGAATGGTACAATCGTAATCTTCAACAGCTCGAGCTAACGTCTTTAGCGCATTATACGTTCGTTTTAGGTGAAGAAAATATTTGAGGGTTTAAGAAATGGGTTTTGTACTAGGGTTAATACAAAATTCGATTTCACGCTCTAGGGGTAGGCTAAGAAGTCTTCAAGAATACGTCAAGAAATTTATTAACGATAGAAATATCATTCAAAACTGTGACTCTCATCCAAGACTTGGATAGCACATGAAATGGAGTTTCAACCGATAAGTCAAAATCTAATTTCTCCAGAGTCAAATTTAAACGTTGAACGCAAGCAAGAGAGATAAAAGAATGGGTAGAACCGGTATCTAATAAGGTATAGACTTCGCAAAAATTTATAATTAACTAACCTGTGCTAACTTAGTTCGGGTTACTCACTTTTTGAGAAGTCACGAAAAATGCTCTTCCTAAAACCACCAACTTTGTTTTGTCCGTATCCACCTTTGGTGCCACCGTCCCAGCTGGACTTGACTTCACTATATGATAAAATCGAGCTAAATGACCTTCTCTTCTTGAAATTTCTACTTCTATTATCTTTGCCATGATTACCACCGAAGTGGCTACCATTCTTGGCATGATAATTTCCCCCACGATGGTCATCATTGTTCCGATGGGCGTTGCCACCGGTACGATTATTATCGTGTTGTTGGTCGTTACCTTTTGGTTGTGCTAACTCATTATCGCGCTCCAATAACTGAACCTTATTCACAACATCTGAATATGAACAAAGTTTATGAGAAATGAGGTATTGACGTATATCGGGTTTCAAACCTCTTAGAAACATTCGCGTCATTCGCTCCTCATTATCGGCCAAATGGGATGCAAACCGGATAACTCCGCAAACTTAGCCTCGTACTGCGATACAGTCATATTATTTTGCTCCATTGCTTATCTCAACATTTTTAGATGCCATTTTCAAACATTGTCACAAAACAAAGGTTAATTGACATATCACATATTATCCCTATACTCTAACCGACCAATTAAATACCAAATAAACTTAGATAGGTCATACTAGCGAAGGAATTCCCTGTCTCTCCCCTATTAGTTCTTATCTCACATCTCAGCCAGGGATCATATCCCTAAGCTTTGATACCAACTGTGATGCCCCCAAAACAGGTATACATCACCCATCTTGAGTCGCCAGATATACATGGTAATCGAATACAAATATAAACTAATAATAATACAAATTGCCGTGTAAAATACGACAAAACATAAATTGAGAGTTTTAAAAAGAATATTGTCATCTAGACAATATCCACACTCAAAGGAGTCCTCATTACATTTATTGTCACACTATTTAACAGAATAGTGAGGACTACTAATACTATCATCTGGACCATCACTTCGTTCCCCGACTAGTCCCGGCTACATTCTCATTTCCTGAAGAGAACAGTGAAAGAAAGGGGTGAGCTCAACTAGCCCAGTAAGAAATATTATGACTAAGATAATGTAGAATAAATTATCATTAGCCTTCAACAGTGTTAAACTGATACAATATAACAAACATCAAGTTTAACTGCAGCGGAACAAGCAATCCATTAAAAGAGTCAAGTAGAGAATAAAATCTACTATCTTCTATGATTTAAAAAGTTTTTCATCACTTTTATCGGTGAGACTCGGCTTAATAAATAATCCACATCATCCCTGCACTACGGCCAAGGATATTCATTAGTATCACAACCACAAATTATCTATGTACTACGGGCCAAGGATATTCGTGTATTCATCAATGGTCATGATCATGCCAACAACTGTCCATCAATGCACTACGGGCCAATGAGGACTCTTACCACATCATTTGTAACATTATGGTCATAATTATACCGAATAATCTTTGGTCATAATCATACCAAGTCCATCTATGCACAACAGGCCACAGATGACTTTCAAAATAATATAAGCATGAGGATGATAATAATGATATAAGAATCCAATAAAAAAAGTTCAAGAATTAATTTATCCAGAATTCAATAACGACCAAATTGTCAACATGATACTGCTTTGTAGAGTAAAATTCAAGAATGCTCAGAATAATATTTCCATGAAAAGATACTGGATGAAGCGCAAATATCAAGGATATTCCACTAATTTCATGGAGTATAGAAGTCAAAACTTTAACAAACCGAGTATAATAGAATATATGAAATCAGAAATGGAGTTTCGCCATCCATGCAAGAATCCACGTGTCATGATCATTTCCACAATTTAATAAGGAATGAATACAAAGGATCATTCACCATGCATGTGGTAATCCCCATAGACAAAAGTTATTCCAATGTAATAATAAAGAATGGAATAACGTAAGGATTCACCATGCGTGCGATAGATCGCATATAGGCAGTTATTCCCAAATGAATAATAAAGAATGGAACGGTCATGCGTAAACGCACTTACATACGGATATTTCGACGAGAATAATAAAGAATCGGAACTGTGTCGGTAAATTACACCCAAGCGGGATATTCCAATGAAATAATAAAGAATGAAATAACAATGTAAATCACCATGCATGCAATAGGCCGCATGCATGGGTTATTCCAATGAATAATAATTAATGGAACCAAGTCAGCGTAATACGCATTATGCGACGGATATTCCAACATAATAATAAAGAATGGAATAACAAAAGAATTTCACCAAGTATAGGGTAGCCACAGATATCGGGTTATTCCAATGTAATAATAAAGAATGGAATAATGTAAGTTCTCTTCATGAATCTGAAAGAAATAATACCCTTACCTTAGAAGAAACCGGATATAGGATAGTGAAGTAGCGAATACTTTTCTTCTTTCTCTCTATAGTTTCTCTCTCTAGAGTTTCAGTGAATTCGTAAGAAATAATGAAGGAATGAGCTTCTAATTATAGGAGAATGGACTGAATAGTAACTAATTCATGAACGGTCCAGATTGATTTACTTTTAAACTGACGGTCCATATTGATTTACTATGCAGTATTAATAAAGTATCCTAATAAAACAAAATCTTTTAAATAAAATATAATATATTCTATTTATAATCTAATAAAATGAATAACTTTATAAAAGTATTCTGTTTTAGATAAAAAGATTTTACTATGCAAAACACTATGCATAATAAAATATAATATATTCTATTTATAGTCTAATAAAATAAATAACTTTATAAAAGTATTCTATTTTATATAAAAAGATTTTACTATGCAAACACTATGCAGCACTATGCAAACACTATGCATAATAAAATATAATATATTCTAATTATTGTCTAATAAAACAAATAACTTTATAAAAGTATTCTGCTTTATATATAAAAGATTTTACTATACAAAATACTATGCATAATAGAATATAATATATTCTATTTATAGTCTAATAAAATAAATAACTTTATAAAAGTATTACATTTTTATATAAAAAAGTTTTTCGTATTATTATTACATTAATAATACTAATAAAACAAAATTTATATAATATATATATATATATATATATATATAAAACTTGATGACTTCATAAAAAGACACCTCAATATATTTAACAACATTTATCATCATTATTATAATTCACAATATTAATCGATCGAAGTCATTCTCGTGAAAGAGGGGCTTTTCAATAAAGATTTCTCCCTATCATGGCGTAATTAGGTGACCAAACCTCTCATTAAGCGTAACTTCTAGACATCGTTAATATTGCAAACAATAATATTAATAACTCTCATCATCTCAATTATTGATTTAATAATATATAAAATATCGACAATAATTGAATCAAATAACGTGAGATACTATGCAGCAATTACTGTAGCAATAATTGAACAAAACTGAGTGACTTCTCATGTAAGCATCAATAATCAATACTGTGTGCTACGATGCAATCACGCATATTACTGTACTTTTACTACCGAGTAGTTCAACCGTTTTAACGGTAAAATTTCCGCCGTTATTTTCATAAAAATATTTTTGTCATATTCTCAATCCGACAATAATTCCGTTGTAGGGTCCACTAATGATTGTGCCGTCGTACGAATATTTCCTGTTAAAATGAATATTCCCCGACCAATCGAATATTATATAACAACTTGCGTACTTTGCAAAATTTATAAATATTACCCACAACTATATAACATTATATCAAATTTACTCCATAATATTAAAAAAAAATATTTCGAGAAAATTTAAATCTGTATTCATAAAATTTGGGGTCTCACATGAGGCCTTGTGCCACAATTTGAATACTTCGATGTTTCTATGAGATGAACTGTTCTGTGATTGAACTGTTCAATAAGAGAATGTTCTGTTTATACATGATCCGTTATTATTAAGTCTGTGCTAATGATTCTAGCCAAACAGAATGTGTATGGAAAAGGTAGAAGAATGAAAGTATTTCAAAGTGAATGTGACTAATGTTTTAAAATGATAGGAATCGAGGTTATTCCTATTATTCAAGTTGCTTCATAACCTTTGTTCGGTTATCAAAGTTCTAAAGGAATGTTTAAATTCTTAAAGTTATTTGTTCAACTGTTATGACTTGCTGGGCAATTGAATGCTCACACTTACTTTAAATGGAAAACATTTTTTGCGTACGAGGAGAAGAACTTAAGGATCCCGTAAAGATCAAGCTGATCGGTATCCAGAAGAAGTCTCATTCATTAGATGAATGAGTGTGAAGATCAAGTGAAGACTTGTAAAATAGAAAGATGAAATTGAACTATAGATTAGTTTAATGAATTGTTATGTATCATTGGTGGCAGATAAAAGTCACTCGTGTAAGATGTAAAGAATAATGTAATTATCATTATTTGTAATGAAAGAGGTTATAAGGTATTAGAATCTGGGAATTGAGAATGTATGTTGTTATATTTCAGTATATAATGATGTATGTTTGGAAAGAAGTGGGACCGTGACGTACGGAATCTGTAACGATCCGGAATTTCAAATTGTAATTTTAAATATTTATTGAATTATATAAATATTTATTTGAGGTGTTTATTGTTGAATAAATAATTATTGATGTGATGGTCGTTAATAAATATTTGTAAGGCTAAATTTATTAGATAAATTTCTAAATTAAATTAATTTATAATTTAGAGATTTGTATTTTAACATTAGATGTTATCTTTGTTGTTTTGATTTAATAATTTAAATGGTATATTAAATTATTAAATAAAGTTATAATAAAAATTATAATTTTGGTAATATTTGCTAAAATGGTATATTTAATTGAAATATAGTATGTAATTGGTTAATGTTGGATATGAAAATTCAAAGAAATAGTATGTGATTATAATTATAAATTAAAGTGTTTATTAAAATAAATTAAAAAGGATTTAAATTAGTTTTTGCCAAACAAGGTTTAAAATATCAAGTCTTTAAATTTAAAAGGTTTTGCCAAACAAAGCCTTGTGGCTTTTGGATTATTTTTGATTTTTGAATTTAAATAAAATAAATAAAATAATAAATATAATATATTTATATTCTATACGTTTATGTTGTAACTGTTATTACAATTAGTAAGCGAATTAAAAATTAGCAGTTTTGTTCTTACGTTTGGCCATATCAGTTTTTCTTTACGCATACTTGGCTAAGTCTGAGAGTTCAGAGAATTGAGAGTTGAGAGAAATTGAGAGAAAGCCTAAGGATTACCAAGCAGTTTGAGTAGTTTAGCAAGAATTCTCCTAACAATTGAAGGTATGTTCTACAACTTTGATATTATATATGTTTATGAGTATTACGGCAAACTTTTATATAATCTGTGATTTTCAAATTGTTGAATTGTTGATATACAATGGGATTACTTGTGATTATATGAGTATATGATGACTGGAGGTTGTGCTTAAACAAGAAATTTATGCTAATTTCGGATATCAGTAGAAATTTTGACAGTATATGTATTTTTTTATATGTTCATGAAAGTATCAATTTTAGTGGCCAATTCATGTGTGAAATTATAAATTGAAGCTTGTATATGTTAGTTCAATGAGATACGAGCATAACGTAATTGGAATGGAGTGATTTGGCCAAATAATGAATTCACAATGATGATTTTTGGGATGAATATCAAAAATGGAGTTTTATATGAAAAACATGAAAATTGAGAAATTAAAATGGTTTTAGTTGTTGTTAAATTGTGCTAAGTGGTTGAATATGTTAGCAATCATGTTTATGATAGTTGTATATTTATTTTACGTGTTAATTTTACTGTTTGGTGGGTGAAATTTGTATTTGTTGGGCTAAAGTTCTTCATCGCTCATTAGCCTCTCTCTGTCTGTCTGTTCGAACATGATCTTGCATTTACTTGGCAGGTGCAAGGCAAAAATGGCGTGTTTGCATTTGTATAAGCCTTGCAATTTACATTGCCCATACAATCGGTTTGAGATTACGATTTTACATTCTTCTTCTGCCGATCTTGGGTTAGCGTCATAACATGGTCTGAAATTATGTTAACATATTAAATGGGTAATGTTAAGGTTAACATAACATAGTAAATTGGGGTTAGTAAGTTCAAAGTTGCAAAAATGGTTAGTAAATCGAGAACGCGTTATGTGGTAACTTAGTATACATAATGAGCGTTAGACAAGTGTTGCGAAGTAAAACACTTGGATTTTCTGAAATGTAAATGGTAATGAAAGACTTGTGCTTCGATGATAAGTTTAGCTAGAAATGAGCAAGTTTTGGTATGTTAGCATATCTAATAGGTATTGTGGTTCTAAAATTATGTGTAGGTGATCGTGAGTTTAATTTTATAGCTTACGCTCAAGGCAAGTTTCTAAACCCTATCTTTTTTACATTGAGAAAGTTTTCTAACTCTACACTTTCGTTGAGTTAGTTCTATTATTACATTGTGTATCTTTATTCTTTTGATTGAGCAAGCTTTTTATCTTAACTGTTATTGAATAAGTCAAATGTCCTAAAATTCATTCGAGCGAACTTTAACTCTAATGTTATTTAAAATTCTCATATGATTTATTTATTCTAACTTGTTTATAGTTAAGCAAGTTTCTTAAGTTCTATTGTTGTATAATGAACGTAGTTCCTGTACTCTCGTTTCTATTATTGAACTTATTTTAATCCTTGCTTGAATTTAATACCATGTTAGGCAAGTTTTTAGTTTTCAGCTTGCTATCAGCGAATGTACGTTCAGTAATTTCATTTTCTAATGTTATAAGATCCTAATCTTAGCTTATTAATTGTTCAAAGAAAAGGTTTACCATTTTATTCATTTTCTTGAATACTTATGCTCTATACTTGTTTCAAGCATGAGTTTTAAATGTATAATCAGTTCATTTATGATTCTCAATTGTTCTATGTTATGAAGTTATTAAACATCCGTTGTGATTATCAAACACTATTGATTCAACTAGTCCTCTAGTTGATGTCGTTAAACTTCAAATTACCCTTAAAAGTTTATCCAAACCAAACTCTCTTTGGTGCGGACTTGTACTCTAAATACTAAGATGAACAACCCTATTATTATTAGGGTATAACTTACGCGTAGCGTTAAATGTTTGTGCACAATACATGGTACGAAGGGCTGATCCCCCTAAGTACGAAGAGTCCTTATAGTCTTATGACTGTTAAAGTTGGAGTTGAAAGATTACTCACAACTGTGGACATAGTTCATGGTCTTATGACCCTCAGTTATGTATATTCCATATTTTAGATTTCAGTTCCTGATTATCATTGTTAGAGTACTATTCAGTTTTGATGAGCCTATTCGTTGGTAGTTATTATTGTTATTCTCATGTTGATTCATTGTTATATTCAGTGAGCAATTGTTTTGCCCACTCTTGCATATTTATAAACTCATTGCAGCTAAAGTGGAGAAGGTAGATGAACCTTCAACTAGCAAAGGAAAGGGAAAATTGTACAAGTGATGTTGATTTGTACTCTTATTTATTATGATGATCTTAGACTTCTTAATAATGATGTGATGTAATAAGTTTTAATTCCGCACTTGAATGATATTTTAAGGTTAGATAACCTGGGATGTTTTTGAACTTAATGATGTAACCCTATTTAAAGGGAGAGTTATGGTTTAAATATTATTTTATTTGGGTAGATAGTATGAATATTTGGATAGTGAGCACCAAATCTTGTGAGAATAAAGTACCTAGATTTGGGGGTGTCACAGAATCCGGGTATGATGATAGACCGGATTTTGAGGCATTTCAATTGCAAAGAGGGCACAACTTTTCTTTCTTCTAAAGAAGATTTTGAGGAAGCACATACTGGAGAATATATTTTCAAATATGTTGATGATTTCATTGAACAAGTTGGGCCACAAAATGTAGTGCAAGTTGTTACTGATAATGCTTCCAACAACATGGTTGCGGCGGACTTGTTAATGATAAAGAGGCCACATATGTTTTGGATTTCTTGTGCCACTCACACTTTGAACCTCATGCTTGAAGGAATTGGCAAGCTACCAAAGTTTAATGGAGTGATTGAGAAAGCAAAGGCCTTTACTATCCTTATTTATGCACATCATAAGACATTGGCATTGATGAGGAAGCATACAAAAAAGAGAGACATAGTGAGGCCTGGCGCTACTAGATTTGGAACTTCTTTTTTGACTTTGCAAAGTTTAATGGAAAAGAAAGAGAAGTTGAGGTATCTATTTACTAGTAGTGAATGGGATCAATGCAAATGGTCAAAAAATACTAAGGGAAAAACGGCGTATGCTACTGTCTTGAGTTTGAGTTTTTGGAATCGAGTAACACTATGCTTGAAAGTGTTTTCTCCATTGGTAAAGGTGTTTCGCCTTGTTGATGGAGACTGAAACCCATCAATGGGTTTTTTATATAGAGAACTCAAAAAAGCAAAGCAAGATATCAAAGAGGCATTCAAAAATAATGAGACTAACTATCGTCCCATTCTCGTGATTATCGATGCTAAAGCCAAAGACCGACTTGATAGTCCATTGCATTTGACGGCCTACCTATTGAACCCTTATTACTTCTTTAAGGATCCTAGCATACAAAGTGATCCACTTGTCATGGATGCGATGTTTACTTGTGTTGAGAAGTTCTTTCCCGATGATTTTGATATGCAAAGTCTTGTCATAAATATAGAGTTGTTGAAGTATAAGAAAAAAGAGGGTGGGTTTGGAAGACCTTTAGCGACGGCAGGATGTGCAACAAATGATGATAATTATGATCCGGGTATAAATATTTATTGTTTAATCTTTCTTTACTATTTAATACTTGTTAAAATATTTGTTAATAATTTACAATCTTTAATGACTAGTTGGATGGTGGTCCAATTATGGCAATAGTACACCCAACTTGCAAAGGATGGCAACAAGGTTCTTTCGTTGACTACTAGTTCATATGGGTGTGAGAGAAATTGGAGTACTTTTGAGGGGTTAAGTATCAACTATCAAGTATATAGTAACTAGTAAGTGGTTGTGGTTTATTATGTAAAATCTAATATAAATATATAATTTATTGATTTTTTTTTAAAAATAACATTTTTTGTAGATTCATACAAAGAAAAGGAATAGACTATAGACGCAATAAGGTTGAACAATCTAGTCTGTGTCCAATTTAATGCAAGGCTTAACAACAAAAAGAAACGGGAGAAAGATAGGAAAGTAGATGTGCTACTAGCAAGTGATGCTTCAAAAGCGCAAGGATGGATTGTTAAACGTGGTGATGATGAAGTTGAGGGTTATTCGGGCCTTACTTGGGGGGCAATTGGTGAAGCATCTGGAGAGGATAGCGTGCTAGAGCCTAGGAGAAGTAGTAGAAATGTTGGAGCAAGAGAACTTCATGAAGAAAATTTTTTGTCTGATGACACGGAGGAATAGGGAGATGAAGATTATGAGTGTGAGTCCGATGGAGACATTATCTTGGAGGGATATGGAGAAGAAGAGTTAGAGATATAGAGGGATATGTGGATGAAGACTATTAGTTTGTATTTTTGATTATTTGTTTGTGTTTGAACTTTGAACAATTACATGTTTGTGTTTAAACTTTGAAATTGGCTATATAAATGTGTTTAAACTTTAAGCAAATGTCTTTTTTATAATTATCTTTACTATAGATTATTTTGCTTTATATTATTATTTTGTTAGAATAATGTAAGATAAAATATTAAAATTGACTTAAAATAAAAAATCTTGCCTAGGCCCCCCTGACCGCCTGCCTCCCGCCTAGCGCTAGGCGCAAGTTGATATAAAATATTCGTTGTGTCGGGGAATATTCGTTTTAACAGAGAATATTCGTACGACGGCATAATCATTGGTGGACCCCACAACGAAAGTATTGTCGGAGTTAGAAAACGACAGAAAAATCTTTTATAAAAATAACGGTGAAAGTTTTACCGTTAAACTGTTGAACTACTCGGTAGTAAAAGTACAGTAATGCGTGTGGTTGCATAATAGCACACGGTATTGATTATTGATGCTTACGTAAGAAGTCACTTACTTATACTCAATTATTGCTACAGTAATTGCTGCATCATATCTCTCATATTATTGATTCAATTATTGTCACAGTATCAATATTTTATATTATTAAATCAATAATTGAGACGACAAAGTTATTTATATTATTATTTGCAATATTTACAATGTCTAGAAGTTTTGTCAAGGAGAGGTTAGATAATCTAATTGCGCGCCAATAGGGAGAAATCCTTATCGGAAAGCCCCCTCTTTCCTGGGAATGACCTGATTGTTAAATATTGTGAATTATAATATTAATGATGAATAAGTTCATGTTGATTAAAGATGAAATTGATAGTTCTATTGTGTGGGAATTATTAGTGTTAGTGAAAATCAACATTTGTTTCAATAATAATTGATGTCTGGAGGTTATATTGACCAATCGGGTAATTAATCGGATAAATGAGCAATTAATTGCTATTGATTCACATGATTATAACTATTTGTTCACATGTGTGTACTATTGATTTACATTCATTTACTATTAGGGGAGTTTGTGCAAGTTTGATAATACTTGCAGGACTAAATTAAAAATGAAGAAAAAGAGGAAGGTATTATACTGTAATATTTCGAGCCCCAAAATGTGCAATTATCGAAACTATATTTTCCTATAAATAGAAGCTCATTGTTCCTTCTTTTCTCACCAATTCACTAAAGCTATAGAGCAATTATTATAGAGAGAAATTATAGAGAAAGAAGAAGAAAGTCTCGCTACCTCACTATTCCAAAGATCCAGGTCTTCTTTTGAGGTAAAGGGTATTATTCTTTCGTATTCATGAAGAGAGTTATTTTCTTTCAATACTGTAAGGGTTGTTATTCCATTCTTTATTATTATGTTGAATAACTTTGTCTATCTGGTACCGCATATACATGGTGAAATTCTTCTATTATTCCATTCTTTATTATTCTGTTGGAATAACATGTCTGTGCGGTCTATCGCATGCCTGGTGAATTCTGTTGTTATTCCATTCTTTATTATTCTATTGGAATATCCTGTCTGTGCGGATTACGTATGACCCGGTTCCGTTCTTTATTATTCTGTTGGAATATCCTGTCCGTGCGAATTACGCATGACCTGGTTCCATTCTTTATTATTTTGTTGGAATATCCTGTCTGTGCGGATTACGCATGACCTGGTTCCATTCTTTATTATTCTATTGGAATAACATGTCTGTGCGGTGTAAGACCCCGAATTTTATGAAATAAAAGTATTCAATTTTTTATAATTATTATTCATGAGTTACTATTCATGAGTTACTATTCATGAATTACTATTCACGAGTTACTATTCATGAGTTATTATTCATGAGTTACTATTCACGAGTTACTATTCATGAGTTACTATTCACGAGTACTATTCATGAAGCATGATAATTTTTTTGTAAGAATGCATTACTCAATAATTGTTACAAAGAATTATTGCTTCAATATTTTATTTTATTGATTCAATAATTGCTACGTTAAAATTTTATATTATTGTTGTTTTAATAATTGTCACCACAAAATATTTCCCATTATCAGATCAATGATTAATATTGTTTGTGAATAATTAATTATTGATAAGGAAAATATTCATTTTATGTGGTTATAGATGGAGAAAAAAAAATTTATTTGACAATTGTTGAAAATTGATATTTTATCTTTTCTGATAAAATATATTATTATATTACAGTAATATAATAATGGTGATATTTTTACAATGAATGTGTGATATATGAATAAATGAGGAGGAAGAGTAGTTTTGTTGCATTAAATGTTAAACACATGTTTTGTGTGTTACAAAAAATGTTTAACACATGTTAAACATGATGGTGTACACAAATTTTGACTGAAATCTGATTATAGCTTGTAAAATCGACCGTTTGTGGATTTCGGTCAATTTTTGTTTGGAATTTGGAAAAACTTTCTTCTGCAAAGTTGTAGAGAATTCAATTTCCTATAAAAAATCTCGAGATTCGAATTTTCTAATAAAAGGACTATTTATTATGAATTATTGAAGTTCCAGAATAATTGATTTTTGAAGTTTTAAATCTTTTTTAAAGAAAAACGTTTTTATCATTGTTGTGGGACCCACTTGCACATGTTAGATGCTGATTTCAGATGGCCAAGGTGGGCTAAGGAAAATTTTATATATATATTATTATTATATTAAATTTTCTGCTTTGGTGTTCTAAGCAATTTCCTATAAATAGGTGCTTAGGTTAGAATTGAAAATCACACCAGAAACTGAAGTTTTCTCTCTATTTCTCTCTCTATATTATCGAGTGTATCCTTGTGAGTATTTTGATATCTTGAGTGTTGCTATACGGTGCAAGTTCGTTCAACGTTATTCCAGTCAGAAGTACTGCTCTTTTGAGGTAAGGGATATTGTCGTTAAGATGTAAGGGGTTATTATGTTTTTCAATTTCAAAATTTTTCTGAACCTTCAAAAATTCTGGAAAAATTTGAAATGCTAATTTGATGAGTTTTGTTGATTGTGTCCAAAATGGCGATTTTGGATATATAGATTAATAGTTATGGATTTTATGAGAAAAAAACTATTTTAAAAGTAAACCCTTATAACTCCTTGTGGTTAACTCCAAAATTGATGAAATTTTTATTGGGAGTACATCTATATAACATCAGTATATTCTATAAATTTCGGAATTTTTGGATAAAAGTGTAATATATGATAAATGTCTAAATATTCGGCAATTTTGGCCATATGAAAAATAGTAAATGAATTTTAAAAATTCTGAGAAAAATATATGTTCAATATGGGACTATATTATGCTAAATCCGAGAAAAGAAATATTTTTGGAACTGATTTGATATTTTTCATGAAAATGTTCTAGTTATGAGTAAATGAATTAAATATGTTTTGTGAAGTAAGAAAATTGGAAAATATGATTTTATGGCTTGAGAATCATATATAAGGTATATGCAGATTTTTGATGAGGGTTTTGGTTATTGGTGACGAAACTTTATGAGTTTGGCATTTTAGGATGATTAAATGCATTTATTAGTAAAGTGTAAACAATTAAAATAAATTGTTTATAAGTTTAAGAAATGATTAAAATATTGTGGTAGTATTAATAATATTAGATTATGAGATTATTAAGTGATTTATAACATTTTGATTAAGGTGTTATGAGATCATTGATTTATGAATCTTACTCTTGAGATTAAATATATATGTTGATTATATTATTTTTATTATCATATATAACATTCTTATAACCCTAATGATGATATTTCTCTTTGACTTGAGTGTAAAGATGGGTAGATTATTGGTATGATCGTGACTATAGGTTCTCTTTGGTCGATGAGTGCAAAGTTGAATTGTTGATGTGCGATCATGACCATTGAATTTATAATTGAATATCTTTAGCTTAAGTGCAAAGGTGAATTGATCAACATATATGGTTATAATTATGGTTTATATAAATTCAAAAATGATTATGTATTTATTTGAGATATTAATATATTTGGCGTGTAGTGCAAATATGAATCATTGATGAATATATTTGGCTCAGAGTAAATATGAATCTGTTGAGGAATATCTTTGGCCTCAGAGTGCAAAGATGAATTATTGGTGAATATCTTTGGCCCGTAGTGCAAAAGATGACATGTTAATGAATGTTTTTGGCCCGTAGTGCAAAGATGGATTTATTAGTATGATTATGAATATGAACGTGATTTGGTATAACCATGATCTTTGATGTTTCGAGTAAAGACAATGATAAAAATTATCTTCGCTTACGGATGAGAAGAAAATTTAGAATCACAATTATGATTATGAGTTATTCATATGATTGTGGAATGGAATTGTTGATTGATGTTACAGGATAAAATATTGTTGGTGGACTTTTAACATGAAGAAGATAATGGACTTTATGGTCTATTTAACTCTTCTAATGGATTGCTCGTTCCGCTGCAACTATGGTTGAAAAGTTTTATCATCTACCATATGTTCTAAATCTCTGATTTATTATCGTTGAAGGCTATTGATAATTTATTTATCTTTAGTCATGATATTCTTTATCGAAGCTAGTTGTGCTTTCACCCTTTTGCTTCACAATTCCTTTCGTGTAATAAAAGTGTAGCCGGGTCGAGCGGGAATAACAAGGAATAGAATCGGTGGTCTATATAGATGTTGAGGGTGAGGTGAATTTAACTTAGAAGGGTGTTTTGCCACTATCATACAAGATGTCTAATGACATACAACCTTGTGTCATCATATAAGATGTGGTTGTGCTCATCCACTTGCCGAGTATATCTACCAAAGACTATCTATATGATCTTGGAGTCTATTTGAAATATAACCCTCAATTAGAGACAGTGGAGATAATGATATGTCAAGAGAAGACTCGCCATTGGAAAGAATATGATAGTAATCTTCTCATTTTTCTTTGGGGTCTATTGGGTCAACCAAGGATAATTCTGTGGGCATATGATATCTATAATAACCTAGACGCATGGCCTCCCATGTACGAAGGTTTCTTTGAGCACTTCCCAAAGATTCTAATTTTTAAAACAGTTTTCGACTATACCTTTATGTAAGGTGTCATTATAAGGTGCTGTCCACGGTTGGAACATGAGTCACAGTTGATATATATTTGTATCCAAACTCACAGCATATGTGTTGTTGTATTTTGCACAACAATTATTGTAATAAAGTTGTAGTTGTTTTCTGTACCATGTATTTGGCGACTCAGAATGGGTTGGATGGAATGGACCTATTTTGGGGCCGTCACAGCGGTCTATCCCATGCCTTGTGAATTCTTTTGTTATTCCATTCTTTATTATTCTGTTGGAATAACCTGTCTGTGTGGACTACCGCATGCATGGTGAAAGATCCTGTGTATATTCATTCCTTATTAAATTATGGAAATGATCTGTCTACGTGGATTACCGCTGGGCGGGTGAAAATCCATTTGCAGTTTCGTATATTATATTATACTCGTCTGAGATATCATTTCTTTTGTACTTGTTATGAAATATCATTTTCTTCGGTATTTTTTTATGAGTTACTATTCACGGGTTACTATTCACCCGGTTACTATTCACTCTGGTATTATTCACTCGGGTATTCGGGATACTTTTCGTGCCGGAGTACTATTCACGAGTTACTATTCACATGTTACTATTCACCCGATTACTATTCACTCTAGTATCATTCACTCGGGTATTCGGGACACTTTTCGTGTCGGGGTACTATTCCTGAAGTACTATTCACGGGATACTATTCACCCAAAAAATATATTTCTTTTCTGTCCAAATTATTTTTGGTACATGAATATTATTCTTGAATTTTACTCTACAAACTAGTATCATGTTGACAATTTGGACGTTATTGATTTCTGGATAAATTAAATTATAAATCTTTAAAATTTATCCTTGAACTTGTTTTATTGAATTATTATGTCATTGTCATCATCCCCATGCTTATATTGTGATTAAAGTCATCTTTGGCTTACGTGCATAGATGAACTTGGTATGATTATGACCAGGGATTATTCGGTATAATCATGACCGTAATGTGACGAATGATGTGGTAAAAGTCCTCATTGGCCTGTAGTTCATTGATGGACGATTGTTGGTATGATTATGACTAGGGATTATTCTAAGTATAATCATGACCATTGATGATTACATGAATATCCTTGGCCGTGGTGCGAGGGATGATTCGATTTTATTTATTAAGTTTGAGTCTCAAATGATAAAGTTGATGAAAACTTTTTAAATCATGTATTTATAGTAGATTTTATGATCTACTGACTCTTCTAATGGATTGCTTATTCCGATGCGATTGTTGATCTAAAACTTGTTGTCTATTATATTCTATCAGTTGTTATACTGTTGAAGGCTAAGTATAATTTATTCTGCATTATCTTAGTTATAATATTTCTTACTAGGCTAGTTGAGCTCACCCTTTCTTTCATTGTTCTCTTCAGGAAATGAGAATATAGCTGGGACGAGTCGGGGAATGGAGTGATGGTCCAGGATAAATGGCTTTAGTAGTACTCACCATTCTACGGAATAATGTGATAATAATTGTAATAAGGACACCATTGAGTGTGGATATTGTCTAGATGACAATATTCTTGTTTAAACTCTCAGCTATGTTTTGTCGTATTTTTACACGACTGTTGTATAATTAAGTTGTATTTGATTTCTGTACCATGTATTTGGCGACTCAAGATGGGTGATGTATACTTGTTTTGGGGGCGTCACATTAATCATTAATCTGATAAGTTTTATTCTTTCTTTAGTTAAACTTGTTAACTTAGTTTAAGTCCTGCTCGTTACCATCAATCACACATTACAAGACTGACATTTCAAATCTTAAGTTCAAACAACATTACATTATATCATGAACATCAAGTTTTACCACTTATACAACTTGTCAAATCATCATGTATATTCACCACATGTAAGTTAATAATCTGATATAACATCTTATTACATGTCCAACATATTATTATGTTCATTAGACTAAGTTACATTAGCATGCTATGGATTGAAAATAAAGAAAACCAAAACAGACTATGTCAAGGGACGACGAAAATATACCGTCCCTTAACCTTAAATCCGTGCGTTGTACCAAAGACAGAAACGGTAGTAAGAGCTTATTTAGTGCCTGAGATAGAACTGCAATTCTTTGCTTTCTCACATGCTTCTTTCTTCTCCGAAAACCCACTAATTTCATATTCAAACAAAAAATTTAACATATCCAGATTATATAGACTTTACAAAAACAACACCAAGCATGCATATACTGATTACAACAACCACCAAATTTAGACCCTTAAATTTTATGTTCTTACTTAAAACTCAATTTTTTTACATGTTTAGTGAATTCAATCACCATGACTTCGTTTCTCGATCTAATCAGTCCATATAACTCGCATTGTTTTCGTATTTGAATGTATCAACAATAACAACTATCAATTAACAGATTACATCATGATTCAAGCATCAATTTTAACTCTAAAATCAGCCTTTTTGTACATATTATAACAAAACTCAAACTTCTTTTGTAAAACATAATTTCATAAATCAAGACATATCAAAATCATTTTTAGATGATAACTAACAGATTATAACATCTAATAACATACCAACTACATCTCATCAATCTAAACAACAAAATCAAGTTTTCTATGAAAACTCAAGAACACAAACTAAAGCTTAAAAGTAAAAATTTACCCTTGATTTCTTGTTTAGATTAAGCAAAGATGATGTAGAATAACTTTAATTCCTTCTCCTCCTTAGATTTCCAAACTTTCCTCTCAATTTTCACACTCTCAATTCTCTCTGTTCTTTGAATTCTCAGACTTAGGAAATGAGACTTAGGAAAATATTACGTACAATATAACTGATATAAACATGCATGGATATTAGTTAAGCGCATTATGGCTTCAACTGCTTCCATGTTCTTAAGGCCATGTTTGGTTAAGTCTTTAAAAACTCTTTTTAATTTATTTTCATTTTCTTCTTATTATATGATACAAAATATCACACTTTAATTCATCAAATTCTAATATTTAAATTTAATTAAACTAAAGTTAATATTAACTCATTAAATCACTTTACCACATAATTATCTCTCTTATTTATTAATTATAACTTTCTTTAGCAAATTATTAAATCTCCAATAAATTATTAAATTTAATTAGAATAATATTATAATTATTTAACAATTCATTTAATTTAATTATCCCAATTAAATACAAACTTGAACTATAAAATTATCCAACATTAATTAAATTAATATATTACATTTAATTAAATTAATCTACAACACTTCCATCAAATATTTATTTAACTTAGTAATTAAAATCAATAAAAATATTTATTTAATTCAATAAATATTTAAATTTAAATACAGAAATCTCGTTGGTTACAGCTACTCAACATGGCCAGAAAAGAGTAGTAAGACAAAATCCACAAATTAAGATCACTAGAAGCAAGCAAAAACTAATGAACCTGTTAATTTAAGTTTAGTCAGTAGTGCATGTTTCTAATTCAATATTTACTTGAAAGTTATGTTATCGTAGAACAGATACATCTCTTAGTTCAATAGTCCAAGTTGACGAAAGGGTAACATGAAAATATAGTTTATACAACTTCTTTACCTGAATTATTGTCTCAAAACATAAAAACATTAAAACTATACCTTCTTCAACTTCACTGCATCTTTTACCCGAGCCTTGTCCTTGAGATACTGCAATGAGAAATTACGTATGTGAGTAAAAAGTGTCAACGTAAAAATTCAAACTACAAGTGAGTTTTTGCACCAAGTGTGCCACTAACCTTCATGCAATAGTCACGCCAGTGAGTTTTTGCACCAAGTGTGCCAGCAGCAACATGATCTTCCATCAACTTGCGAAACTCATCACGATTTCTACGTTCAGCTTTTCTTGATTCTTCCTATTTAAAGACAGTAAGAGATAAGAACAAGTCTCAACAGTATGCTAAGACTTACTACTACCACAAAAGTCTATGTTTGGGTACCATCCTTAATTTCCTCTGCTCCTCCTCTTCCTTCTCTAAGTCGCGTAAATATTCCTGAAAATTTCCAGCATTAACTACACTTAGACTTGGCAATATAGTTAGTTAACTGTTGGGTCAAACCATATTAACTGGAACCAAATAGGTTGGTTAACCATTTTTATTTATTCAGGGACCCATATTTTTTAAAACAAATATAATTCTGAACCGATTAACCATTTTTCAACCCATATTCCATACCAATAGATGATTATTTTTTAAACAGTGTGTATATATATATCAGCGAAGCAGGAGCAACCCATATTGCTCCAGGAGCAGGAGCAGGACATTGGTGATAATGATATGCCGCCTTCGTTGATATATATATACACAAAGATAATGATATGCAGGACATTTTTATTTATTTATTTGATAATTTGAGGGTGGGGGTTGAACCCAGTTCTTCATCATTAAGAATTTTAAATATGGAAGGGTATTAATAATTTTAATTTAAAATTTTATTAGTATAGTTTTTTAGCATTTTATTATTTATATTAATAATTTTTATATCGTATTATTACTTAATTAATTTAATTGTGACAGTCACAATTTCATTTTTCAAAAATTATGTTTAAAAGTCAAAACATCTTAAAATGGTTAATATGGTTTTGAACCATAACCATATAGTTCCAACCCACATAACCCATATTAAAAATGATTAATATGGTTTTAGTTCTTAAATGGAACCATAACCATATTTTAAAAACCAAAACCAACTCATAACCATATTTTACCAGGCCTAGCTACACTGATAACTAAAATCTGTACGTAGACAGACAGATACTTTCCCCGACCCACCCCACTCTTTTGAAAATAAGAAGACAAGGAATAGTGCCTGGAATATCTCTAAACGATCAAATTTTTCAAGCCGTAAACACCTATCGTCAGCCTCCAAATGGTCCTCCACTTTTCGCCACTGGCTGCTTGCCTGAATAGGAGACAGCACATTAAGAAAAATCATGATTAGAACATTTTAAAACAAAAAAGGACTTGCAAAAACAAAAATAAAAACCCCACTGAGAGAATACCTTAATAAAATCGAAAGATTTCAAGAATTCAATGTATTCCATTCTATTTCACTTCTGCTCCTCCAAAGCATTTGCTCGCTCCTATTCAAAATCCCAATAAAAGAGCAGTAAGTTGCAAATTCTTAGTCTAGATGGTGTATTTGCTTAGGAAAGCTATAGAGCTAGATTTTAATCCTGAAATGGCAAAATCTCTGATCCCTTCCTGTTCAACACAAACTCATACGCACTATCACAGAGGATAATGTCATGAAAATTTAGTTGTTAAAAAGAAAAAAAGATCAAAAAACTTCACCTCTTTCTCAAGCTCTACAATATAATCCTCAAAAAGGTCCTCACGGTCTTTAGCTCGTTCAACAGCTTTAAAACGTTCGTCATCTTCAAAAATAGTTATCGCTTTGCTAAAGGATTGTTAAAATCTTTGATTAGTAAAGCAAAATACAAATATCATAATTTGCTCTTAACAAAATTAAAACTCAGCAGTAATCTACCACTTAAGAACCTTCAAAATGTTTATAATTGCTAACAAATATAAGATAATAGGTATTAATCTGTCCAAAAAAAGGAAACATAGTAGATAATATATGCTACCTTATTAATAGCTTCCAATATTTTGCTGAATTCCAACTTATCTTCATTCTTTACTGTGGTCAAGCACAAAAGAGCTGCAGTTTTTTGGTGAACAATCTCATCTAGTTAAGAGGATTTAAGAAAGAAAAAATTGAAATTTTATTTCTAAGTGAAAACTGGAGTGAGGAAGAGGATAGGGGGAACTTAAATTTATCATCCATTTTATCAAACCTAACAATGAGGGGATAATTTTTTTGAGTTAAACTAATATAAAGAAGGAGATGAAAGATGTAGGCTTTTTAAATTTATTTTTGCCTTTTCAATTTCCCTTGCCAAATTCACGAACCAAAAAGCTTTTCGTAGTCATCAAATCAATTTTGGGCCAAACAATCTGAGCTCAACTATTATTACAAATCACTCTAATTTCAAACAAACATCCAACAAATACAGGGATCATTTCTATCGGAAACGCCAGTACCCATCCAAAATAAACCCAGATCCGGAGAAAATCATGATTTTTAGCAGAATGAATGGTATCTGGTGAAATAATGAAAAAAATACAGAGATAAATAGAGAGAGAGATTTTGGACCTCAGGTTCCGGCAAGGGTTTGCACTGCATGAGCTGTGAATCTGTTCATCGAGGTTGCCTTGTGCTTTCGTTTTGGCCAGATCCACACTCATCTTCTTCTTCTTCTCTCGGCAACGTCCCGTGATTTCCAATCTAGATTGAGCGAGAAGGGGAGAGAGCTAAGTATGAGTGAGGTAGATTAAAGAGTCCTTGTTTTCAAGTTTTCAATACTATGGGTGTATTCACTTAACATTTTTAAATACTTTTAAAGATTTTAAAATTTTGATTGTATTCATTTAAGACATTTAAAAAATTTATAAAAGTTTAATGGTATTTAATTACAATTTTTTTAATATCTTTAAAAGTTAGGTGGTATTGAATTAAGATTTTTATAAAGTCTATAAAAATATTTTGGTATTCAAAAAGTCATAGATATTTTAGATTTTTATTAAATGGTAGAATTTGACAGACTTTAGATGAAAAATTATAACTATCAATCCATATCTAAAGTCTGACCTCATCTCTAAAGATTTCTAAAGACTTCATATCTCATCTTAATAAACTAAATAAATTTAAAATACAATTCACATGAATCCAATATTTCTAATTACTTCACATGAATCCAATATTTTTAATTACTTTATAATCTAGAATAATTAATATTTCTGTTATACCCACAAAAATAAAACATTTATTTTGTTTTTGTAGTCAACGTACAAAATTCAAAATTTTTAAATTTTGAATTTATTTGTTATTTAATAATAAACACACGTTATTATTTTAAAAATAAAGTGAGAGAGAGGGAAAGTAATTTATATAGAGTACGTACTTTATAGTAATATATAGTTGTATAAAATATATAAGTTCTTCAAGTTTTTATCATAATTTTATTATATGTTACATTACTAAACTAAAAATTTATTAAAAAGAATATAAATAAAAAATATTTTTTTTATTTAAAAATAACTTGCTATTTTAAAATATACATGAAACAAGTATATATTATTTTCATTTGCAAATTTTGATACTAAGACGAGGTAATATTCAAATATTTGAATGGAAATCGATATATATTGCAAATGTTTATATTAACTTTTTAATTGCTAGTTACGTAAATAAGTATTGATGACAACTTTTGTAAACTGGAATGAAAAACAATAATTCCAAATAAGCGTACGCATATGCATAAAGTATATAGCTCAATGAAAAGTGAGCTTAATTTTTGTATTGCGTCTGTAGTTTCTAAAGTTTTATTGGTATTCGAGTATCCAAATGTATTATGAAATGAGTAGAATAATATGAACGCTTTCAACATATATAAAATCTCATTCAACAATAATATAATGAGATTTACTCTAGTTCATGAAAAAAGAGGGAGATGTTGTACACATTGGCTAATTAACAATTAATATAAGTTGTAAGATATATTAGAAGTATACAAGAGTCTATCACAATCTTGATAAAAAGTTTATAAAAGTCTGTTACTTATTTCATAGAGTATAAAAGTCTTTAAAGTCTTTGAAAGTCATTAAAATCCCATAAATTCTACAAAAGTATGTCACTTAAAAAAAGTCTTTAAAAATCTTAATTGAATACACCCCCAAAAGCTTCCGCGCGCTAGGTGTTTCCCTCGTGTTTTTTAACGTTATATACATAACGTTTTCTAAATGTTAGTATAACCTTAAAACCAAAAATTGTCCCTTATAAATCCATAATGTTTTTCATATCTGACTACAACATTTTATCAAAAAATATTGTTCGAAAGTATTTTACCGACCTCCAGGCGGGCCAAAGGCCTGACACTAGAGGGGGTTTATAAGCCCAATGGGCTGAAGCCCTCGGAGATGCTGAAGGGGTTCGGGTTTAGTATCCAAGTCCTTTGGGCCGTGACCCTATTGTGGCGAGTGGTGTTCGGGGTCGGGCCTTCGAGTCCTTTGGGCCGAAGCCCAGACCGGATGGTGGGTTCGGTGGGGTTGGGCCTGTACAGTGGGCTATCCCGCGTATAGAGTCCGGAGTCCTAATCGTATTTGAATAAGGTAACTCCAAAGGTAGTGTTTTGATTGGATTCCACTTCCACCTTTTAAAGGAGATTGTGTTGGACCCAAATTATGGTAGTTGCCATGTGTAGGAGTCCTAAACCGACTCGGAGAGGGATTCTAAGGTACGAGAATACTATAAATATAGGACTTGGGTTTCAATCAAGAAGTAATACTTTCTTTGAGCACTAATTACTAAAGCCTCCATTGTTAAACCTTGTGAACGGCCTGTACTTATTCTCACACCGGAGCTATCCCTTGGCGGCACAAGCCGTCAAGCTTCGCGGTGTGATCTCGTTATCTTGAGTTTCAAGCGCGTGAATTTCGTGATTGGGCGCTTGTTGCGTAAAACTTGGCGTTAATATTGGCGCTAGAAGGAGGGCTTTAGTGCTTTTTCAATCACAACCAACTTTTTCGGTAGCAGACCATGGCGAGCAGGGAAAATAGTGCCTCTGTCCAGGAGAAGGCAAATACCCACCCAACCACACAGGTGAGGGGGTCGGTGAAAGACAGATTGGGTTCCAGAACTCAAGGAGGTCAGCAAGAACCGGTTGCTTCCCTCCGACGTAAACTCTTCCATGATAGCCAGCTACGCCCAAGCAGGCTAGTCATGCCGATGAAAACCACTCTCGGGCACATTAAGGTCGCCGAGACCAGAGGGAGTTTATTCTGCAGAAGAAGATGCAGCAAAACAAAGACGCCATGATGGCTCTGCGTCTTCTGCAGGAAGAGCACGAAGAGCAAATGGCAAAGATGGTGGGGGAACAGGAAGCGTCTTCGAAAAGGCGTCGGCATCAGAGCCGATCCCGGTCACCATCGGGACAGAGGAGGCGGGACACGTCTCCTGAATACGAGAGGAACAGACACAGATCGTCCCCTCATAAAGAGGAGTCCGACCCCCTGGCTCGAAGGGTGGCTGAATTGGAGAAGTTGCAGGCGGCAAAGAATTCGATGGGAGCACCTTCGGCTTGCCTAGGTTCACCCTTCTCGCCCGAGATAAATCATGTCACCGCCGACCCTAAGAAGAAGATGCCTCCGATGGAGACATATGATGGGCTGGGGGATCCATACGACCATTCAGACGGGTACGACAGACTGATGACATACTACGGACATTCGGACGCTGCTAAGTGTCATATGTTCGCAACAACTTTGAAAAAGAGCGCCCGAGAATGGATGGGAACCTTGGCGGCAGGGTCGATTAATTCATAGAGCGACCTTCGGGATAAATTTCATGCTCGGTTCGGGAGTAACAAAAGACGAGGAAAAATTACTGCTTCTCTCATGCAGGTTAGGCAGAAGTCGGATGAGAGCCTAGTCCAATATGTTAAAAGATTTCGGGAGGCCGTGGGTTCGATAGCAGAGTTCAATTCTGCACAGGCCTTGGGATTTTTCACAACTGGTCTGGATATCAAAAAATCAAAGAAATTGATGAAGGATCTGGTGATCAACCCTCCGGCAGATTTGACAGAAGCTTTCCATCGAGCCGAGGGATTAATAGCGATAGAGGAGGCTATGGGAAATTTCAAACTGCACTCCCAACCTTATGAGAAGTCTAAGGATCGGGACAAGCAGACTTATCCGCGGTCAAACAATCAGGGGAGATCGAATAACTCTGGAAGAAAGAACTACAACGGTGGAGGTTCGGGAAATGGCCGACCACCTTTCCCGAGCAGAAATGTTAACAAAGTTTACACCACCCTCAACACAGACCGGGCGAAGATATTGGAGGAGATACGGAATAAACCCTTTTTTAAGCCCTGTTCGATGCATCCGAAGCCTGGCAAGAGAGGTCGAGACAAGTACTGCGAATATCATCAAAGTCGTGGACATACGACGGAGATGTGCAATGATCTGAAGGATTTAATAGAGAAGAATGTCCAGAATGGCCAACTGGTTCAATATGTGGTAGGTCAGGAGAATTTTGAGGAGCCAAGAGAGGAAATTAGAGGACCAGATCGGGACACACAGTCAAAACCGAACCCGCAAGCCCGAGGAGTGATCGACGTAATCTCTGGCAGTTTGGTAGGGCATGTGACCGGGAAAAAGAGGAGTGGACATCTCAAGGCCATGTTGTCGGTAGCAGGTTCCTCGCCAAGAAAGGATCAGGCCTATCCGGGGACATCCATCTCGTTCTCAGATGAGGATTATCCAACATATCTAATAGAGCCACATGACGAGGTGTTGGTAATAACGACACAGGTCGGACCAGTGGACATGAAAAGGATGATGATCGACAATGGGTCCTCGGTTGATATACTGTATATGCACACTTATCAAAGGATGGATTTAGAAGGAAAGAAGATGGAGTTTGGGGGAGAAGGCCCGTTGTACGGTTTCAGTGGGGACCCGGTACATGTGTCAGGCACATTGAATTGCCAGTCAGGTTCGGCACGACACCCGATCAGGCAGAAATATTGGTCAAATTCTTTGTGGTACAAGTAGATTCGGCATATAACGCTATATTGGGAAGGCCGACACTAGCAGCACTGCAAGCCGTCACATCCATCCCTAACTTCAAGATCAAGTTTCTGACACCGAACGGGATAGGGGAGGTAAAAGGGGATCTTGATATTACACGAAGGTGCTATCAGAATACATTAATTTCTTCAGGGGTCGGCGTCAGCAAGCAGAAATAGACAATAGCCATTGAAATAGAGTCGTTCACTCAAAGTAGCATGGAACCGCTTGCCCTGCCTACCGAAGAGACATAGGATGTAGAGTTGGTCCCAGGGAATTCAGAAAAATTGATCAAGATTGGATCGGGATTGACGGAACCGTTCCGAATAGGGTTGATAGATCTTCTTCGGGTGTATGCCGACATTTTCGCATGGGAACCTAGTGACATGCCCAGGGTGAGCGAATTGGTGGCATTACACAAGTTGCATGTAGTTCTGAAGAAGAAGTCAGTTATACAAAAATGAAGGATTTTTGCTCCAGAAAGGCAGAGGATCATAGACGAAGAAATTGCCAAACTACTAGAAGCAAAATTCATCTTCGAGATCGACTATCCTGAGTGGTTGGCTAATGTGGTATTGGTTCAAAAATAGAATGGGAAGTAGAGGTTATGCATTGACTATACAGATCTGAATAGGACGTGCCCAAAAGATTTATATCCCTTGCCCAACATCGACCAGCTGATTGATGCCACCTCGGGATACGGCATGCTGAGTTTTATGGATGCTTTCTCGGGATATCACCAAATCTCGATGAGTAAGGAGGATATCACGAAGACTAGTTTTATCACACATCGAGCAATATACGCTTATCAAAAAATGACCGGGGCAACATATCAGCGAATGATGAATTTCATTTTCTCAAAGCAGTTAGGAAGGAGCATGGAGGTGTATATGGACGATATGATTGTTAAAAGCATCTCAGTTCGGGATCATCTGGAGGATCTAGAAAGCTATTTCGAAACGGTCAGAAGACACAAGCTACGATTGAATCCAACCAAGTGTACTTTTGGATTGGGATCAGGGATGTTTTTGGGATATTTGGTCAGTAGGAGGGGCATTAAGGCAAAATCGAAAAAGATCCAGGCGATCTTAGACATGAAGTCTCCAAAGACATACAAGGATGTGCAACAGTTGATAAGGCGAATAGCTGCCCTTCGGAGATTTGTGTCAAAATCAGCCGAAAGATGCTTACCCTTCTTTGACAATCTCAAGGGGCCAAAGAATGAGAAAAGTTTTCAGTGGACATCGGAATGTGAACACGCGTTCCAAGGGATCAAAAAATATTTTTCTTCGGCACCACTACTGATGAAGTCGATCCCTTCGAAAGCCTTATACGTATACTTGGCTACAAGTTCGATGGCATTGGGGCCAGCACTGGTGCAAGACAAGGGGGGAGGGCAGTTTCCAGTGTATTACGTCAGCCACGTTCTTCGGGATGCAGAAATAAGGTACCCGAACCTGAAAAAGTTTTCCTACGGTTTAATCATTGCGAGTAGGAAGCTTAGGCACTATTTCCAGGGTCGGCTAGTAGTGGTGTATACAGACCAACCATTGAAAAAAGTCCTACACAAACCAGAGGTGTCGGGTCGGCTTGCTGCATGGGCGATGGAGTTGACGTAGTTCGCTTTGGAATACCATCCCCGAACGGCAATCAAAGGGTAGGCCTTAGCAGATTTTATGGTAGAGTGTTCCTTTACAGAACCAGACGTGAGCACAGTGACCGAAACTCAACAGGGGCCGACTTCGTGGACTTTATACGTGGATGGATCATCAACTTCGGACGTCAGCGGGGCAGGAGTTATTCTGACAAGTCCCGAAGGTGTCAAAGTCCAACAGGCAATTCAGTTTCAGTTCAAGGCCACAAATAACGAAGCAGAATATGAAGCCATTCTAGCCGGACTACGGTTGGTGCAGAAACTGGTCATCTACAACGATTCCCAACTGATAGTCAAGCAGATATTGGGTGAGTATGAGGCTTGGGGGGGGAAATGATGAAATATCTAGTCGAAATAAGGGAAAAACTAGCATACTTCACTTCATGCAGTTGCCAAGGGGTGGATCGGGCAGATAACACGATAGCAGACGCCTTAGCACAATTGGCCACAACCGAAGCAAGCTCATTCAACGGGTCCGTGTATCTAGAAGTTTTAGAACAACCACGCGTTCTGAAAGTGGATGTGCTAGCTTTGGATCGGCTCGACTGCTGGTTCACACCTTATATCTCGTACCTGGCTGATGGGGTGTTGCCTTCGGATCATATATTGGCGAGAAAAATCAAGCATAGGAGTTCGAACTTTATTCTTATCGATGGAGAGCTATACCGAAGGGCCTTTAGCTCCCCACTACTCAAGTGCTTAACTCCATCGGAGGCAGATTACACACTTTGGGAGGTGTATGAAGGAATTTGTGGATATCATATGGGGGCTAAGTCATTGGCATACAAGATTCTGAGGCAAGAATACTATTGGCCGACCATTTACCAGGAAGCCAGAGATTTCATCTAAAAGTGTCCAAAATGCCAGCTAAACAGCACTATCCCGCATCAGCCTCCCGAAGAATTATTTTCAGTTTTGTCCCTGATTCCCTTTGCTATATGGGGAATCGACATCCTAGGGCCTCTGCCGAAGGCCAAGGGACAAGTCAGTGTTGTGATCGTGGCCATCGACTACATGACGAAGTGGGTTGAAGCTAAACCTCTGCAGAAGATCACCGAACAAGAATGTTTAAAGTTTTTTAAGGAGGGCGTTGTTTATCGATTCGGTGTCCCGATGGCAGTGGTTTCGGAAGATGGCAGATAATTTATAGGGTCGAAATTTGAAGCTTTTCTGAAAGAGTTAGGAATTCAGCACCGAAAGACTTCAACTGCCCACCCTCAGTTAAACGGCCAAGTAGAAGTCACCAACCGAACCCTGCTTAACGGAATCAAAAGACGACTTGACGAATTAAAGGGTCGGTGGCCAGAGGAATTACTTAGTGTTTTGTGGGCTTATCGAACTACTCCGAGAACAACAACTGGGGATTCACCGTTTCGATTGGCATATAGGACCGATGCACTCATACCTATTGAGATTGGATCTCCCACTCTTTGGGTCAGCCAATATAAAGAGTTATACAATGACTAGGGACTACGGTTAAATCTGGATCTTTTGGAAGAAGTTCGGGATTCAGCTCTGATAAGGTTGGCAATTTACCAGAAGAGAATAGCCCGACACTACAATCAGAAGGTGAAGCAGAGGAGATTTGAGGTTGGAGACTTAGTCCTTCGGGAGTCGGAGGCATCAACCCCCCATAACACCGGCAAGCTGATGCCTAACTAGGAGGGACCCTATGAAGTGGTAGAAGTTCCGAAGCCAGGTACATACCAGCTTCAAGCAATGGATGGTTCTGAAGTGAAGAATACATGGCATGCTGGATGAGACCCAAAATTTTATGAATAAAGATTTAAATTTCTCGAAATATTTTTTTTTGAATATTATGGTGTGGATTTGTTATAATGTTATAGTTGTGGGTAATATTTATAAATTTTACAAAGTACGCAAATTGTTATATAATATTCGATTGGTCGGGGAATTTTTCGTTTTAACAGGGAATATTCGTACGATGACACAATCATTGGTGGACCCCACAACGAAATTATTGTCGGAATGAGAAAACGACAGAAATATTTTTATGAAAATAACGGCGGAAGTTTTACTATTAATATTGTTGAACTACCCTAGTAAAAAAAATACGATGTCTACGCGTGGTTGCATAGTAGCACACACAAAGATTGTTTATTGATGCTTACGTGAGAAGTCACTCAGTTTTGTTCAATTATTGCTACAGTAATTGCTGCATAGTATCTCACGTTATTTGATTCAATTATTGTCGATATTTTATATATTATTAAATCAATAATTGAGATAACAAAGTTATTAATATTATTATTTGCAATATTAACGATGTCTAGAAGTTCTGTCAAGGAGAGGTTTGGTCACCTAATTGCGCGCCAATAGGGAGAAATCCTTATTGGAAAGCCCCCACTTTCTTGAGAACAACCTGGTCGATTAATAGTGTGAATTATAATAATGATGATGAGTTTTGTTTTATTATTATTATAAATGTAATAAAACAGAAAACTTTTTATATAAAATAGAATACTTTTTATAAAGTTTTGTTTTGTTTGATTATAAATAGAATATAATATATTTTATTATGCATAGTATTTTCATAGTGCCTGTATAGTATTTGCATAGTGCCTGCATAGTGTTTGCATAGTAAAATCTTTTTATATAAAACAGAATACTTTTATAAAGTTATTTGTTTTATTAGATTATAAATATAATATATTATATTTTATTATGCATAGTGTTTGCATAGTACCTGCATAGTATTTGCATAGTAAAATCTTTTTATATAAAATAGAATACTTTTATAAAGTTATTTATTTTATTAGATTTTAAATAATATATATATATATATATATTATAAATAGAATATATTATATTTTATTGCATAGTATCCTTTCTATTCTCCTATAAATAGGATGCTTAGTTAGAATTGAAAACACACCAAAAATTCAGAGAATTCTTCTTCTATAATCTTGAGCGTATTTCTTTAGAGTTTAAGAAAGCTTTGAGTGTAGAAAATAGTGCAAGTTTTCTTCAAGTATATCTCCGCCCTACCTGTCGGAATACTCTTCTTTTTAAGGTAAGGGGTATTATTCTTTCGTATTCATGAAGAGAGTTATTTTCTTTTAATACTCGTAAGGGTTGTTATTCCATTCTTTATTATTATGTTGAAATAACCTGTCTATGCGAAGTACCGCATACATGGTGAAATTCTTTTGTTATTTCATTCTTTATTATTATGTTGAATATCACATGCATGCGTATTACGCATGACTTCGTTCCATTATTTATTATTACTGTTGGAATAACTCCGTCTGTGAGGTCTATCGCATGCCCGATGAATTCATTGTTATTCCATTCTTTATTATTCTGTTGGAACATCACATGCATGCAAGATTCTGCATGACCGGTTCCATTCTTTATTATTCTCATTAGAATATCCCGCTTGGTCTGGATTACGCGTGACCGTTCCATTCTTTATTATTCTGCTAGAATAACTTTTCATGCATGCGGTCTATCGCATGCATGGTGAATTCTTCCGTTATTCCATTCTTTATTATTCATTGAAATAACTTTTATCATGTGGATTACCACATGCATGGTGAATGATCCTTTGTATTCATTCCTTATTAAATTGTGGAAATAATCTGCATCACGTGGATTACCGTATATGGCGGTGAAAATCTATTTGCGATTTCATATATTCTATTATACTCAGTTGGTTAAAGTTTTGGCTTCTATACTCCATGAAATTAGTAGAATATCCTGGATATTTGCGCTTCATCCAGTATCTTTTCATAGAAATATTCTTCTGAGCATTCTTGAATTTTACTCCACAAAGCAGTATCATGTTAACAATTTCGACGCAATTGATTTCAGGATAAATTAACTTATAATCTTTAAAATTTATTCTTGAACTTGTTTTATTGAATTATTATGTCATTGTCATCATCCTCATGCTTATATTGTGATGAAAGTCATCTTTGGCTTACGTGCATAGATAGACTTGGTATGATTATGTCCAGGGATCATTCGGTATAATCATGACCTGTAATGTTATAAATGATGTGGTAAAAGTCCTCAGTGGCCTATAGTGCATTGATGAACAGTTTTTGGTATGATTATGACCAGGGATTATTCGGTATAGTCATGACCATTGATGATTTAATGAAAATCCTTGGCCCGTAGTGAAGGGATGACTCAATGATGTGGTTTATTTATTAAGCTGAGTCTCAGCGATAAAAATTAATGAAAATATTTTAAATCATAGAAGATAGTAGATATCATGCTCTACTTGACTCTTCTAACGGATTTCTTATTCCGCTGCAGTTAAACTTGATGTCTATTGTATTTTATCAGTTTAACATTGTTGAAGGCTAATGATAATTTATCCTGCATTATCTTAGTCATAATATTTCTTACTGGGCTAGTTGAGCTCACCCTTTTGCTTTCATTGTTCTCTTCAGGAAATGAGAACGTGGCAGACTAGTCGGGAAGCAGTGATGGTCCGAGATGGTGTTACAGTAGTCCTCACTATTCTAAAAAATAGTGTAACAATAAATGTAATGAGGACTCTATTTGAGAGTGGATATTGTCTAGAAGGCAATATTCCTGTTTAAACTCTCAGCTATGTTTTGTCGTATATTACACAACGTTTATATAATTAAGTTTGTATTTGTATTCTGTACCATGTATTTAGCGACTCAAGATGGGTGATGTATACCTATTTTGGGGGCGTCATGATTGGTATCAAAGCTTAGGATATGATCCTGGTGAGATGTGAGACAAGAACTAGGAGGGAGAGACGGGAATTCCTTCGCTAGTATGACCTACCTAAGTTTATTTGGTATTTAATTGGTCGGTCAGAGTATGGGGATAATATGTGATATGTTAATTAACCCTTATTTTGTGGCAGTATTTGAAAATGACATCCGAGAATGTTGAGAATAGCAATGGAGCACAGGAGACCGTTGAGTCTCCACAGATCAATAATCAGGATAATGTCCATCAGGAAGGCGACAATCCTTATGTAAACAACAACACTGACCAAAAAATGAACGATGGAATGTTCAGAGGCTTTATGCAATTCATGCAACATCAGGTAAGAGAGACTCCTGTTCAAAATATAGGTGGAAATAATGGCAACCCACGGTCGGTCACCGCTAAGCAGTTCAAGGAGCTAGGACCACTGGAGTTTTTGGGAAAGCCAGAACCACTTAAGGCAGAGACGTGGATAAAGCAAATCACCAAGATATTTGATGTCTTGGAATGCTCAGAGGAGCAAAAGGTTCCATTCACCACCTTTATGTTGTGTGAAGAAGCAGATCATTGGTGGGAATCTGTAAAATGTATCCAGCCTGACGCACTCAAGATGTCTTGGGAGAAGTTCCAAGAGTTGTTCAACAACAAGTACTTTCCCGAAAGTATTTGTCACATGATGGAGGTGGAGTTCATCAAGTTGGAGCAAAATAATATGACCGTGTCGCAGTACGAGGCTAAGTTTACGGAGTTATCCCGGTTTGCATCCCATTTGGTAGATAATGAGGAGAGAATGATGCGAATGTTTCTGCGAGGTTTAAAACCTGAAATACGTCAATACCTCATTTCTCACAAACTTTGTTTATATTCAGATGTTGTGAATAGGGCTCAGTTATTGGAGCGCGATAATGAGTCAGCACAACCAAAAGGCAACGACCAACAACACGATAATAATCGTACCGGTGGCAACGACCATCAGAACAATGATAACCATCGTGGGAGAAATTATTATGCCAATAATGGTAACCACTTCGGTGGTAATCATGGACAAGATAATAGGAGTGGAAATTTCTAGAAGAGAAGATTTAACGATGATGGAAAGACGTCAGCACCAGCACCTGTTGTTAAGGAAGGAAAACGACCACCGGTCATATGTTTTAAATGCGGACAGGAGGGACACATCCGTCCAAACTGTACGCAGCAATCCAAAGCGTGTTTCAATAGCGGAAGAGAAGGTCACCTAGCTCGATTTTGTCGTGTAGTGAAGTCAAGTCCAACTGGGATAATGATGCCAAAGGATGTCTCAGATAAGTCAAAGCCTGTAGTTTAAGTGAGAGCGTTTGTCGAGGAACCCGAACAAAGTTATCACGGGTAAGTTAATCATAAACGCTTACGAAGTCTATACCTTATTTGATACTGGTTCTACCCATTCTTTTATCTCTCTTGCTTGCGCTCAACGTTTAAATTTGACTCCGAAGAGATTAGACTTTGACTTATTGGTTGAAACTCGGTTAGGAGAAACCTTTGTTACCTCCACTGTTTATAAGTCTTGTTTGATTCAAATTGACACTTTCACGTTACCTGTCGATCTTATCTCTTTGAAAATACTTGCTTTTGATGTAATTATAGGAATCGATTGGTTAACTACTCATTATGCTTTTCGTAAGGTTGTTAGTTTTCATATTCTTAACCGACCTGTTATGCGAATTCAAGTAACCAAACCACTAAAGTTAATCACTGTTATATCAAGCCATAAGTAAAGAGCTCTGATCCTTTTGTTGTTGACTTCCTTGTGTGTAATGCACCGAAGCCAGACTTTCTGTAGGCGACATCGTGAATGACGATGACAAGTTGATAGGTATCAATAGGACGTACTATCCAAGTCATGAATGAGAGTCACAGTTTTGAATGATATTTCTATTGTTAATAAATTTCCTGGCATATTCTTGAAGACTTCTTAGTCTACCCCTAGAGCGTGAAATCGAATTTTGTATTGACCCCAATACAAAATCCATTTCTAAAACCCTTAAATATTTCTTCAACCAAAATAAACATATAATGCGCCAAGGACGTTGGCTCGAGCTGTTGAAGATTACGACTATACCATTTAATATCATCGTGGAAGAGCAAACGTGGTAGCTAACGCGTTGACTAGAAGATCGTATGTGTTTACGAGTATGATGTTGTTAACACAAAAATCCATTTCGTATAACTTACAGATGATGAAGATAGAGTTAAAGACTCTAGGGACCCACGTGAAGATAACACATATACGATTAGAACTGACTTTAATCGATAAAGTTAAAGCCGCTCAAGCTACAGACTCAGAGCTTATGAATGTGAAGAAGAAGGTTCTAGAGGGCGTTATTCTAGAAGCAAGAATCGATGAAGAGAGGAAATCTCAACCCTTGATTTTATTGGTCTATTTGAAATCCTCGGTCGAGTAGGAACTGTAGACTCGTTTTACCACCAAGTATGTTGCGTGTTCATAAAGTTTTTCACGTATCGATGTTACGTAAATATGTGGACGACCCGAACCACATTATTAAATTAGAACTAGACGAGATAGCAGAAGATTTAACGTATGAAGAGATACGTGTTAAAATCTTGGATAAGAAGGATCGTATTCAACACTCAAAGGTTATACCTCAAGAGTTAAAATCTGAAATGAAGTCAAGCTATCCTCATCTCTTCGGCATACCAGGTACGCACATAAATTTTGAGGGCGAAATTTCATAAGGAGGGGAGATTGTGAGACCCCAAATTTTATGAATAAAGATTTAAATTTCTCGAAATATTTTTTTTTAATATTATGGTGTGGATTTGTTATAATGTTATAGTTGTGGGTAATATTTATAAATTTTACAAAGTACGCAAGTTATTATATAATATTCGATTGGTCGGAGAATATTTATTTTAACAGGGAATATTCGTACGACGGCACAATTATTGGTGGACCCCACAACGGAATTATTGTCGGAATGAGAAAATGACATAAATATTTTTATGATAATAATGGAAGTTTTACCGTTAATCTTTGTTGAACTACCCTAGTAAAAAATACGATGTCTGCTGCGTGGTTGCATAAGAGCACACAGTATTGATTATTGATGCTTACGTGAGAAGTCACTCGCTTTTGTTCAATTATTGCTACAATAATTGTTTGCATAGTATCTCACGTTATTTGATTCAATTATTGTCGATATTTTATATATTATTAAATCAATAATTGAGATAACAAAGTTATTAATATTATTATTTGCAATATTAACGATGTCTAGAAATTACATCGAGGAGAGATTTGGTCACCTAATTGCGGCGCCCGATAGGGAGAAATCCTTATTGAAAGCCCTCTTTCTAGGAACGACACAGTCGATTAATAGTGTGAATTATAATAATGATGATGAGTTTTGTTTTATTATTATTATAAATGTAATAAAACAGAAAACTTTTTATATAAAATGAAATACTTTTTATAAAGTTTTGTTTTATTTGATTATAAATAGAATATAATATATTTTATTATGCATAGTTTTTGCATAGTGCTGCGTAGTGTTTGCATAGTAAAATCTTTTTATATAAAAATGTAATACTTTTATAAAGTTATTTGTTTTATTAGATTATAAATAGAATATATTATATTTTATTATGCATAGTGTTTTGATAAAGTGCTGCGTAGTAAAATCTTTTATATAAAATAGAATACTTTTATAAAGTTATTTGTTTTATTAGATTTTAAATAAAATATATATATATATATATATATATATATAAATAGAATATATTATATTTTATTGCATAGTATCCTTTCTATTCTTCTATAAATAGGATGTTTAGTTAGAATTGAAAACACACCAGAAATTCAGAGAATTCTTCTTCTATAATCTTGAGCGTATTTCTTTAGAGTTTAAGAAAGCTTTGAGTGTAGAAAATAGTGCAAGTTTTCTTCAAGTATATCCCCGCCCTACACGTCGGAATACTCTTCTTTTTAAGGTAAGGGGTATTATTCTTTCGTATTAATGAAGTGAGTTATTTTCATTCAATACTCGTAAGGGTTGTTATTCCATTCTTTATTATTATGTTGGAATAACCTGTCTATGCGAAGTACCGCATACATAGTAAAATTCTTTTGTTATTCCATTCTTTATTATTCTGTTGGAATAACATGTCTGTGCGGTCTATCGCATGCCTGGTGAATTCTGTTGTTATTCCATTCTTTATTATTTTGTTGGAACATCCTGTCTTTGTGGATTACGCATGACCTGGTTCCATTCTTTATTATTCTATTGGAATATCCTGTCGGTGCGGATTATGCATGACCTGGTTCCATTCTTTATTATTCTGTTGGGAATAACCTGTCTATGCGGTCTATCGCATGCATGGTGAATTCTTCTGTTATTCCATTCTTTATTATTATGTTGGAATAACTTGTCTATGTGGATTACCACATGCATAGTGAATGGTCCTTTGTATTCATTCCTTATTAAATTGTGAAAATGATCTGTCTACGTGGATTACCGCATGGCGGGCGAAAATCTATTTGCAGATTCATATATTCTATTATACTCAGTTGGTTAAAGTTTTGGCTTCTATTCTCCATGAAATTAGTAGAATATCCTGGATATTTGCGCTTCATCCAGTATCTTTTCATGGAAATATTCTTCTGAGCATTCTTGAATTTTACTCCACAAAGCAAAGATCATGTTGACAATTTGGGCGTAATTGATTTCGTGATAAATTAACTTATAAATCTTTAAAATTTATTCTTGAACTTGTTTTATTGAATTATTATGTCATTGTCATCATCCTCATGCTTATATTGTGATGAAAGTCATCTTTGGCTTACGTGCATAGATGGACTTGGTATGATTATGTTCAGGGATCATTCGGTATAATCATGACCTGTAATGTTATAAATGATGTGGTAAAAGTCCTCAGTGGCCTGTAGTGCATTGATGGACAGTTTTTGGTATGATTATGATAAGGGATTATTCGGTATAGTCATGACCATTGATGATTTAATGAAAATCCTTGGCCCATAGTGCAGGGATGAATCGATGATGTGGTTTATTTATTAAGATAAAAATTAATGAAAACATTTTAAATCATAGAAGATAGTAGATATCATGCTCTACTTGACTCTTCTAATGGATTGCTTATTCCGCTGCAGTTAAATTTGATGTTTATTGTATTTTATCAGTTTAACACTGTTGAAGGCTAATGATAATTTATCCTGCATTATCTTAGTCATAATATTTCTTACTGGGCTAGTTGAGCTCACCCTTTTGCTTTCATTGTTCTCTTCAGGAAATGAGAATGTAGCCGGAACCAGTCAGGGAACGGAGTGATGGTCCGAGATGGTGTTATAGTAGTCCTCACTATTCTATAAAATAGTGTAACAATAAATGTAATGAGGACTCTATTTGAGAGTGGATATTGTTTAGAAGGCAATATTCCTGTTTAAACTCTCAGCTATGTTTTGTCGTATATTACACGAAGTTTGTGTAATTAAGTTTGTGTTTATATTCTGTACCATGTATTTGGCGACTCAATATGGGTGATGTATACCTATTTTGGGGGCGTCACACTGGAAGACTTAGAAAAATTTACCAGCAAAAGTTATGTCATTCTTTTCCTTGTTTGTGTAATCGTTTTATTTATCAATGAAGTAAATGAGATCCTTCTTCGAAAACGTTTGTACTTCATTTATATTCATAAATTTTCACATACCCGATCAGATAAACTTAGGATTCATGCTGATCAGAAAGTTAGCAATAACATAACTGATCAGTAAAAGTCACAAGTATAACTGATCGAGAGAATTGAAATCGTTCATCAGACGAACTTCAGGCATAACACAATCAAAAAGCTAGCAATAACATAACTGATCGAGAAAAGTCGCGAGTATAACTGATCAAAAAAATTTACAAACAAAAATATTATATTTCATTCATATCTTCAAATTTTTACAAGACCCGATCGTATAAGATTCAGGCAAAGTACAAATAAAGAGAAAAAAGTGAAGATTAAAAAAATTATAAGTCCTAAGTGGAGCTAATCTTGAGGCGCTTCATCTCCAGCGTCAGATTTTTTGTCCGAAGAGTCTAAGACGGAGGCATCAAGGCCAGCAGCAATCAACTTGGCCCGAGCCTTCTCCCGATAGGTGTCATAGCCTTCAGCGAACTGAGCCATGACCTTTTCTGTCAAGGCAGGGGATTCTTTATATTCTTCTATCGCGCGCTGCTTGCCCTTGGCATGTTTATCCCTCAAGGCGTTGTTCTCCCGAATCAGGTGCATCATCTTACCGTGAATCCCGTCGAACTTCTCCTCAAGTTGATGAAGCGCTTGCAACCGAACATTGCACTATTCGGACAAAAGATCTTTCTCCTGGAGCAACTTCTTGGCATGACCTTCGAGGCCGACGAACTCTTGCTGAAGCAGTGAATATTTTTCCCTGAGCTCATCGGCCTGACGTTCAGCCATAGTCGCCTTATTCCGAGTCTCGGCATGGAGATCCCTTTCTTTCTTTAAGTCCGAGTTCAAGCCCCGTACTTCAGCCTCAAGAAGCAGCACATCTGACCTCAGCTGAACTTCCTTTTTAGTAGTTTGGGCAAGAGGAGGAATGGCTCGAGCAAGGATGGCATTGGCCTATGCCAAACGCATACATTAGCTATGGAAATCAAAGCCTAAGTCTAAAAAACCAAGTTAAACGCCCTCAGAATTACCTGACATTGAGCCCGGGCGTAAGCCACCAGATACTCTTCGGAAGAGAATCCCTTAAACCGTTCGTCATCACCCAAAAGCTTGAAATGATCGAACAAAGTAAAGGGAAACACTTCTGACGGGCTCTTCGGCCAACAGGTTGTCGGCGTCCCTTGGGAAGAGTTGGCCTTAGACGTAGGAGTCGAGGTAGGAGGAAGGTTGGCATCCACAACTTGCAGTTCAGGACCCTCAGCCAAACGTGGTTTCTTGGTTTAAGATTCGAGAGGAGCCTCCTCGGTGTCCTCTGAATCTTCGATCGTCGCCACTTGTGTTGGGGGTGGAGGAGCTGGTTTCGGCATGGCGGTAGAAGAGACCGTCGCCACTTGTGTATAAGGTGGAGGAGTTGGTTTTGGCGTGGCTGAAGAAGAGACCTTGTGGGGGGGGGGGGGGGGGTTTGGTGGAAGGTTTGACGGAAGGCCTCTTCGTCTTCTTCAACAAGGCCATTTTCTCAGCCCGGCTCATCTTCAAAACATTTTTGCTTCCGGGTTCGATGACGGAGGTGTTCGAAGGGGCAGGACCCGAAGCAGAACCAGTCGAGAGTTCTAAAATTGGGATGGTTTCCCCTTCGGCCGTATCATCAGTAATGGGAAGCCGGATCGACTCGGCCTTAATTGGTAGAGGGGTTAAAGACTCGTCGGCCCCCTCGGGCTTGAAGATCGTCACTGCACAAGGAAGAATTGGTCAAGACAAAGGCTATCAGAGCAAGATGGAAGAGAATTAAATGAACTGTGGACAAGTCAGAAATGAGATACTTACACCCGTGTTTGTACAGCCAGGCTTCGCTGGACAAAAATATCAGACTCCACTCGGTCTTGCTCCACTTCTTGTAGAACTCTTTGAAAGCACCAACCTGATCCTTTGGAAATTTTGACACCTTGGCGATAGGATCTTCGGGATGGGCCCAGTTCGGGAGAAGTTTGAGGTCGGTCCCTTTCACAAAGATCCATTATGGGTTCCACCCTTTATTGCTCGAAGGAGTCTTGATGAGGACGGTTCGGTTGGCTTGTTTATTTAATTGTCGAAGGCCGGGTTCCTTCGACCAACCAACGGTGAACAAGGTGATAAAGAAATCAAGACCAGGAGTGATCCCGATCTCCTGGCACAGGGCGATGAAAGAAATCAGGTGGATGTACGAGTTCGGCACAAGTTGTACGAACCCGATCCCGACAAAGTAAAGAAAAGAAGAGATGAATTCGTGAAGTAGAAACCGAACCCCATACTTTAGAAGATACAGGGGTACAGCAACCCACTCACCCTCGGGTCTCCAGAACATCCTCTCCTTGGAGTTGGGTATCCGAAGTTTATACTCCTTCGGTATGTTGAACAGTACACGGATGTCTAAGATCTAGGAGGGGTGGACAGTCGATGGAGTGTTGATATGTGAGAAGTCAACCTCAGAAGCATAAACGCTTCGGATTTTGGCCTTGGTATTGTCTGTGGAGATAATGGTAGGGGCTACCAGAAGATCAACCGGAACCAGGTCGCATGTAGTGATTGTCGGGGGAATTAATTCAGTGGCAGGAGGAATGCTAGAATCAGCCATTAGTAGTGAATGAGGTGTGAATGTGACGTCTAGAAGCAGAAATAAGCAGAAAGGGGAGGATTTGAAGTTGATTTGGGAGTAACAAGACCTGAATCGAAGAATCTTTGAACAGTTGATCACTTGCCGGAAATCGCCTTCGTCGGGAAGTTTGAAAGAGAAATTTGAAATGGAGAAGGTCTGAAAAGGGTGACAGTGATGGCTGGGTTGGTGGTTTTATAAGTAAAGCTGCACGAGACCTAATGGCGGCTATTTATGGTGGGTGGGGCCCGGTCCTGGGGAAGCGTGTGGCATTTTAAAAAACGAAGAGAAACTGTTTGGGTTCCCCAGGTAACCCATCATTTGCTATCGTGACTCTTTAGATTCATGTCTTTTCAAGTCTCTAATTATAAATAAATTATAACAAGAGACTGGGGGGCAATGTTCGGGAGCATTTTACCAACCCCCAGGTAGGCCGAAGGCCTGACACTAGAGGGGGTTTATAAACCCAATGGGCCGAAGCCCTCGAAGATGCTGAAGGGGTTCGGGTTCGATATCCGAGTCCTTTGGGCCGAGACCCTATTGTGGCGAGTGGTGTTCGGGGTCGGGCCTTCGAGTCCTTTGGGCCGAAGCCCAGACCGGATGGTGGGTTCGGTGGGGTTGGGCCTGTACAGTGGGCTATCCTGCGTATAGAGTCTGGAGTCCTAACCGTATTTGAATAAGGTAACTCCAAAGGTAGTGTTTGGATTGGATTCCACTTCCACCTTTTAAAGGAAATTGTGTTGGACCCAAATTATGGTAGTTGCCATGTTTAGGAGTCCTAAACCGACTCGGAGAGGGATTCTAAGGTACGAGAATACTATAAATAGAGGACTTGGGTTTCAATCAAGAGGTAATACTTTCTTTGAGCACTAATTACTAAAGCCTCCATTGTTACACCTTGTGAACGGCCTGTACTTATTCTCACACCGGAGCTATCCCCCGGCGGTACAAACCGTCAAGCTTCGTGTGTGATTTGTTACTGTGCAGGTTCAATCGCGTGGATTCTGTGATTGGACGCGTCGGCGAAACTTGACGTTAACAAATATCATGTAAAAAATTACCACAACGTTATTGTTTAAGTGTTATCTTTTTACAATTTTCTGATAGTAAAAAATATGTAATCTTATATTTTGGTACAAGAAAGTATTAAAAATGTAAAAATAATTAATATGAATTGCTGATTTATTTTGGGGTTATATATATATATATATATATATATATATCTCGTTGCATATGCATATATTAAGTAAAATATAATTTTTAATATTCTATTGCTATAAATGCATGCATCTCATATTATATGTCAATTATATAATTATACTTCATAAAGTGTGGAAATTATAAATTATTATTAGATAGTCAAGCAAAACATGAAAATTTAAACTAATAATGATAATATTATCATGTACTTATTATTGAAGTCTGAAGAAGTTGTTTTCTATTTCTTCCAAAAGAAAATTTTACTATTTGAAAACCACAAGTACACGGTATTGCAAGAGCCAAAATTATCTCTACTAAAACCACATGCTCATAGAAAGTAGAAACAACCTGCTGCTCCCCATCCTTAACTTTCTCTCTCTAGACATCTAAATTATTACTTTCATCTATCCTTTACTTTCTCTCTCTAAACATCTAAATTATTGCTTTCATAAAAAATAATCTGATGTTGTTATCAAGTTATGAATCTAATCACACCAAAATAGTTTACTTAATTTGAATTCTACATATGTATATTTTTCTCAATTATCACAAATGTCTCTGTTATAACAGTAGTTTCGTAGAGTCAAGATATTTATAGAAATGTGATATGAGTGATTCCTGTTCTTAAAAATTTTATCGCCCACACCACAATTAGTTTGCTAAGGATTACAGACGATATACCTCCAAGATATATGTCAAGCCTTGGTGAATAATTTGTGACATCAATTCACAGAAAATTCTAATTGAACACTACTTTGTATTCCCTCCGTCCCGGGATAAAAGTTTTTATTACTATTTTAGGTAGTCCCAAGTTAAATTTCTACTTACCTTAAATAATCTAGTTTTTATAATAATTTGCCTATAATACCCTTATTATTAATTGTTATATTTCTATTCTCTATGCATATTTATGGAGCAATGTGCAGAAAACTATGCAATTAAATGAGAATTTAAATATGGATAATTTTATCATTTTATTCTCTTTCTTAATATGCGCAAAATGTCAACCAAGACTTTTATCTTGGAACGGAGGGAGTAGTAGTTATTTGTTTGTAAGAAGAATTGAGAGGATAGAATAAAAATTCACTTGTGCAAATCTTCCATGTAACTTCTCTCTCTCTCTCTCTCTCTCTATATATATATATATATATATATATATATATATATATTAGTACTAATTATGTAAGTTACATATTAATAATAATTAGGACTTAAATAGAATTTGAATAGTCTCACTATTTTCCTTTTGTTCCAAAATAAAATAAACTTCTATTAAATGAAACTAAGAAAAAATAATTTTATCAAACAACTTTCTATCAATCCCCCACTTGTTTGGAAAAATTATTTTTCAACCAAACAACTTTCTATCAAACAACTCCAAGGCATGTGTGCATAGAAGAATGTGTGACGAACATTGAACCTTCCCTTAGCGTAAACAACTCAAAGTCACATCGAAGTTAAAGGTGTCCGTAGATTGAACCTCTACTTCTATATGATATGACCGGAATTGTCACACACACACAAAGTCCTCCTACCAGAGTGAGTATTCTCAATTGCTTTGCGCTAATATGGTCATGCGCAATACCATGTTTCATGAACCTCTAAGAGAGTAACTCACAACCCTCTATAAGAAGCGGCTCCACTTCTAGTTCATATAGGCAAAGTGTTTCACATGTATTTTTGTTGCTAAGAACACAAAAAATTTGTTAAGAGTATGTATACTTCATGCCTTGGTCGACACTTGAAAATTAGAGAAGAATATTTTCATTCATATATTTTTATGTATCCTTACATGTACATATTTATAGAGATAGTAGAGATCCTACAATCAAGCTATTCCTATAATTAAGTTATTTAGCTATTCCTATAATTAAGTTACAATAGAGAATCTTTGACTATTAATCCAATATCGCAACACTCCCCCTCAAGTTGGTGCATAGATGTCACACATGCCCAACTTGCCCAAAAACTTTGAGAACACTCGACTTGAAACAACTTTGGTGAAAATATTAGCCAATTAATCTTCGGATCGAATCTTAGGCAACTCGACAATTTTCTCATCCAATTTTCTTTAATGAAGAATCTGTCTACTTCCACATGTTTTGTACGATCATGTTGTACCAGATTATGAGCAATATCACATGCTGCTTTATTGTCACAATAAAGCCGAATCAGTTGCCTAGACAGATATCCCAAATCCTTCAAGAGAAGTCTCAGCCACAATACTTCACATATTCCAAGTGTCATACCCCTGAATTCAACCTCTGCGCTTGAACGTGCAACAACATTCTACTTTTTGCTTCTCCATGTAACAAGATTACCACCTACAAAGGTGAAATATCCCGAAGTAGATCGTTTATCATCTATTGCTCCAAATTTCATCCAAGATCACTATATATGCATCCACACTTTGACAATCTACATTTTTAGTGAACAAAATGCCCTTTCCAGGAGCAGACTTCAGATACCTTAAAATGAGCATAACTGCATTCATATGTCGTTCTCCAGGATTATGCATAAACTGGCTAACAATACTCAATGCATAGTCAAGATCTGGCCTAGTGTGGGCTAAGTACATCAATCTTCCAACGAGCCTCTGATATCTCCCTTTATCAACAGGGACCTGATTAGTCTCAACACATAACTTCAATCCTTCTTTTACTGGTGTATTAGCTGGTTGACATGCTGACATACTAGTTTCCTGCAACAAATCTAAAGCATATTTTCTTTGAGACAATAAAATCCCTTTATCAGATCGAGACACTTCGATCCCAAAAAAAATATTTCAAGTGACCGAGGTCTTTCATTTCAATTAAACGACAAGTAACTTTGTAGAGCCTTCCTTTCATCGTATTCATTTCAGAACCACCATGTCATCAACATACACAATAAGGGCAGTGATCTTACTATGATGTCTTTTCAAGAATAAAGTGTGGTCTGAATTACTCTGATGGTAGCCAAAGGACCTCATGGACTTCGTGAATCTTCCAAACCATGCTGTTGGAGATTGTTTTAGCCCATACAACGATTTATTTAATTTGCACACCTTTCGATAATGCACTTCTGGTATCATGCACCCTGGTGGCAAATCCATGTACACTTCTTTAGACAACTCGCTATGCAGAAAGGCATTTTTCATATCAAATTATTGCAATGGCCAATCCAGGTTCGCAACAAGAGACAATAAGACTCGAACTGTGTTGATTTTAGCTACATGTGCAAATGTATATGTATAATCAATTCCATAGGTTTGGGTGTACCCTTTTGCCACCAGTCTTGCTTTAAAACGTTCAATTGTACCATCTGTTTTGTGTTTCACAGTATAAACCCACCGACATCCAACTGGTTTCTTCCCTGAAGGACGATCAACAAGTTCCCAAGTTTCATTCTTCTATAAGGATTTCATCTCCTCATTCATAGCAGCTTTCCACCTTGGGTCAGCTAAGGCTTCCTGCACACTATCAGGAATAGATACAGTAGATAATTGATTTACAAATGAATTATTTGATTCAGACAAGCGATGGTTAGACACATAATGACTCATGGGATATTTAACTTTACTAGAAAGTTTGGGTTCATATGTGGGTGTGGGGATACCTCTGGTTTGACGTTGTGGTAGTTCTTTTCTTGGTGGTTCAGACACTACAACAGGACCATCCTCAGCAGGCGATTGGTTTGGTGTATCAGTTTCCTGTGGTGCGAGAGATTCAGACGGAGGTTGCTCCACAACTTCATTTTCTGGGTCTTCATCATGTTCATCACCACTGTGGTCCAAATTTATACCACTCAAATCCAACTCACCAACATTCTCATTACCAAGTTCCAATTCACCAGCATTCTCATTACCAAGTTCAGGGCGTTCTGTTTCATTCCCATTCAGATTGTTACCAAGTTCAGGGCATTCCATTTCTATAGAGATCAGAAAATCATAGTCTAGAGCTTGAACTTCTTCCAGGTACTCCCCTTGATGTTCAGGCTCAGAGGAAAAATACATCGAGTCTTCATGAAAAACTAAATCCATTGTACAAACATTCGTTTGCTTGGAGGATGATAGCATCGGTACCCCTTTTGATAAGCAGCATACCCTAAAAAACACATCGCAATGCTCGAGGTGTCAACTTGTCACGCTGACGCTGATGAAGATGTACAAATGCTACACAACCAAAAATATGAGGAGGTAAGTTTGGAATGACTGGAGCCACAATTGCTTCACTAAGAGCCTGAGATGGTGTCCGAAAATTAATAGTGCTGGAAGGTACTCGGTTGATTAAATATGTTGCAGAGGTAAGTGCGTGTCCCCAATAGGATAAAGGCATATGTGCTTCTATTAATAAAGCACGGATAACCTCCAACAAGTGACAATTTTTTCGCTCCGCCACCCCATTCTGCTGGGGTGTATCAGAACAAGTAGTTTGATGAATGGTTCCATGGGCTTCCAAGTACCGCTTCAATTCAAAACTCAAATATTCACCTCCATTGTCACTATGGAGAACCTGAACCTATGCATTGTACTGGCTACAAAACATTTTATGAAATTTTTGAAATAACAAGTTTACTTCACTTTTGGACTTCATCAAACATACCCAAGTCATCTTGGTACAATCATCAATAAAAGTAACAAACCAACGCGATCCATCCAAAGTAGCAAATTTAGATGGTCCCCAAACATCAGAATGTATAATCATAAAAGGAATTGGACTTTTATTCAAAATTAATGGAAACGAAGCACGATTGTTTTTTGCAAGTTCATAAACATCACATTTGAAACTATAAACATCAAAGTTTGCAAATAAACTAGGAAATAATTTCTTTATGTAACCAAAAGAAGCATGCCCCAGACGTCGATGCCATAACCATATATTAGATTTCCTTTTTTTCTCCTCCGAACCCCCAATCTTTAAAGCTTGACCCAACTTATCTGAACTTTTGGACACCATGTCTAAGTAATACAGCTTCCCTCGCCTAACACCACAACCAATCGTCTGCCTTGTCCGGATGTCCTTAAATACATAAAATTCAGGCCAAAAAATGACAACACAAAATAAGGCAATGGTTATTTGAGAAACTGACAAAAGATTATAATTCAAAGAGGGAACAACCAAAACAGAATCTAAATTTAAGGTGTTAGTGAGGGACAAAGATCCTTCCCCAATAATCAGAATTGAGGTACCATTGGCAGTGGAAACAGAACTTTGTGAGGAAGGTTTAATAGGTGAAACTTGTCTAGAATCAAATGTCATATGATCCGTAGCACCGGAATCAATTATCCATGTACTATTAGAAACAAGTGTAGAAATATTTAAAACCTTACCACCATTACCTGTTGTTGCTGCCAATGCCAAGAACTTTTCACCGCTATCATCCTCTGTCTTTGTTTCAACAATGGCAACAGTAGAGGTATTCTTGGAATTCTTCTTCCGGGAATCACGGCTATGATCCCACCATTCTAGATATCCCACAAGTTCATAGCATCGACTTTTTGTATGACCCGTTTGATCACAATGGGTGCATTTGTATGATGATTTGTCGCCACCATTAGCATTCGTAGGATGGATGTTCTTCTTTTTGTCTTGCTGGTGTTGAGGAGACCAATTTTGATTAGACCGGTTCTGAGTCACCATGGCTGAAGCTTCAGAATTTTCCAGTTGTCCGTTCATCACCCCATGTCGAACATCTTCGCGGCGAACTAGGGCATAACAATCTTCTAATTCAGGGATAGGATCTTTCCTCAAGATTTCGCCGCGCACTTGCTCGAAATCACCCTCTAATCCAGCGAGAAAGATATGCACCCTTTGTCGCTGAAGCAATTTCTGATAGGATGTAATATCTGTCTTATCCACCATGACCACCTTATCACGATGATCCAACTCACTGAAGATTTTAGTCAGTTCTCCATAATATATAGAGAGCGGTCTGCCATTTTGTTTGGCAGAGAAAGCCCTTTGGTTCAAGGTAAAAACTTGTAATTCATATGCTCCATCATAAAAGGCTTTAGACAGAGCTTTCCAAATATCTTGTGCGGTAGGTAAGCGAATGTATTACTTCATAATCTCTGGGACATAGACATTAGCAACCATCTTTTGACCTTCTGATTGTCTGAATACCACTTTTCATAGCCTTCATCTTTCTCCTTAAGTGACGGCGATGTGCCACAAATGAAGGAGAGTTTCTCCTTCTCAGCAATTTGCATCTCTAACATTTGAGACCACAGATCATAGTTGGTCTCATTCAATACAATTCCTACATTGAATGATGAACCTTCGTGTTGAATAACGATGGGGATAGAATCTGACTTGCTCATGGTTTAAGGATTCAAAGAAGAATGATTTAGAGTTTCGTGGCTTTGATACCAACTTGAAAATCAGAGAAGAATATTTTCATTCATATATTTTTATGTATCCTTACATGTACATATCTATAGAGATAGTAGAGATCCTACAATCAAGCTATTCATCCTACAATCAAGCCATTCCTATAATTAAGTTATAATCTATTCCTATAATTAAGTTACAATAGAGAATCTTTGACTATTAATCCAATATCGCAACATCGACAACAAACGTTACTATCTTAAACTATATATGGAACCACGTCGATAGTAATACAATCAACAACTGTGACTTGTTTTTCCCATTGAACCTATAAACTAGGGGTAACCTAGGAATAGGTTGGGTTTCCATCACCCCTGACTCAAAGTGGTTTAAGTTTCATATCATAAATAGTTAAACTTACTAAGCTCTCGTCAAAGTCTTAGTAAAAAGATAAGTCAAGTCGTCACTTGACTTCCTCGTAAACAACTATTATGATACCTTCTTGTATCAAAAAATATGTCTATAACCAACATGTCAAGACCTACCATTAAATATAATCTCATTTGCTTTATATATAAAAACAATTTCATTATCACAATATAATGAACTAAGCAATTTTGGAAGTGGCCACAATTTGATGAAAACAACAAATTTCGATTCCAATTGCTTTCTACATCATAAAAAGCAATAGTATTACTTACTACTTCAAGTAAATTATACCCTTCACAAAGAATAATAATATATCCACTTACTTGTGAAGAATATATTCACCTACTTGTGAATATTTTCTTAATCAAGATCACAACCAGCTATGAAAGATTAATAATTTGTACTTAATACAAATTTTTACTAACACAATATAGTGAAACAGAAGGCTTCAGACTAGGCCACAAATATCAAGCATAATCTGTTATTTCAAACGATCGTAGAGTGTCCTGTTTTGGGCAAAAATTCACCTACTTGTGAATTTTATAATTTCCCACACTAATAATATAAGTGACACTTATGTTATCTTTTAAAACATTGAGAAATCTAAGAAAAACTAATTTTAAATCACTAGTATACTAAGTTTAAAACTGACCTCGAGTATTGCATATCAAACATAAGGCTCCCACTAGCACATGTGTACTTCAGAATTGCAATAGTTATATCAGAATTAACTTCCAGTTTATTATTACTATTAAAGAATTATTAAATTCTTCAATCTCAAGGTTATAAAACTTAGTTCATTACAACCCCTTAATATAATTAAATTAGTTTAGTTTAAATCCTCACCATATTTTCACATGATAATAAGATAATATCTATTTTACAAGTCTTTCAACATAAAGACAAAAAATAGATGTCTTAAACCCGTTTTCATTAATAATGTTATGTAAAATGATCAACATATCATTAACATACACAAAATTATAACATTATAGTTTATACAATTATATTGTTAATGTAAATAATTATATATCTGATAAATAGGAAAAAAAGTGAAATACTAGTTCAAGGTTTAAACCATAAGTACATAAATGTTTACACTTTAGCCTCTCAATCGAAAAAAATAAATCATCTTGTTCATTCACAATATACTCCCTCAATCATGGAGTAATATGATAATCGGTGCTAAAATGTTAAAATAGTTTATACTTTCTTGCTTAAAACCTTAAATCACTTATTCCTATATAACGAATTAGGCCCATTTGTCTAGTTCAAGCACAATCGTAGAACAACACATATGTCTACGCTACGAATCGTAGAGTGACCTGCACCAAACGATCGTAGAGCGACTACACCACCATCGAGCAACCCATATAACCATACTGTGAATATATACTTTCAAATGAAATGTAGAGTGCTACAGAGTTCCCAACTCTACTAATGTAGAGTCTTAACTCTACTATAGTAGAGTGCCTCCCAACTGTACGATAGTAGAGTGCTAAAGCACCAACTCTACGATAGTAGAGTGCCAAATCACTCCCAACTTTATGATAGTAGAGTGCCAAAGCACTCCCAACTCTATGATAATAGAGTGTTGAAGCACCAACTCTACTATAGTAGAGTGTCAAAGCACTCCCAACTCTACGATAGTAGAGTGCTGAAGCACCAACTCTACTATAGTAGAGTAACAACTCAACAAAGTCACTACGATTGTAGAGTGACAAATCAGTCAATGCAAGTCTTTTCTATATGATCTTTAATTTGGATAATTAATTAAGTGAAATAAATTCATATTTCAATATTGTTCAAAAGTTTTTGTTTCAAAGACTTTTATTTCATATGACTACATAACCAAATTGAATCTCACAATAAGAAAAGCCTTACTGTGACGCCCCCAAAACAGGTATACATCACCCATCTTGAGTCGCCAAATAGATGGTAATTACAAATACAAACTAAATTATACAAACCTCGTGTAATATACTTACAAAAAACATAATCGAGAGTTTAAACAGAATATTGCCTTCTGACAATATCCACACTCAAATAGAGTCCTCATTACATTTATTGTCACACTATTTTATAGAATAGTGAGGACTACTAATACTATCTCGACCATCACTCCATTCCCCGACTAGTCCCGCCACGCTCTCATTTCCTCAAGAGAATAATGAAAGCAAAAGGGTGAGCTCAACTAGCCCAAGAAGAAATATTATGACTAAGATAATGCAGATAAATTATCATTAGCCTTCAACAATGTTAAACCGATAAAATATAATAGACATCAAGTTTAATCAACAATGAAATAAGCAATCTATTAGAAGAGTCAAGTAGAGCATGATATCTACTATCTTCTATGATTTAAAATGTTTTCATCAATTTTATCGCTGAGACTTAGCTTAATAAATAAACCACATCATCGAGTCATCCCTGCACTACGGGCCAAGGATATTCATTAAATCATCAATGGTCATGACTATACCAAAATAATCCTCGGTCATAATCATACCAAAATCTGCCCATCAATGCACTACAAAACCGAGGACTTTTACCACATCATTTATAACATTACAGGTCATGATTATACCGAATGATCCCCGGTCATAATCATACCAAGTCCATCTATGCACGTAAGCCAAAGATGACTTTCATCACAATATAAGCATGAGGATGATGACAATGACATAATAATTCAATAAAACAAGTTCAAGAATAAATTTTAAAGATTTATAAGTTAATTTATCCTAAAATCAATTACGCCCAAATTGTCAACATGATATTACTTTGTGGAGTAAAAAACTCAAGAATGCTCAAAAGAATATTTTCATGAAAAGATATCTTTGATGAAGCGCAAATATCCGTGATATTCTACTAATTTCATGGAGTATAGAAGCCAAATCTTTAACCAACCGAGTATAATAGAATGTATGAAATCGCAAATGGATTTTCGCCGCCATGCAAGAATCCACGTAGATAGATCATTTCCACAATTTAATAAGGAATGAATACGAAGGATCATTCACCATGCATGCGTAATCCACATGTATGTGTTATTCCAATGTAATAATAAAGAATAAAATAATGTAAGAATTAACCAAGCATGCGATAGACCGCATGCATGTGTTATTCCCAATGTAAATAAAAAATGGAATGGAACCAGTCATCATGTGAATCCCAATGTATGAATGGAACTGTGTAATCACGCATGAATCCGCATGCATGTGATTCCAATGTAATAATAAAGAATGGAATAAATCACAATTCACATGCAATCCGCATATGATGATGTTCCAACAAAATAATAAAATAAAGAATGGAATAATGTAATGCATAATCCGCATACATGACAGATGTGTTCCAATAGAATAATAAAGAATGGAATAACAACTCTTATTAGTATTGAAAGAAAATAACTCTCTTCATGAATACGAAAAGAATAATACCCCTTTACCTTAGAAGAAGATTGATATCGGAATAATAGGAGGTAGCGATTTCTTCTTCTTTCTCTCTATAATTTCTCTCTATAATAATTGCTCTATAGCTTTAGTGAATTGGTGAGAAATTAAGGAAGAATGAGCTTCTATTTATAAGAAAATATAGTTTCGATAATTGCACGTTTTGGGGCTCAAAATATTACAGTATAATACCTTCTTCTTTTTCATCATTTTTAATTTAGTCCTGCAAGTATTATCAAACTTGCACCACCTCCCCCTAATAGTAAATAATGTTAATCAATAGTTCAATCATGTGAATCAATAGTTATAATCATGTAAAAATACGAATTACAAAGATAAGTACTCCATCTATACCTCCATTTTTAACTTAGTCATGCAAGTATTTTCAATCTTGCACCAACTCCCCTAATAGTACAATAATGTGAATCAATAGTACACACATGTGAACAAATAGTTATAGTCATGTGAATTAATAGCAATTAATTGCTCATTTATCCGATTAATTACCCGATCGGGTCAAGAAAACTTCCGCACATCAATTAATATCGGAATAAATGTCGATTTCCACTAACACTAATAATTCCAACATAATGGAACTATAAATTTCATCTTTAATCAACACAAACTTATTCATCATTAATATTATAACTCACAATATTTAACAACCAGTGTCGCCCTGTGAAAGAGGGGGCTTTCCGATAAGGATTTCTCCTTATCAAGCGCAAATTTGATGACCAAACCTCTCCTCGATGTAACTTCTAGACATTGTAAATATTATAATTTAATAATATAAATAACTTTGTCGCCTCAATTATTGATTTAATAATATAACATATTATGCAGATGATACCGTGACAATAATCTAATCAATAATATGAGAGATATGATGCAAAGAATTATCGTAGCAATAATTAAGTATAACCGAGTGACTTCTCACGTAAAGATCAATAATCAATACCGTGTGCTACTATGCAACCACGCCAGATTCATCGTATTTTACTAACGTAGTTCAACAGCTTTTAATGATAACACTTCCGCCGTTATTTTTATAAAAGATAATTTTGTCATTTTTTCTAACTACGAATAATACTTCCGCTAGGGGTCCACTAATGATTGTGCCATCGCATTTAATATTCCCTCGTTAAAACGAATATTCTCCTACCAATCGAATATTATATAACCACTTGCTTACTTTGCAAAATGTGTAAATATTACCCACAACTATAACATTATATTATATCCACACCATAATATTCAAAAATATATTTCGAGAGAAATTAATCTTTATTCATAAAAGTTGGGGTCTTACAACCTCCCATTCTTATGAAATTTCGTCCTCGAAATTAGGGTACGTACCTGGTATATTGAAGAGGTGAGGATATTTTGACTTCATCTCAGATTCTAACTCCCAGGTCATTTCTTCCACATCGTGGTTTCTCCACAAATCTTTGACTTGAGGTATAACCTTGGAGCGTAGAATATGATCCTTCTTATCCAAGATTTTAACAGCTAATTCTTCATACGTTAAATCTTCCTCTATCTTGTCTGGTTCTAATTCAATAATGTGGTTTGGGTCTTTCACATATTTACGTAACATAGATATGTGGAAAACGTTATGAACACGAGACATACTTCAGCAGGTAAAAGCGCGAGTCTATAGCCCACGCCCTACTCGCTTTGAGGATTATAAATGGGCCAATGAATCGATGATTGAGCTTTCCTCTCTTTCCAAATCTCGTAACTCCTTCCTATGGAGCAACACGAAACAACAAATGATCTCCAATATTGAATTTCACGTCTTTTCAATGAAGATCAGCATAACTCTTTTGTCGATCTTGTGAGGTTTTTATACATTGTCGGATCGTTTGAATCTTTTCAATAGTCATACGTACCAACTCTGGTCCCAACAACGTTACTTCACCCACCTCATCCCAAAGATACCGAGAATGACACTTTCTTCCATACAATGCCTCAAATGGAGCCATGCCAATACTTGCTTGATAACTATTATTGTAGAAAAACTCCACCAATGGTAAGAACTTGTCCCAACTTCCATTGAAGTCAAGGACACAGAGTCTTAATAAATCGTCAAGATTTTGAATAGTCCTTTCCGACTGCCCATCCATTTGAGGATGATATGCCAAACTAAATCGTAAACCGTGCCCATAGCTTTTGCAAACTAACCCAAAATCTTGAAGTGAATCTTGGGTCTTCAATCAGAAACTATGGATACTGGCATACCATGCAATCTTACGATCTCATTTATGTACATACTAGCAAGACGTTCAAGTACAAAAGTTTCTCGTATCGGTAAGAAATGAGCAAACTTGGTCAATCTATCAACAATGACCCAAATCGCATCTATGCCTTGAGAAACCTTGGGAAGGCTAGTAACGAAATCCATGGTAATGTGCTCCCACTTCCATTTTGGAATTTTAAGTGGTTGCAATGGACCTTTTGGCACTTGATGCTCTGTCTTGACTCATTGACAATTTAGACACCTTGAGATAAACCCCGCTATCTCTCTCTCTTCATATTGCTCCACCAAAATGTATGTCAAGATCACGATATACATTTTGGTACTCCCAGATGGATTGCAAAAACGGTGTGTTGTGCGCCCATCATGATTTTATACTTCAAGTCAAAATCGTTAGAACACAAAGTCCGAGTTGACTCAAGTATTCCTTCTTCATCGATTCTTGCTTCTAAAATAGCACCTTCTTGCACTTTCTTCCTCATACGCATCGCCTCTGTGTCCGTAGTTTGAGCAGCCTTTTAACTTTATCGATTAAAATCGGTTCCACTCAGATATTCGCCATCATCACATGGGTCCCTCGAGTCTTTAACTCTATTTCCATCCTTTCCAAGTCATACAAAATGGGCCTTTGCATTGACAATATTGCACTCGCATCTCGCATATGATCTTCTACTCAATGCGTCACCTACTACGCTCGCTTTTCGTGATGGTATTGATGGTATGATCATAATCTTTCAACAACTCAAGCCATCGCTCGCTGCCACATGTTGAGTTCCTTTTGAGTGAAGAAATATTTGAGGCTTTTATGATCCGTATAGATCTCCACCTTCTCCCATACGTAATGCCTCCAAATCTTAAGCGCAAAAAACGATCATCACCGCTAACTCTAGATCACGAGTAAGATAATTCCTCTCATATTCTTTGAGTTATCGCGAGGCATAGGCAATGACTTTCCCATGTTGCATGAGAACATATCCTAACCCTTTGCCTGAAGCATCACTATAGATGATAAATCCTCCGAGCCGATGGTATTGTCGTAACAGTCTTTGAATGAGTCTCCTCTTGAGTTCTTGAAAACTCTTTTCACATTCCTCGCCCAACCAAATTTTGTATATTTTCGATTCAGCTGAGTTAATGGAGTAGCGATTCGAGAAAACCCTTCTACGAATCTCCGATAATAACCAGCTAAGCCGAGAAAGCTACGATTTTTATTACGACTTAGGTTGCTCCCAGCTTTGAATTGCTTCAATCTTTGTTGAGTCAACATATATTCCATGATTTGATATTACGTGCCCAAGGAATGCAACTTTCTCTAGCCAGAACTCGCATTTCTTCAACTTGGCATATAGCTTGTTTTCACAAAGCTTTTGGAGTATCAAATTTCAAGTGTTGCTTCATGGTCTTCACGGGTTTTGGAGTATATGAGGATGTCATCAATAAAGACGACCACAAAGTGATCCAAATATTCCTTGAATACTCAGTTCATCATGTCCATGAAGGCAGCAAGAGCATTGGTCAATCCAAAAGACATGACTAGGAATTCATAATGCCCGTACCAAGTTCTGAAAATAGTCTTTGGAATGTCATCAGTTTTAATCTTCAACTGATGATATCCTGAACGAAGATCAATCTTTGAAAAGAATTTGGCTCCTTGCAATCGGTCAAACAGTCATCAATGCGAGGCAACGGCAACCTATTTTTGATGGTGACATGATTCAACTCCCCGATAATCAATACAAAGTCGCATACTTCCATCTTTCTTCTTCACGAATAAAAACAGAACACCCCAAGGAGACGTACTAGACGAATGATGAAACCGATGTCTAACAATTCCTCAGAATTGGGTTTTTAACTCCTCGAAGTTCAATAGAGCCATTCGATATGGGGCTTTGGAAATGGGTTTTGTACCGGATTCAAGGTCGATACAAAATTCAATTTCATGCTCTGGAGGTAGGCCAGGAAGTTCTTCAGGGAATACGTCAGGAAATTTATTAACAATAGAAATATCATTCAAATCTGACGTATTTTTATTTAAATCCGTGACATGGGCTAAGAAAGCTTGACATCTGTTTTTCAATAAACGAATAGCTTTATGACTTGATATGATAGTGAATGATTTTAGTGGTTTGGTTGCTTGAATTCGCATAATAGGTTGGTTAGGAATATGAAAGCTAACAACCTTACGAAAATAATCGATTTTAGCATGATGGGTAGTTAACCAATCAATCCCTAAAATCACATCAAATGCAAGTATTTTCAAGGAAATAAGATCGACATGTAACGTGCGGTTACCGATTTGAATCAAACAAGACTTATAAATCGTGGATGTAATGAAGGTTTCTCCCAACGGAGTTTCAACAAATAAGTCAAAGTCTGATTTCTCTGGAGTCAAATTTAAACGTTGAGCGCAAGTAGGAGAAATAAAGGAATGGGTAGAACCGGTATCAAATAAAGTATAAACTTCGCTAGAGTTTATGATTAGCTTACCCGTGATCACCTTGTACGGATTCCTCGCTTTTTGGGAGGTTACGACAAACGCTCTCCCTTGAACTACCGGTTTTGTCTTGTTTGGGACACCCTTTGATGCCTCCATCCCAGCTGGACTTGGCTTTGGTGCATGACAAAATCGAGCTAGGTGACCTTCTTTTCCACAATTGTAACATGCTTTGGACTGCATTATGCATTTTGGACTTATGTGTCCTTCCCCTCCACATTTGTAACATACGATTGTTAGTCGTTCTCCTTCCTTAACAACAGGTGTTGGTGATGACGTCTTTCCATCATTATTGAATCTCCTCTTCTTGAAATGTCCACTCTTATTGTCATGGCCATGATTACCACCGAAGTGATTACCATTTATGGCATGTTGATTCCCTCCACGCTTGTTATCACCGCTTCGATGATCGCTACCACTGGTATTATCGACTTCCACCGCTTCTCTCTTGGTTGGGTTGACTCATTATCGCGCCCCAATAACTCGAGCCATATTCACAACATCTCAATACAAAAACAGTTTATGAGAGATAAGGTATTGACGTATCTCGGGTTTCAAACCTCTTAGAAACATCCGTGTCATTCTCTCCTCATTATCAACCAAGTGGGATGCAAATCGAGACAACTCAAAAACCTTAGCTTCGTACTGTGCCACGGTCATATTGTTTTGCTCAAGCTTGATGAAATCTACCTCCTTCATGTGACGAATACTTTCAGGAAAGTACGTGTCGTTGAACAATTCTTGGAACTTCTCCCAAGACATCTTCAGTGCGGCAGGTTGAGTACGCTTTAAAGATTCCCACCAAGAATCACCTCGTCAAGCATATGAAGGTGGTGGCAGGGAACCTTTTGCTCCTCGAGCATCCCAAGACATCAAATATCTTGTTGATCTACTTTATCCACGTCTCTACCTTAAGTGGTTTTGGCTCTCCAAAAAACTCCGATGGTCCCAACTCCTTGAACTGCTTAGCGGTTACCGTCCAAGAGTTATAAGTGTTTCCACCTGCATTTTGGACAGGAGCCGCCTTCGCCTGATATTGCATGAATTACATAAAACCTCTGAACATTCCATCGTTCATCATTTGATCGTTGTTGTTTACCTGAGGATTATTGTCTTCCTGTTGCACATTATCCTGGGTATTAATCTGTGGTGACTCAACGGTCTCATGTGCTTCATTGTTTATCTCAACATTTTTGGATGCCATTTTCAAATACTGCCACAAAACAAGGATTAATTATCATATCACATATTATCCCTATACTTTGACTGACCAATTAAATACCAAATAAACTTAGGTAGGTCATACTAGCGAAAGAATTCCCCGTCTCTCCCCTCCTAGTTCTTATCTCATATCTTAGCCAGAGATCATATCCCTAAGCTTTGATACCAACTGTGACGCCCCCAAAACAGGTATATCACCCATCTTGAGTCGCCAAATACATGGTACAGAATACAAATACAAACTTAACTATACAAATATCGTGTAATATAAGACAAAACATAGCTGAGAGTTTAAACAGGAATATTGCCTTCAAGACAATATCCACACTCAAATAGAGTCCTCATTACATTTATTGTAACACTATTTTATAGAATAGTGAGGACTACTATAACACCATCACTCCATTCCTCGACTAGTCCCGACTACGTTCTCATTTCCTAAAGAGAATAATGAAAGCAAAAGGATGAGCTCAACTAGCCCAGTAAGAAATATTATGACTAAGATAATGCAGGATAAATTATCATTAGCCTTCAACAATGTTAAACTGATAAAATACAATAGACATTGTGACAACCCCAAATCCAGGTACTTGAAACCCGAACTCGGTTCTCCACGATACCATTTCTTTAAGTTGAATAATACTAAATAATAATACATTCGAACTTAATTTACATACATCAAAGTTTACGTCCCCAGGTACGTGACCTTCAAATACATTCCTTACAATACTTGAATAGATACCAATACAACTATAACCATTAACTCATAATACACACTTATTCAATCAGCTTTCCTTTTCCTTTGCTCGTGTATCGAGCCTTGAAAGTTGCTCATACATAATCGAAAACATTTAATTTAAGCAAGGATGAGCATTTAAGTGCCCAAAGAAGTAATAGCAATTATATATAAGTTTGAAAGAATATAAGTATTCTCTTTACATAACACTTCTACAACGAATTGAAAGTTGTGAAGTAATCAGACCGATAAAAATTTCACATAACGACTCTCTTTCAAATTCTTTAAATTTGGCTCTGCTCTACCCTTGAATAGGGTTTAAGAAACATACTATGAACATTCTTTTCATTTTCGAAAAGGTTTAGCGAATTCTATCCTCAAACCGTCATAACTTACTTACGACACGGAGGGTGATCACCAGATTGTACCTTGTATTGATCAATACTACATAACTCTGAACGAAATTCATCGTTTTATTCATCTACTCGGCTCAAAAATCTTCCCATATAGGGATGTTCATACATGCCCGGTTCCAAACCCAAGGTTTTAATCTTGCTCAACAATAATATGTAATTCAACATATATATATACGGGTAATTGACAAAGGTGTATCAACATGTGAATAACTGCCATGATTATCCAAGTGGGGACACTTGTATAACCATTTAGAAATCAACTTAACAGAATATATATCTGAGCTAACATGTTGATAATCAAAGCGAACATAATCTGTACAGGAATAGAAAAGAATTCTGAAACTTCTTACTCATGTCCATTGCATAAAAGAAATGCAAAGGTAAGATACTTGTCTGATTCGCTGATTACAAATCTCAACTTAGGTTTTATCTCTTTATCACAACCTATCAATAATCAGATCATTCATTCGATTAGAACAATATATCTTAACACATAGTATCTTGTTTATTACAATTGACACATAGTCTAATCACATAATCACAAAGTGATCATACTTTTAGTTCCTATTCTATACTTGAAATATTTTTATACATTTTTCAAATATCTCATCCATGCTCTTACAATGAGTCTTTTCTTTTTCTTTTATAAGGTTCTCGACATTTTTACTGCCGTCGAAATGCGACTTTATCGGGTAAATCTTGAGTCTAAGACTCTTATTCTAACCTCAACATCTCTGTAAATATCGGACATCTTATTTTTAATCATTTTCGCAATTTCCGTAAATTGAAAATTTTAAAATAATTCAAATCATCACTAAAGGGCCTATAGTGATATAATCATTACTATAGGTGTTCTTCTTCAAATTCGAACTTCATAATCGGTTCTCCAAATCGGCTAGTTTGGCCATTATAACTTTCAAATATCTAATCATAATTAAATGATTTAAACATTAAACAATTCCATTATCATTAATAGTTTAATTAATACTAAACTATTAATGAAACCATTACTAAAATATAAAAGTTATTTATAATAACTCAAACTATTTTAAAAACATTTATATTACCTAAATAATTACCATTAATATTTAAATATTAATGTACTATTTATCCAAATATTAAAAGTCATTAATTATAACTTAAAATATTTTAAAATCCTTAATATCCTCTTTAAATGGTTTTAAATAAGTAAAACCATTTTAAAACTATTTATTTAATATTAATCATTAAATAAACTAAATATCATTAATACTATCTTAATATCATTAATATTTAATTATTAATGAAATTATCATTTAAATATTAAAAGTTATATTTTATAACTTAAAATATTTTTAAATACCTTATTTTCATTTAAAATGATTTTTATAATATTAAAATTATTTTAAACTAAATTATTTAATATAATCATTAAATAACTTTAATATCATTAATAATTATTAATTAATGAAATTCATCACAAAATATTAAAAGTCATCACAAATAACTCATTTACATAATCAATTCCAAGCCAAAATAAACATAATAAACTAACTAGTTTATTAACAACACTAACTAAACTTCAAAAATTCAAACTTTAACTAACAATTAAAAATAATAACATTACAAAAATTAAATAAGAAACATACCCGGAAATACGAATTCCACGGACTGAATACGCACTTCCACGCCAAAATTTAACTAAGGAGATCTTTATAAAAAGTTCTCCCACAACAAAGCCTTTCTCAAAAATTGGAGGCCTTATTGTTGGTGAATGAAACAAAGGCCAAGCCCTTCTATTTATAGGTTTAGAAAATGGTGAAGTTCTCAATTTAGTCGATGTGGGACTTGGTTTATACTAATTTTTCGATAGCTCACTTTGCGATTTTCTAACGCATTGCTCATAACTCCGATTAATCTAATTTTTGGATATGTTATACATGGTATGTAAGACTATTTTTAAAAAATACGAATTACCCTATTCAGGTTCATTAGGTAGCCCAAACAGTGCGTCAAAAGTGGACATTCATAACAGTTTTCAATCTCGTTTCAGCTTTACCCTCTTCCGCTAAAACAGTCATAACTCTTTCATTTTAAAACATTTTTGAGCGATTCTTGAGCCCACGCGAAGCTAACTTCTGGGGCTACAACTTTTATTCTTTGACCATTTCCAAATTCCGAACACATCAGCCCAGAAATTCCGTTCAAATGGACTGCACCGCACTTGTTGGGAAGTTTTGACACTACTACTTTGAAATGTCATAACTCTCTCCTCCGATATCGGATTTAGTCCGTTTTAGAGTATATGGAAAGCTTATTCAGTGTACTATAACATACCAAAAGCCCAGAAGGTTTTGGAAATATTAACTGATCGAAACAAAGTCCCGAATAGCACATCCTCGTCTGCTGACTTTCGATTTTTGAGAAATTTGACACATTTCCTTCCAATCACCGTAATTCCCTCATCCGAGGTCGGAATGAGGTCATTCCAAAGCCTATGGCTTCCTAAATCAGTGCACTACAACATATCAAAAGCCCAGACCTTTTAAATCACAAAAAGTGGACGAGAATGCCCCCATTACAGACTGCCCAAAAACAGTTTATCATGATCGGTCAACCATGTTTGACCATCTATAACTTCTAATCTATACATGATATGGACTTCATTCTTTTTACAGATTAAAGAGCACATATCAGGCTACACATAACAACTTTTGAAGAACAAAACTCATGATCGAGCAAAGAGTTATGGCCTCTGACATTTGGTGAAAAAATAACAGAATTCGATTTTTTCCAACTTGCTTAAATCTTCAAATTCGTGCACTTTGATGTTATGGGTCTTTGATTTATCAACCCATATCATCAATTAACATTCTATTACATAAATTTAAACAATCAATTGCATCAAATAACATCGAATCAAAGGATTTCTAGGTTTAGTGTTCTTATACCCTTTTTGCCAAAAATTCTTGATTCTTGCTTCTGATTTGTTATGGGTGATGGTTGGGCTTTGTTTAAGAGTGTATGGGCAATCTTGTACAAGACAATTAAATGTAATATTTAATCACTAGATTTAATTCTTATAATTTACCAATTAACTTCTATCCTTTGGTAAATTAAAACACTTATACAATAACATCGAAATTAAACCCCTAGAATTAAAATTAGGGTTTCTCAACGTCATCAATTAGGGTTTCTAATTGACCATTAGTGGTTCTTTAATTATCTCGTATGTTACTAACACAACACGATTCGTTACGGTTTCTAATTTCAACCTAGTTAGAGTTATAATAATTAGGGTTTGTCCTAATTATCAACGTCTGATAATAGTAATTAGGGTTTCTTCTAATTACCGATATTCTTATTCACAAGAACTTCATATACACAAATACTACTCGTAAATATCCCATAACCGAGTTTAATAATTAGGGTTTCACAAAGACGGTAATATATGATATGACCTAATTGACCGTCATTGCTCAATATTATCTCATCTCGCACATATACCCAATACATAATTATGGTAATCAGAAATTATTATATAAATAATATAATATTATTATTCTCATCTCTTGATCACAATCCCAATCCGTGGTTTGGATCTCATGTCCGACTTATTCTTCATTATACACAAGATCAATAATTAAGTTAAAATAATTAACTTAAATATTCGAACAATTCATATAATAAAATATTTATTATATAAATCTAATTATCACTTCATATATTATTTCCAATCATGTTTTCATGGAAAATAATTAATAAAAACATTTAACATTACGTAAATTTATTACCATATAATTTGTGGTAATTAATAATTCCAAAATTATTTCTAATTTTTCAAGTAATAAATGTATTTGCATTTATCGCTCACTTTACTTGACACTTAGTCTCGCTATTAAATAAAAAAAAAAATTATACGCAAAAATTTCTTATTTATTTTATATAGAAAATATCGGGTTATTACGGGTACATCAAGTTTAACTGCAGCGGAATAAGCAATCCATTAGAAGAGTCAAGTAGAGCATGATATCTACTATCTTCTATGATTTAAAATGTTTTTATCAATTTTTATCGATGAGACTTAGCTTAATAAATAAACCACGTCATCGAGTCATCCCTGCACTACGGGCTAAGGATATTCATTAAATCATCAATGGTCATGACTATACCGAATAATCCATGGTCATAATCATACCAAAAATTGTTCATCAATGCAACAGGCCACTGAGGACTTTTACCACATCATTTATAACATTACAGGTCATGATTATACCGAATGATCCCTAGTCATAATCATACCAAGTCCATCTATGCACGTAAGCCAAAGATGATTTTCATCACAATATAAGCACGAGGATGATGACAATGACATAATAATTCAATAAAACAAGTTCAAGAATAAATTTTAAAGATTTATAAGTTAATTTATCCTAAAATCAATTACGTCCAAATTGTCAACATGATATTACTTTGTGGAGTAAAATTCAAGAATGCTCAGAAGAATATTTCCATGAAAAGATACTAGATGAAGCGCAAATATCCAGGATATTCTACTAATTTCATGGAGTATAGAAGCCAAAACTTTAACCAACTGAGTATAATAGAATGTATGAAATCGAAATGGATTTTCACCATTCGGTAATCCACGTGAGATGATCATTTCCACAATTTAATAAGGAATGAATACGAAGTATCATTCACCATGCATTCTAGAATCCACATAGATGTGTTATTCCAATGTAATAATAAAGAATGGAATAATGTAAGAATTCACCAGCATGCGATAGAGACGCACAGACAAAAGTTATGTGACACCCCAAAAATAGGTATACATCACCCATTCCGAGTTGTCAATACACCTGCATGTAAACAACTACAACTTTATTATTACAACAAAGAAAATCGTGAGTTTAAATACGATATTGCCATCTAAACAATATCCACATACAAATAAATCCTCATCATAATTATTAATACATTATTTTACAAAATGGTGAGGACTACTAAACAACTCTCTAAAACCATCATTCCATACCCCACTAGTACTGCTACATTCTCGCCTCCCGAGAAGAAAAATGGAACAAAAGGAAAAGGGTGAGCTCAACTAGCCCAAGAAGAATATTATGACTAAGATAATATACAACAAATTATCGTTAGTCTTCAACAGGAAAAATTTAATAGAATACAATAGACAACAAGTTTTAAATCAATACTACAGAAGAGAAAATATTAATTCATAGAAGAGTTACGTAGAGGATGAAATCTACTAATATCTATGAATTTAATACCATCATCAATATTTTTATCCCTCGTAACATCAATCAATATATATCTAGAATCATATATTCATCCTTGCACTACAGGCCAAGGACATTCACCAGTTGGTCATGTTCATCTAAACACTGCTCATCTTCTTTTTACGGGCAAAAGATATTCATCAGAAATCATTCATCTTTGAACTACAGGACAAAGATATTCAATAATATCATCATTTAAGACTGAGGATGATGAAAAATATTTTTAAAGAAACGAATCCAGTGAAACAAAATGACAAGAATTAAGGATTAAGGATTCGTACTTTGTTTTATCCATGTCCAAAGATACCTCAAAAATAATCATAGTGGTGTAAAATTCAAAAATGATCAAAACATGGATACAATCAAAGCTAGTATCTAGAATAGATATTTTGGACGAAAAGGAAAATTTTTATTTTTTGATGAATAGTGTCGTATTCGTGAATAGTGTCGATATCGTGAATAAAGTCCAGATATCGTGAATAAGAATCTCACACCAAAAGTTTCAAATTTGATAAAAACTTCAGATCAATATTTCAAAGATAATGATATTGAGGAAATAATATCATTACGAAAAAAATAATATCCCTTACCTCGGAAAGACAAGATTTAATCGAACACCGGATATAAAGCTATAACTTGAACTTTCACCGTATAGCAATATTCAAAGTATACCCAAAATACTCACAAGAATACGCTCGATAATATATAGAGAGAAAACTTCAGTTTCTGGTGTAATTTTTAATTCTAACCTAAGCACCTATTTATAGGAAATTGCTTAGAACACCAAAGTATAAAATTTAATATAATAATATATTTATAAAAAAAATTCTACGCCATCCTTTTGGAATCAAAATCAGCCACCTAGCATGTGATTAATGAGGCTCACAACATATAAAAAAATGTTTTTGTTATTTTAAACAATTAAAACTTCCAAAAATCCATTATTTGAACTCCTAACTTCAATAATTCACAATAAATAGCCCTTTATCGTAAAAATTCGAATCTCATGAGTTTTTATAGGAAATTCAATTCTCTACAACTTTGCGTAAGAAAGTTTTTTAAAATTCCAAATGTAAATTGACCAAAATCCACAAACAAGCGATTTTACAAGCTATAATCAAATTTCAAATAATAAATGGGGTCCAATTTACATGTTTAACATGTTTTAAACATTTATTGCAACAAAAATACTCTTCCTCCTCGTATACTCATATATCCCACATTCGTTGTAAAAATATCACCATTATTATATTATTAAAATATAATAATATATATATTTAAATGAATTATTTTATCGTAAAAGATAAAATTTTAATTTTCAACAATTGTCACATTAAAAATTTCTCCATCTATATCCACATAAAATCAATATTTTCCTCATCATATAAATCAATAATTAATTATTCACAAATAATATTACGAATCACAATATTGACAACCAGGCGCTTCCTAAGAGAGGGGCTTTCCAATAAGAATTTCTCCTCATGGGGCGCAATTAGGTGACCAAACCTCTCCTTAGATGTAACTTTCTAGACATTGCCAATAATGTTATCTAATAATATTATTCGGATAATATGAATTATTTCTTCGATAATGAAAAATATTGTGTAATGACAATTATTGAAACAACAAAGAATATAAAATATCAACACAACAATTATTGAACCAATAAAATAATCGAATAAAGAATTATCAAACCATTATTGAGTAGTGCCTTCTTTACGTAAGAGTCAATAATTGGTGCAATACCGCAGTGTCATCTTTTGTGCAACAACGCCAGACATCGTGTTTTTAACCACCGGGTATTCCAACAATGTAAATCTAATAATTACGCCATTATTTTTAAACAACTTATATTTGTCGCTTTCTTCCTCCAATCGCTTTCCGTTATGGGGCCCACACATGGTCGCTACTTGGTCAATATTTAATATTCCCCGACAAAGATTTAATATTCCACGACCAAACGAATATTCCCCACAACAATGAATATTTTATAACCACTTGCTTATTTTGAAATATTTATGATTTTTACCCATAACTATTCACATTAATCATATCAACCCTTACTATTTCAAAATAATAATTAGAGGAAATTAAATTTCATTTATTAATTATTTGGGGTCTTACAACCTCCCTCCTTATGAAATTTCGGTCTCTAAATTGACATACGCACTGTGTGTTTCAAAAGATGAGGATACCTCGCTTTCATTTCCGCTTTCCAATTCCTGTGTCATTTCTTCTATAGCATGGTTCCTCCACAAGACTTTAACTTGTGGTATGACCTTCGTATGTAGGGACATGCTCCTTCCTATCCAAGATCTTGATAGGTACCTCCTCATACGTTAAGTCTTCACTATCTCTCGTCCTGTTCTAACTCAATAACGTGGTTCGGTCTTTCACATATTTACGAAGTACGAGATATGTGAAACACATTATGAACACGAGACATACTTGGAGGTAAAGCGAGTCTATAGGCTACATTTCCTACTTCGGTCAAGAATTTGAAATGGACCAATAAATCGTGGATTGAGCTTTCCTCTCTTCCCAAATCTTATAACTCCTTCCATGGGGCAACACGCAACAATACATGATCCCCTATACTAAACTCCACGTCCTTTCGATGAAGATCCGCATAACTCTTTTATTGATCCTGTGCTTGCTTTGTATGCGCTTGTCTAATCATTTGGATCTTTTATGTGGTCATATGTGTACTAACTCGGGTCCCAACAATGTTGCTTCACCCACCTCGTCCCCAACATATTGGAGAGCGACACTTTCGTCCATATAATGCTTCATATGGAGCCACACCTATACTTGCCTCGATAATCAAGTATCAGGAGAATTCCACCAATGGTAAATACTTATCCCAACCGCCTTTGAAGTCTAGGACACACAGTAGTCTTAATAAATATTCAAGAGTTTGAATAGTCCTCTCGATTGTCCATCCGCTTTGAGGATGGTATGCCGAATCAATCAGAACTCCATACCCATAGCTTTTTGCAAGCTAACCCAAAATCTTGAAGTGAATCTTGGGTCACGATCCGAAACTATAGATACTTGGCATGCCATGCAACCTCACAATCTCATTTACATACATACTAGCAAGACGCTCAAGAGAATAAGTCTCCTGTATCGGCAAAAGAAATGCGACTTGGTTAATCTATCAACAATAACCCAAATAGCATTTATGCCTTGAGAAACCGTGGGAAGACCCGCAGAATCTAAATCCATGGTAATGTGTTCCCACTTCCATTTCGAATCTCAAGTGGTTGCAACGGTCCCTTAGGCACTTGATGCTCCGCCTTTACACGCTGACAAGTTAAACATGTTGAGATAAACTTTGCAATCTCTCTCTTCATATTGTTCCACCAAAATGTATGTTGAAGATCACGATACATTTTAGTACTTCCGTGATGGATTGCAAATGGTGTATTGTGTGCCTCCATCATAATCTTGTACTTCAAATCGAGTTGTTAGGAACACAAAGTCTAGAGTGGACTCAAGTATTCCTTCTTCATCGATTCTCGCCCTAATAAAGACCTTCTTGTACTTTCTTCTTCATATGCATCACCCTGCCTGGGTGGCTTGAGCAACCTTAACTTTTTCTATTAAAGTTAGCTCTATGCGTATACTTGACATCATCGCACTCGCTCCTCGTGATATGATCTTCTACTCAACGCGTCAGCTACCACGTTCGCTTTTCCAGGATGGTATTGAATAGTGTGGTCGTAGTCTTTCAATAGCTCGAGCCAACGTCGCTGCCGCATGTTAAGTTCTTTTTGAGTGAAGAAATATTTAAGGCTTTTATGGTCTGAATATATCTCCACTTTCTCCCCATAAAGATAGTGCCTCCAGATCTTTAGCGCGAAAACGACTGCTGCCAACTCTAGATCATGAGTAGGATAATTCCTCTCATATTCTTTAAGTTGTCGCGAGGCATAGGCTATGACTTTCCCATGTTGCATGAGAACACATCCTAACCCTTTGCCCGAAGCATCGCTGTAGATAACAAATCCATCCGAACCAGATGGTATTGTTAGAACAGGTGCCGAAATAAGTCTCTTCTTAAGCTCTTGGAAACTCTTCTCGCATTCTTCACTCCAAACGAATTTTGTATCCTTCCAAGTCAACTGAGTTAACGGAGTAGCGATTTAATAAAACCCTTCCACGAATCTTCGATAATAACCAAATTTAGACCCGTAAAGCTACGTTCATGATCCACCTTCTTCTGCTTGCTCTAACTTTGTATTGCTTCAATCTTCACGGTCAATGATACTCCATGTTTTGACACCACGCGCCCAAGAAATGCTACTTCCTCGCCGAACTCACATTTCTTTAACTTGGCATATAACTTATTTTCACGAAGCCTTTGGAGTACTAGCTTCAAATGGTGCTCATGATCTTCACGGCTTTTGGAATATATGAGGATGTCATCAATAAAGACAACAACGAATTTATCCAAATATTCTTTGAATACTCGATTCATCATATCCATGAAAGCCAGCAGGGCATTAGTCAATCCAAAAGACATGACTAGGAATTCATAATGCCCGTCTCGAAGTTCTAAAGGCGCTTTGGAATATCCTCGCCTAATCTTAAGTCGATGATATCCGAATCTAAGATCAATTTTTGAAAAGAATTGTGCTCCTTCGTAATCGGTCAAACAAGTCATCAATACGAGGTAGAGGATACCTATTCTTGATAGTGACATGGTTCAATTCCGATAGTCAATACAAAAGTCGCATACTCCCGCCTTTCTTTTTTCACGAATAAAACAGAGCACCCCAAGGAGATGTACTAGATTTAATGAAACCGATGTCCAACAATTCTCGTAGTTGGACCTTTAACTCCTGAAGTTCAATAGGAGCCATTCGATATGGGGTTTTAGAAATGGGCTTTGTACCAGGTTCAAGGTCAATAAAGAATTCAACTTCACGTTCTGGGGGTAGACCGGGAAGTTCTTCAGGAAATACGTCAGGAAAGTTAATAACAACAAGAATATTATTCAATTTTGACGTGTCTTTATTCAAATCCATAACATGGGCTAAGAAAGCTTGACATCCGTTTTTCAATAAACGAATCGCTTTATGATTAGATATGATAGTGATTGATTTTAATGGTTTAGTTACCTGAATCCGAACAACAGGTTGATTAGGAATATGAAAGCTAACAACCTTACGAAAACAATCAATTTTGGCATGATGAATAGTTAACCAATCAATCCCTAAAATCACATCAAAAGCAAGTATCTTTAAAGAGATAAGGTCAACAAGTAAGGTGATGGTGCCAACTTGAATCAAACAAGATTTATAAACAGTGGATGTGATGAAAGTTTCTCCTAACGGAGTTTCCACAGATAGGTCAAAGTCTAATTTCTCCGGAGTCAAGTTTAAACGCTTGAGCACAAGCAGAGAGATAAATGAATGGGTAGCACCCAGATCTAGTAAAGTATAAACTTCACAAGAATTTATAAATAGCTTACCCGTGATCACCTCATTTGGGTTCCTCGCATTTTGACCAGTCACAACAAACGCTCTTCCAAGAACTGTTGACTTTGACTTTTCTCGGGATGATTTTTTAGTCACCGTCCCTCACGAACTAGGTTTCGCTACCGCAATCTCGAGCGATATGTCCTTCCTTTCCACAATTATAGCATACCGAATCATAGGGGCGCTTTGGATCGATATGTCCCTCTTTCCCGTGATTTATAAGAGATATGACCGGTGGTCGTTCTCCTCCTTGGAACCAGCTTGTCTTGGCACCGCGTCTTCACATGGTCGTTGTTGAATCTCCTCTTTTAAAATCTCCTCCCGACTCGCTTCTTCTATTTTCATGGCTATGATTACCACCAAAGGGTTACCATTTTTGTCCGCTCTTTTCTTTCTCCACCGGTTATTGTTGTTTTGTTGATCGCTATCTCCTAGATGATCCTCGATTGTGGTACCTCGGTTGACCGTACTCGTTATCTCGCCTAACAATTGAGCCCCTCGTTAACAACATCTGAATAGAGAGAAAATTTATGAGAGATGAGATATCGACGTATCGCCGGGTTTCAAACCTCTCGTAAACATCCGCGTCATACGCTCCTCATTCTCCACCAAATGAGGTGCAAACCTCGATAACTCGCAAACTTCGCCGCATCGAGACACCGCCATGTTGTTCGCTCAGCCTAATAAACTCCACTTCCTTCATGTGACGAACACTTTCGTGAAAGTATTTGTCATTAAATAGTTTCAAATGTCTCCCAAGACATGCCGAAAAGTACCGGATGGGGTACGCTTCACGCACTCCCACCAGTATGATCGCCTCCGCCTTCGCCACTAACATAAAGGTGGTGAATGGAACCTTCTGTTCTCTCTCGCATCCCAAGACATCGAATATCTTGGTAATTTGCTTGACCCATGTTTCTGCCATGATCGGATCTTGCTTTCCCTTAAATTTTGGTGTCCCAACTCTTTGAACTGCTTGGCTGTGACAACCCGTGAATTGCTATCATTTCCTCCTATGTTTTGAACCCGAGTCTCCCTCGTCTGATTTTGCATGAACTGCAAAAAGCTTCTAAACATTGCGCTGCTCATCGCCTAATCAAGGTGTTGTTCACAGAGGAACATTGCCACTGTTGCACGCGCTCCCTCGCTGGTGAGTACAAAGCGCTCCACAGCCTCATTTCCATTGTTAATATTCTCAACGACATTCTCAAATACCGCCATAAAACAAGGGTTAATTAAGGAAATCAATATATCACATAATATCCCTATATACTCGACCAACTATCAAATAAGCTTAGGTAAGACACACTAGCTAAGGATTTACTCTGCCTCCTCCTAGTTCTATTCCCCGATCTCCACCGTAGATCATATCCCTAAGCTCGATATTAATCAGACACTTTAAAAGTGAACGATGATGCTGTGAATAGTCCAACATTTAAAACTCCATTTCACACACATCATATCAACAAGTCTTTATCTAAAATCGATTTCAGCCCAAAAATAATACATCCTTTAAAACTCACATTCAAATCACTTTTTAATCTAAAATCATATTCATTTCAAATCGGGGTCTATAACTGTTCATTTTAAAATATCATCAACAATTTATCTGCAACTTTACCAATAGGATAATATATTTTCGAATTATAACTATGTTTTAAAATTTTATTTTATACTATTTATATGGTAATACGCGTTATGGGTAATGTGAATAGTTATGTGATTAATGTGAATAGTTTTGGGTAAATACTAAATATTTCAAAATAAAGTGCTGTTATAAAATATTCATTGTTGTTTTGAATATTCATTTGGTCGTGGAATATTCAGATCTCGCTTGTGGAATATTCGTATTTACTACACGCCAGCAAAGGCCCATGTGTGGGCCCCATAACTGAAAGCGATTGAGGAAGAAAATGACAAATATAAGTTGTTTAAAAATAATCTACAATTGTTACCGCTATAATCGCTGAATAATTTATGGGTTAAAACACAAGAATACGCTGCTGTCAGCATAGAAGACATGGTATCGCACCAATTATCAATTTTATGTAAGAAGGCACTACTCAATAATGGTTACAGAATTATCGCTTAGTATTTTATTGGTTCAATAATTGTCATGGTTGATATTTTATATTGTCATTATTTCAATAATTGTCATTACACAAAGATTTTTCATTATCGGCAATAATTCATATTATCCTAATAATATTATTAGATAACATTATTGGCAATGTCTAGAAAATTTCGCCTAAGAAGAGGTTTGGTCACCTAATCATGCCAACCAAGAAGGAGAAATTTTATTGGAAAGCCCCTTTCCCTGAACCCGCCTCGTCACAATATCAGGATTCTCGTAATATTATTTGTGAATAATTAATTATTGATTCATATGATAAGAAAAATATTGATTTTATGTGGATATAGATGGAGAAAATTTTTAATGTGACATTGTTGAAAATTGAAATTTTATCTTTTTCTCGATAAAATAATTCATTTAAATATATATATTATTATATTTTAATAATATAATAATGGTGATATTTTTACAACGAATGTGGGATATATGAGTATACGAGGAGGAAGAGTATTTTTGTTGCAATAAATGTTTAAAACATGTTAAACATGCTCATGGACCCCATTTATCGATCGAAATTTGATTATAAATTTCGTAAAATTGCCCGCTTATGGATTTCGGCCAATTTCTATTTGAAATTTGAAAAAGCTTTCTTCTGCAGTTGTAGAGAATTGAATTTCCTATAAAAACTCATGAGATTCAAATTTTCCCACAAAAGGGCTATTTATTGTGAATTATTGAAGTTCCGAGTTCAAATAATTGATTTTTGGAAGTTTTAATTGTTTAAAATAACAAAACGTTTTTTTATATGTTGTGAGCCTCATTAATCACATACTAGGTGGCTGATTTCAGATTCCCAAAGGATGGCGAGAAAAGTTTTTATAAATATATTATTATATTAAATTTTTTGCTTTGGTGTTCTAAGCAATTTCCTATAAATAGTGTTTAGGTTAGAATTGAAAATCACACCGTAAATCAAGTTTTCTCTCTATATTATCGAGTTTATTCTTGTGAGTATTTTGAGTATACTTTGAGTATTGCTATACTATGAAAGTTCGTTATAACCTATATCCAGATTCCAGCTAGAAGTACCGCTTTCCGAGGTAAGGGATATTATTTTTTTCAGAATGATATTATTTCCTCAATATCATTATAATCAAATATTGATCCAAGTTTTTATCAAATTTGGAACTTTTGGTGTTCTGAGTTACTATTCACGATACTAAGACTATTCACGATACTACACTTATTCACGAATCATACTAAGACTATTCATCTAAAAATAAAATTTTTCTTTTCATTCAAAATATCTATTCTAGATACTAGCTTTGATCAGATCCATGTTTTGATCATTCTTGAATTTTACACCACTATGATTATTTTTGAGGTATTTTTGGACATGGATAAAACAAAGTACTAATCCTTAATCCTTAATCCTTGTCATTTTGTTTCACCGGATTCGCTTTTTAAAAATATTTTTCATCATCCTCGCCTTTAAATGATGATATTATTGAATATCTTTGGCCTCAGAAGTGCAAAAGATGAATGATTTCGATGAATATCTTTGGCCCAGAGTGCAAAGATGAACAGTGTTTAGATGAACACTGACTTAATCGGTGAATGTCCTCGCCTCAGTAGTGCAAGGATGAATATATGATTCCAAATATATATCGATTGATATTACAGGATAAAAATATTGATGATGGATCGTTAAATTCATAGATATTAGTAGATTTCATCCTCTACGTAACTCTTCTATGAATTAATATTTTCCATTGCGAGTATTGATTTAAAACTTGTTGTCTATTGTATTCTATTAAATTTTTCCCTCGTTGAAGACTAACGATAATTTGTTGTATATTATCTTAGTCATAATATTCTTTACCGGACTAGTTGAGCTCACCCTTTTCTTTTTGTTCCATTTTTCTTCTCGTGAGGCGAGAATGTAATGCGAGTACGAGCCTGGGTATGGAATGATGGTTTTAGAGAGTTGTTTAGTAGTCCTCACCATTTTGTAAAATAATGTATCAATAATTATGATGAGGATTTATTTGTATGTGGATATTGTTTAGATGGCAATATCTCGTATTTAAACTCAAAGTTTTACTTGTTGTAATAATAAAGTTGTAGTTGTTTCGCATCTGTATATTGACAACTCGTAATGGGTGATGTATACCTATTTTGGGGTGTCACATCCACTAATGATTGTGTTAGTCGCATTTAATATTCCCTCGTTAAAACGAATATTCTCCGACCAATCGAATATTATATAACCACTTGCTTACTTTGCAAAATGTGTAAATATTATCCATAACTATAACATTATATTATATCCACACCATAATATTCAAAAATATATTTCGAAAGAAATTAATCTTTATTCATAAAAGTTGGGGTCTTACACTTACTATTCTTTATGTAAATAAAATTTTGCTCCAAATGGTTCAAAGGCCAAATTTAGTCCATCAATAAAAATATTAAAGAATATCTCCCACACTTTTAAATAATTGAAATCTCATTGAATAATTTCATTTCACAATATTATGCTCATTACTTCAAATAAATTTTAGATTAATTGACATTTTATGTGACAATGTTCCTATTAATATTACTTCCACATGAGAATATTAAGGAACACTTCTCAAAACAAAAAATAATTTCTTGTACATTTTATGCATTAGTTATTCATATAAAGATTGCTTCAACATAATAATCTTTTAGAATACCCCCACATAAGAAAAACAAGCTCTTATTTTCTGAAATTCCATAAAATCTCAAATCCAAAAATTATTTAAGATAATCACTTAAAATTATACATGTACATTTTCAAGTATACAAACACATAACACTTGACTCTGTGTAAATAGTATAAAATTCATTTTATATACAAATTATAGCACAACTCATCATATTGCACAAATTTATTTGCATATAAATCATAAAATATAAAATTTTATATTTACTTTCTAAAAAATTAATTTATCACAAACAAAATTAATTTATGTAGAAAGAAAATAAAATTTACACACATGAATTAGTATATCCTCAAGTGTTTTCTTGTCCCAACTTGAATAGGAAATATCATAAACAATATATCTTTTGAAATTTACAAATATAGAATTCAAGACAATTCTCATAATAATATGAAATACTTGAACTTTACTATATTTATAAAAAGTCAAAAAATAAAATATTTATCTCAATTGGAATATAAAAAATTCATATGATCACATTAAAATTTATGTACTACTCCTTGGACAAGTACACATAAAAATAAATCAGTATATCAATTGTGATTATCCCAAAAATACTACGAATCACATTTCTAAGTGTTTTCTCAACATCATAATCATATTGTATACAAGATCTACTCAACCCAATTTACTTCTACAATATCTCTTCTAACTATTAGTTGATAATTAATTTATTATCCACAAACAAAGTAATTTATCTCAAAATTCATGCATACAAATATCAAGTAATATTACACACTAAATATTACCTCAAATTTTATATGCATAATTTTGTTCAAGAATATCATAAATATATTTTATTCTCAAAAAAAATTAATTTACAACTAATTGTTATACATAGAGAAAAGTAAATTTCATAACTTTTACTACAACCACTAATAATAAATTAATTTCATTAGTTTATAAGAATAATATTTTTCTTAAAACTCATGCATATACACATTTAACAATATTATCTACTCATAAAATATTATTAATCAATATATATGCACAAGTTAAAATTTGTTCCACCATGAACAATCATCAAATTATCTCTAAATCAAATAAAATTAATCTACAATTAATTTATTATATAAGATCATAAATAAAACAATATTCACACATGTAAATATCATCAACACATGATATATATATAATACATCGTGCATATACCATTTATGTATATATTCTTATAAAATGATAAACAAATATCATTCTATAAAATAAAGAAAAAAATTCATGACACACCTTTTTGGATAAAATCTGAAGAACACCATAATCTTGTTTAGAAAATTTCTAGCCATCAACGTTTGGTGTTTTTCCATGATGACCCTTCATCTCCTCATCAATTTACAAACTTGTAAATTACAAGTCTTTCCACTTTCATTTTTCTTCAAAATCCATCTTTTAATAGGAGTTGCAATAAAAATAATTAGTTTAATCAACTATTACTAATATCATAAAACTCTATTGATAAAATAGAAATATAAGAAAAATGACACTTATCTTTGAAAACTGTGTTGTCTTTCATCTCACCAAAATCAGGACTCCAATGAACATATATATAAAGACTTTAAGATTGTTAGAACCGTAACTTCGTAGAGTCAAAATATTTGTAGAAGATGTGACACAGGTGATACTTGTCCTTAATGTCTTTATCGCCCCCACCACAATTGGTTTGCTAAGGGTTACAGACGATATACCTCTAGGATATATGTCAAGCCTTGGTGAATAATCCGTGATTGCAATTCACAGAAAATTCCAATTGAACACTACTTTGTAGTAGTTATTTGTTTATAAAAAGAATGGAGAAGATAGAAAGTTCACTTGTGCAAATCTTCCATTAAACTTCTCTATATATCATATGCATATCTCTTATGTATATATATATATATATACACATACACACACATATATATAAGTTACATTATAACTATTCAATTATATATTTAACTACACTTATTAATACTAATTATGTAAGTTACATATTAGTAATAATTAGGAGTTAAATATAATTTGAATAGTCTCACTATTTTCCTTTTGTTCCAAAATAAAATAAACTTCTATTAAATGGAACTAAGGAAAAATAATTTTATCAAACAACTTTATATCAGCCTCTTACACTCCGTTTGTGAGTTTCGAAGGATTGAACGAGAAAAGAAAGCATAAGAGGGGAAGGATGAGAATGGATTATAATTTTCTCTTGTCATGTTTGTGAGTTTTAAAAAGGAAGAGAAGGAATGAGATTTTTATTATATTTTCCTTGTTTATGAGTTTAGAAGGAGGGAAGGGAAAGAAAAATAATTTTGTTTTTAATCTACACTATTACTATATTACCCTTATATTTAAATATAATAAATATATGATTTAACAATGTCTAGCTATTAAATTATTGTGTTCATTCTTCTTTTATGTTCACACACACACACACACACAAATATATATATATATATATATATATATATGTGTGTGTGTGGGGGTTTATTCATAAAGAATGGTTGTTGTGGAAGCAACCCTTTTTTGTTGATTTTTTTTTTTTTTACTCTAGTCAAAATTTCAATAAGCCAAAAAGGAGTTCTTCATGAAACCGATTCTTGTCAGATAAAACCTATATATATATATAGTCTTAGTTACGTAATTCATCTAAATATTCATATGTTGTTCTGTTGCAGTACTCTAGGACACAAGACAATTTATTAACCATTGTATTATCGGCCACATACACTACTGGTTTGGTTGGAATTGGTTTTTCAAAGGATGGAATGATGCTTAATTCCATTGTTATGGTTGGATGGATCGGTGAAAATGATTTTGCAAGAATCAAGCAATATTATTTAGTCGGCTTTAGTCGGTTTATTCCCAATTATAGTGTAGGGGCGGGGCGGTTGGTGATAGAAAAAATTTGTATTTTTTAAATTTTAGAGTTATAATAATTAGGGATAAGATTGTCATATCATTTATTGTATAAGATTATTTTTGGTAATATAAAATATTTCATTTTTTCATCCTTTCCCATCCCTCTAAATCTTTCTTTTTTTGAGGAGAAAATTTTGAGCCAAAAATGAAATCAATTTTACCTCCAAATCCCTTTCATTCCTCTCTAAAAAAACTCACAAATATAGGATTTGGAAGAATTTTAATTATTTTCACATCTCTTCCCTTCCCTTCCCCTCATCTCAAATAAAAACTTACAAACACACCCTTAATGTAAGAGTTAGAGCAAAAAGTTGACCAAATTGGGGTCGATGATAATGGCAAGATAATAATAGTCTGCGAGAGATGAAGATGATGGAGTAACAATGAGCAGCGACTTGATCACGCCTTCGTTTTTTTTATGATGTTGAATTATGATGAACGTGAAAGTGCATGTGATAAAATAATATAAATTAAAGTGAGTCTTTTCTTAATTTCTACCTATGACTTGAATATGTATGTTTGACAAATATTTGACCAAGTTGGATACTTTTTTTAATTCTTACAGATCACATTTATATTTATGCTCGACAAATATTTGACTAAGTTAAATTACGACCAACATAAAATTATATGTGATAAGATAGAATAAATTGAAGTAGAACATTTTTTAATTCCTACCTATCACATACGTCACAATCATAATTTGAATTTTTTTTTTAGATTTTATACTAAAGTTACTAACCGGCTTAAAACCGTGGCCCGACACCGGTTCACTGAGATGATAGGTTCATTCAACAAGTCATTGGGTTTGAACGACACCGATTTCAAATTTAACCAGTCGAACTCACAATTTCGAACTTAATTTCACAAAATTCAGTTGGGGAACAAACCAAAAATATACATTTGAGAGATTTAACATCGTCAAATATTATTTGTGTATTATCAACTATCTTTATATATAACGACGGTTTTTTGAGCTATAGCGACGGTTACCGTCGCTATAGCTATGTCGTCGGCTTTGTATGCTATAGCGACGAAAAAAACTGTTGTTATAGCCGGTTTGTTTTTGGTTTACTATTTAACGGACCATATA